>JAVJIF010000873.1:0-571906 GCA_038442645.1 Agave tequilana
TTTGAGATTGTCCAGCGGAAGCTCGGTCATATAAACCATATGATAAAAAGTAGGACTCAAAAATAGTTAGCTGTTTATCCTGTAGGGTATTCTAAGAGGTATAAAGGTTTTAAGTTTTATTGTCCCTCCACAAAAGAACATAATAGAGAAGGATAATGCTAATTTATTGAGGATATTCAGCACAGTGTGAGTCAACTATATAAAATTTCACATTTGAAGAAGATAGATTATTATACTCATGATAACTGTTCCAAATAATGAAGTAATTGTTCCACTGCCAAATAATGAAGTAATTGTTCCACTTCAGTATGAAAAAATAGTTCTACACCTACAAGGTATATATACAGTTCATCTTGAAGTAGATTCTCCTGATGAGATAGAACCTGAAAATTCTCAACCACAAGTGCCTAGGGATCAACTAGAGAGAGGAGATCACCATTGCAAGTGACTATATAGTTTATCTCAAGAGCATGAATTTGACATAAGGCTGGAGGATGATCCTATATTCTTGAATGAGGTAAAATTCAGCATTCACTCCACTAAGTAGTTAAATGTCATGAAAGACGAGTTTAAAATTCATGAAGGATAATGATGTTTGGGATTTAGTAGAGTTACCTAAAAGAAAGAAACTGATTAGTTGTAGATGGATGTTCAAAACCAAGAAGGATTCGAAAGGCAATATCGAAAGGTATAAGGCACGTATTGTCGCAAACGGATTCACTCAAACAGAGGGCATTGACTATAAGGAGACTTTCTCCCCGCTATTCACGAAGATTCTTTATCATGGCACTAGCGGCCCACTTCGACCTGGAGTTACACCAAACAGATATTAAGACTGTCTTCCTTAATGGTGACATTTAAGGAAGAAATCTATATGTGCAATCAGGCAATTTTGAAGCAAAAGGTTCATAATATTTAGTTTGCAAATTAAAGAAATCCATTTATGGTTTAAAAGCAAGCATCCCGTCAATGGTATTTGAAATTTGATAAAGTAATATCTTATTTTGGTTTTAAGGAGAATGTAGATGATCAATGCATTTACCATAAATTTAAAGAGAGTAGACTTATTTTCTTATAAAGAGAGTAGACTTATATTTCTTATGGTATATGTGGATGACATTATACTAGCAAGTAACGATATGACTCTTTTACTTGAGACCAAAGTTTTCTCTCAAAGAATTTTGAGATGAAAGATCTTGGAGACGTTTCTTTTGTAATAAGCATCCAGATTCAACGTGACAGGATACGTGGAATATAAGTTTATCAGGCCTATATCGATAAGGTGCTAGATAGATGTGGCATGAAGAATTGCTCTAGGGGGGATAAGCTGAGTCTACTCCAATGTCCCAAGACCGACCTACAAAAAGAGCAAATGAAAGACAATTCATATGCATCGGCAGTTGGAAGTCTGATGTATGCTTAGGTTTATACCCGTCCAGACATAGTATATACCGTTGAGAAACTTGGTAGATAATTGATCAATTCTGAGATTGACCATCGAAAGACTGCCAAGAAGGTAATGCGATATCTACAGAAGACTATATGAAATCTGATCAGCTGCAAATGATCAGATACACAAATTCAGATTATGCTGAATGTATCGACAATAGGAAGTCCACTTCAAGTTACATTTTCATAATTACAAGAAGAAGGTGGATTTAATCGAGAGGCCATTATAACTACATTGTGACAATAAGAGCTATAGGGCTCTACTGCAAAGTGACAAGAGTTCAGCAAAGTTGAAGCATATCGACATCAAGTTTCTTGTCATCAAGGATAAAGGTTGGAATCACATTATGTTTGTTGATAATGTTGTACTCTATTTTAATATTACAGATCCACTCATTAAAGGACTTCCACCTAAAGTCTTCTTAGAGTATATTGCTCACATGGGGATGGCTAGTCTGATGATATTCTGGTTTAGTGAGAATGTATAATTTATGTAACAGACATATTTCTAAATGCACTTTATCTTTATCGATTTTGATAATAAAGTGATAATTGCTTTCTTTAAATTTCTTTTGAGTTTAATTTGCGCATTTGATTATCAGTTAAACTCGTTGGAGTTATAAAGTTAGACTTGTTGGAGTCATAAAATGGAAACCAGTTGAAATTATATCTTATTAGATCAGAGGATATTTTCATGCTACATGTCCACATTTGATATATGTTGTTAAGGGTTTTGAAACTTGTGATGTAAAAGGTCCTACCTCGATCATACAGAAGGTAACGACCGTCTGTTTGGTAGCAGGATACTTAATGGACCAGGTTGTATTGAAACATGATTTATTGACGGTTAAAGTTTTGGTACCATAAAGTTATGTATAACATCCTTTAATATTACTTCTTTGGGCCAAGTGAGAGATTGTTAGACTTATTTGATTAGAGTCTAAATTAATTTGGGCCTACAGAAGTCTAATTGGATTTATACACCCATCTCTATAAGCCTATGTTGTTGGACTCAATAAAGAATTGATCAAGCCTAATGGTTTGGATCTAACTATATTTCAATTACACAGCCATGAGTGAATTAAATTAAAATGTGGAACTCATCAACACGTGTGAAACTCGTGTTATCGATCAAGGGTCTAGATTTATGATGAGCTGAACTAGAATTCCTTGATGCTATATATATCATGAGTAGGATTATCTCTCCACCACCAACCAATCTATTATAACTACTCTCTCTTGAAGACCTCTCATCTCCTCTAAAGATCAAGAAGAGACTTGGTAGTTGCAGAGAAGAATCCCCTCCCTCAACTCTGATTTTCTCGAGATCGTGCAACTTCGGCATCCCTTTCATGATGGAATCAGGTATTCATAAACTCTCTTTTAAAGAGACTATTGCATGTATGCGATCTTGTATAAAATAATTATTAGATGCAACACAACAATCCAACACCAGAGAGTGACAATACCTGCTACTTCTGCAAAAAGAATATCACATGAAGAAGGATTGCAATGGTATAAGGCTTGGCTATCTAAGAAGAAGGGGGTTCACAGCAAGGCAATCAACTAGGCCTGAGGAACGACTTTATTTGGAACTGGAAGAAAAGTTCAAGTGGAATTCGTAGGAACTTTTTAAACTAGTTTTGGATTTTGATCATGTCTTAGATTTAGACGAAACCTTTTATGTGCCATCTTTGAGGCATAATTTGATTTTTGTTTTCAGAGTGCTTCTTTTTGGATATATTGCCATTTTAACCATTCTCGTTGTGGTATTAATTTGAATAAATCTAATTTCATTACCAATCTACGTAATAATTTTGTTGGTTCTGATTTACTGGTTGATGGTTTATTTTAATTGACGTTGGGTGCATCATATGAACAGTTTTTTTTATCAGGTATCAGTCCTTCTCATTAACATTTTGCTTACTCCTGCAAAACGTTCTGGAATTTTCTTACAGTCCTCTAGGTTATGACATAAACACTATGGCATATTTTCAAAAGAAATTGCATTATCTTGTAAAGATATATATTCTTGACTCTATAAATTTTTCTTATTTCTTCACATGTTTAGATTGTATTCGAGAAAAACTGAACAAATTGAGAAGACTTGAGTTAGACAGAAGTAAAGATCTACTTCAGCTTATCCATACTGATATTTGTGGACCTTTTCATATTCTTTCTCGGGTAATTATAGATGTTTCATTATATTCATTAATGATTTCTCCCATTATGCCTATATCTTTTTTACCCACTAGAAATCTGATTATTTAGAAGTTTTCATGACCTATCAATTAGAAGTTGAGCGGCAGTTGAATCAGAAGATAAAAGTTATAAGGTGTGATCGAGGGGGGAGAATATTATGGTTAGATCGAACAGGACGATCAACATTCTGGACCTTTTTATATTTTTTGAAAGATCAAGAAATTGTTACTTGAAAACACCATACCCAAATTACAATTATCTTTTGTTGTAGTATAGAGTGATTGAATCTATTATTGTATTTTGATCTAACAAGAGCTCTTTAGCTTAGTAGAGGAGGTACTTTCTATAGTGTTGGACTCTGTATTGATTGATTGTGTCACTTTTGACTTGTATAGTTGACTTACTTATTGATATTACATGGTGATATTTTGGTCTTGTAATTGAATAGTTGAATGAGATTATCCATTGCTCGCTGAATGCTTTCATTTTTTTTAGTGGGAGTTTTTATGTCAATTCTCAGTAATGCCATTTTTATTCTTAGTACATTTTATATTTCAGTTTCATGAGATTTTTCTCAGACAGTTATTATGATGGCATACAATTATTATATGGTGTTTTATTTAGTTGATATTATTAAATGTGCATTTATAACGTTAAAGTTAAAATTGTGCAATTGTACAGGCTAAAGTATAAAGTGCATTTAGAGAAGAGTATTAAGAATTCTCAAGATCGCTTGGACTGTACGTGGATAGGCTCCACGACCTTAAGCCTTCATTTCAAAATGAGCGATGGAACTTGCATGACGATTTTCTAAGTATTGAGATGACGTGTGTCTGGTAAGCACATGTTGTAGGGCACTTATAGAAATGTATTATACACATTACATGAACATTTGTCATATACGTACTAAACTCCACCAATAAAGTATTCTTTGGAAAGTTGTTCGGGTCATTAGCCTGAAAGTCCACGATACAAATTAGGCAAAGGCATAAAGCTCGACCAAAATTTGTCTGTGAACCATGTCTAGTCATCCTCTCAGTCGTAGAGTGCCAGTAGTTTGAGTGTTCCATGACTAACGATAAATTTCACGCGTGGTTTGTTCTAAATGAAAGGTGGCTATCCGCTTTTAAATTAAAATTATGATATGAGATATTAAAATTTTCAAAATAAATATTTTTTTCAAAATTTTAGTCGGGTATGCCTTGAGTGGGAGATTGCAAGATATTTCCTGATTCGATCAATACTCTATTTCCTATTCCTTATCATACACACGTGTAGGTACACTAAGTTGTAAAGGTCGGTGGGACCTAATACTACTCTCTTATTAGGGTTGGGGCATTATGTGAAGGTCACTAATCAAAGAGTTATATATAGAGAGGAAGCCCTCTCTCTGCAGCTATGCATTGATCTCCACCCATAGGAGGCTAGGTTTAGCAGAGAGAAGGCTCTCCATCTCATTCTCTACAGCGGTAATTCAAATTCGCGTACAATTCATCGATCCCTCAAGATTAGGGATGTCAATTGGACCGGGCCGACCTGGCAACCAGCACGAGCACGGCCCGGCCCGAGTCTAGGGTTTTTGTGGGCCGGCCTCGGGTCTGATTATGGTGGCCCACGGCCCGGTGGGTCGTGCCAGGCCCGTGCCCAGGCCTGGCACGTGCCGGCCACGTGCCAAGCCCAGCCTAGAACAGCTAGCCAACGGCTCTTAGAGCCGTTGGCTAACGGGCTGGGCTGGCCGCAATCCCAACGGCTCTAAGAGCCGTTGGGAGGGGGTTAGAGCCGTTAGGAGGGGTTTTTTGCAAAATTTTTTTTGCAAACCCCCCCCCCGCCTTCACCCAACCGCTATTATAGCCGTTGGGATGTTTTGCAAATTTTTTTTGCAAAACCCCCTAACAGGTATATGATGCGATTTTTTGTATTTTTTGCAAAAAAAATTTGCAAAAGATACTCTCTCCTCCTCTATAAATTGAACTTCCCCACTTAATTTCACATAACAAAAACTACTCCTCTTTATCTTTTTCAAGCTCTGCAAGCTCTCTTTTCTCTGTACAATCTCCTCATTGTCTCTCTACAATCTCTACAAGCTCTCAAGCCTCAAGTCTTCAAGCTCTACAAGCTCTGTCTACAAGCTCTACAAGCTCCCTACAGGCTCTACAGGCACTCTCTCTCTACAAGCTCTTCAAGCTCTCTTTATAAGCTCTTCAAGCTCTTATTTATGTTCTTATAAAATTAGAAACTAGCCAAAAAATAGATGCCAATTCCAGTCAAGCTGGTGTAGGCTGTCTAAAAATCATTAAAAGACAAGCCATTAAAAAAGGCAGAGTTTCAGGTTCTAGACGCAGGACTAATGATGGCCATCCGCGTCCCAGCATCAAGGCGTGAGGGTCCAAACCAGCGTCTCAGCATCAAGGCGTGAGGATCCAAACCCGCGTCTCAGCATCAAGGCGTGAGAGTCCAAACACGCGTCTCAGCATCAAGGCGCGTGGGCTCAACACCCGCGTCTCAACATCAAGGCGCGTGGGCTCAACACCCGCGTCTCAACATCAAGGCGCGAGGGCTCGACATCCGCGTCTCAACCTCAAGGCGCGTGGGCTCAACACCCGCGTCTCAACATCAAGGCGCGTGGGCTCGACACCCGCATCTCAACATCAAGGCGCGAGGGCTCGACACCCGCGTCTCAACATCAAGGCGCGTGGGCTCGACACCCGCGTCTCAACCTCAAGGCGCGTGGGCTCGACACCCGCGTCTCAACCTCAGGGCGCGAGGGTCCAAGGCCCACGTCTCGGTTATAACCGCCCTGGTTATGGGGCCAGTCACCGCCCACATAGCGGGGAAGTTAGCCCCTCATTGTGGAGCATTTTTAGGGGGCACGTTCACCCCTGAAACCTCTATAAATAGCCCCGCCGCTATGAGGAATGGGGGGACACGACACAAGAAACAAGAGATAGACAACAGACTACACACAGGCAGACAGAGAGAGAAGCAAGAGAGAGCTCAACTCTTCAGCAAGCTTGCTGCGTACAAGTTGCTCTTTGCCTACCTTCTCTTTGAGAGTTTTGGTAGACAGAGCTGTGCTACTCCTTCTACCAGCCGAAGAGAAGATCCCCGAAGGTCTAGACGGTCACCCGGTCAACGGAGAACAAGATTCACTCTCCATCGCCACTTGAAGAACCCAGCCTTAAACAAAGGGAGGATTCAAGACTCAACATCCTCCCTCCCTTGTAACCGGAATACTAGTCCGTTGTAATTTTTCAATTTGATTCAAGGAAATCTTACTTCGAGCTCGTACCTTCTCCGTGTGCGTACAAGAGATGGCGACTCCGCTGGGGACTTCATTTGTTACCGACGAGCAAATCGTGGCGCAAGGTGACGTCCTCCGTAAGGGGAAGATGGTCGAATCGCTAGTTGTCGAGTTCGACCAGGCGAAGTACGAAGAGTTTCTCTCTTCCGGCTCCAAGAGCCCAAGGACCCGCGTCTGCCGCAGGGTCTCGACGGGGAATGGCCCCGAAGCCCGATCTGAGGCTCTCTCGGGCGCCGCTGCTGCCAACTGTGCCAAGCAGGATACACGCGCCAACGCCTCTCAGGAGGCCCGCGTGGTCTCAGGCACAACTGCCGTTGCGACCAACCGCGCCGCGCGGAACACACGCGTCAGCGTCTCTCAGGAGACCCGCGTGGTCAAAATCTCTGGTGTCCAGCATCAGGTCGTCGTTGGTCTCTCTCCACCTCCACGACGCAACCGAAATGCTGAGCGTCGTCAGAGGAGGCGTGCGCGTCAGCTTCAAGTTGGAACTTCTGATTGTCCAACTGAGGCTGCACGCAACGCACAAACTGGCGTCTTAGCTGCGCCGCATCCAGCGCGCGAAGTCCGCGTTTGGCGGCCCAAACGCGAGACTCCCCAAGTTAGGTCCTCTGAAGACCAACTTATCAAACGCCAAGGTGAAACCTCTGCGCCTCGTCAAGCGCAAGAGGCACGCCCCCATAGGCGTGGGGCCCAGCAACTCTTCTGCCCCGACGCACTAAGCGGCAACGCGACAATCGCGTCTCGTCTCAACAGAGACGCCAGACGCGCGTCTTACAGCCGCGGCGCGAAAGTCGCGTCCCTGAAACCCGCGTCCAGGCTGTACAGCATATGGATGCCTCCCGTCTTCGACGTTGCGAGGTTAATCTCTTCGATCCCCCTCCCGTGGATCTGAGGGATTACTTGACGAAGAAAAGAAGTGCCAATCAGGTCACTTCATCATGTTGCTGCCAACGGCTCATCTCTATGCTCTCCGAGTGCCGTTGTGGTTCAGGTGTGCACCAGCAGTCTTTAGTTAGACAGCTGACCCTGATACCCCCGTCAGCCAAAAGAAGACGCTCTCATAGGCGGAGGATGTTCTCTGACGCTGAATACCCAGAGCTCACTGCGAATATGACAAGCAGGAGCAGAGGAAAACAGCCTGCAGTCAGCTCTGACGAGTCTGACTCTGAACCGGAAGGAGTGTATCGACACACTCGTACCCGGACCGGGGCCATCCCCCCGATTGATTATAATGCCCTAGCCCGGGGCATCGAAGTGAACGACTCTCACTCTGCAGTAGCAGAATCGCAGGCCTCAAACTCTTCCATAGAGAAGGAGGCCTTCATCTACATGACAAGCACTCCTGAGGAGACGGCCCGACGCCTGGATCAGCAAGCCCAGGTTCAGAAGGAACAACTCGATATGATTCTTGCTCAACGGGAATCTATCGACTCTCTCAAGCAGATGCTTGCGCAGTTGCTCGAAGACAGGAAGAAATCTCCCCCTAAAAAGTCTAAGGGCAAGAAAAAAGAGGGAGAAAGCTCGTCTTCTGTGCACCCTGATGGAGAGAAGCCCACCTCGACCTCGTCCAAATCCTCGTCGCAAGGAAAGGACGACCAAAATCAGGGGAAGATTCATTCCGAAAGAATGAATCAATTAGAGCAACGCCTTGAGGCCCTCACCAACCGTAAAGGCCTCCAGGAAGCGGGAGTGGTCCGGCCTTATCCGGCCGAGTGGGACTTGGTTCCATACCCGCCCAAGTTTAAGGCTCCAACCCTCCAAGCATTCGATGGGAAGGGGTCACCCAACCAACACCTCTACTACTTTAAATCCCAAACAGGGAATGTAGTAGACAATGATGCCATCTTGGCACGTCTGTTCATTGGCACCCTGAAAGGGCTCGCCTTCGAATGGTTTATGAAACTCCCGGAGGGCTCCATCAAGAACTGGGGTGATTTGGAGAAGCTATTCCTAACGCGCTTCTTCGAAGACGACTCGGAAGTCACGATGCCCACCCTTTTGGCTACCAAACAGCGAAAGGGAGAGTCCGTCAAATCTTTCGTGGAAAGATTTCGGAATGTGGCACTCCGATGTCCGAGCGGCATGACCCAGGTCACCCTGGTGGAAACATGCCGCCACAATCTCCAAACCTCACTCCTTGCTCAAATAGGAGTTGCTGAAAGCCGCACCTGGAAGCAGTTGGTCCAACAAGGTGAACAGGCTGAGGAGATTGTTGCCCGCGTCAGGGCAGAAGAAGGGAAGCCACGGCCAGAGAGGTCAACCAGGCGTGCGCCAGACACATCCCTCCAGACAAAGCGGAAGGATAATTTGGCAACGGAGACCAAATCTCCCGCCAAACCTCAACCGGTCAAGGCGAGTGGCTCTTCAAGCCAGCCACGCGCCAACAAGCAGTATTCTTTCAAGGAGGAACATGTCGATTCGCTCTTTAAGCTACTCAACAAGAGCAATAGACTGAAGCTCCCTGAAGCCAGGCGCCCTGAAGAAGTCGGTAAAACCGACAATCCCAATTACTGCTTATACCACAGGATGTTGGGACACCCCACCAAAAGCTGCTACGTCTTCAAGGACATCCTTCAGGCCCTGATTGACGCGGAGGTATTAAAACTCCGACCAGAGCAGAAGAAGGTGACGGCTAACATGACGTCAGTTCTCCAGTTCGGAAGACAACCCCCAACGCCTTCGGGGGTGGTCCCTGTTCCGAAAGGAGAGCTAAGAGTGGTCAACACAGATCCTCACCAGCAACAAGAGAAAGGCCTGATACCTGTTCCCACGCCTCGAGGGGAAATCATGTGGGTCCACCCTGACCTTGTTGACGCCCAGCAATGGACTACTGTAACTAATAAGAAGTCCAAGGGCAAGGCAAAGGCGTCATCCTGCAATGTGGTGTGTGCCTCTTCTCGAGAAGCGGATACCGATATTCCTTCGCTAACCGACTCGGAAGAGGAGACAATAGTTCTGGCCGCAGAACCCGGTCGGCTGGTGGCGGAAACCCGCTCAGGACAGCCCTACTTGAAGCAGTATGGCGAAACGGCGGCAACCCCTCCACAACCAGCTGCAGAGCCAACCAAGCCCTCCACAAAACAACCCGTGGAGAAACAGAAGGAGATTCGATTTTCTCGAGCCCTTCAAAAGGGCATCGCGGAAGGATCTACGGCGCCTTACCGCTTTGATGTCCTGGCTCAATTGGCCAACATCCCGGCGCGGATTACCCTGTATGAGCTTCTTAGGCTGTCGAAGTCAACCAGAGAAGCTCTACAAGAGGCTCTGGCAAATGCTGAGGTCTTCATGACCCAGGTGCCAAAGGAGGAAGATGTAGAGAATTGTCTCCACACCTCCCAGAATGCCCCCTGCATCACCTTCACGGCAGAGGATATGCAGGTTAAAGGGAAGCATGATCGACCCCTGTACTTCACAGGGTATATTGGATCATCCGAAGTGAACCGCATTCAGGTAGATCCAGGGTCCGCGTTGAGCATCATGCCTCGCCGGGTCATGCAACATCTGGGCATTCCTACTCATCGTTTGAGCCCTACCCAGACAACTATCTATGGGTTCAATGCCAACGGGACCCGTCCGATGGGGAAGATCAAGCTCAAATGCCAGATTGGAAGTTTAAAGTCGGAAGTGACATGCTACGTCATTGATGCCGACACTTCCTACAACCTATTGCTGGGACGACCGTGGATTCACCGCAACTCCATCGTTCCCTCCACTCTCCATCAAGTCATGAAATACATTGACGAGGGTGGAAAGGTGCAGATGTTGATTGCCGAAAGGCATCCGTTCAAAGGGGTCGAGAATTATTTCACAGACTCCTTACTGTACCAAGATCCCGTGGAGACGGATGAAGTCCCGCAACCAGAGGAGCCAGACTCTGGAAACGAAGCTGACACCGAGCCTGAAAAAGAAGAGTGCTTATGGGAGTTGGAACCACTTGTAACGAGCATTGATAAGCTCGATGTTAATAATACCACCGACGATGTAGGCGGTTGGTACATTAATGAAGAATTAGATTTAGCGTATTTTTCTGTGTTTGCTTCTGATTCAGTACCGTCAGACACTAGCACCGAAGTAGATGATGATCTCTGGTCGGCAATGGATGCTTTGACATCATTGCATGTGCCAGTGAAATCGTCCTTCGAGACATACCAAGATAATGGTAATGCGCAAGAATCTATATTTATGGTTCCAGCAAGACGGAAAGGCCAAAAACCAATTCTTTTTGGGCGAATCTCGTCTGAACCAACGCCCCACGAAGAATCAGAAGGCGAGGAGGAATCCCCTCAGTTCAGTCATTATGAACCAAAAACACTCAAAATGATGAAATGCATGGGATATGACCTAACAAACAGACCCGGGTTGAACTTCGGCAAAGGAAGGAGAACGCTACTTCGATCCTTTGTGCCGAAAGGAAAAACCCCCGATTATTATCATCGGACGCGCAGGGGGTTGGGCTATGTATCAACTCCGACTCCATCAGCCTCTGATTCTGGGGGCTCATTTGGCCATAAATACTCTTCAGGCACGTCATCATGGGAGTCAGATGCTAGTGTCGGCAACATCTTCAAAGAACTTTCGGTGAACATGGTTTCAACAAGCCATCTGGAAGATGAAGATGAAGAAATGATCCGATCCGATGCAGATCCTTGGATCAGACATTTAAACACTCTTTGGGACACCCGCTTTGAACAGCGCGAACCACCCACAGAAGACAAGATTGTTCAGATTAATCTAGGAGATGAGGCCAACCCTAAGCCCATCTTCATAAGCGACGGCCTGTCACCGTCGGAGAAAAAGGATCTAATATCTCTTGTTCAAGAGTACAGAGATGTCTTCGCTTGGAATTACGAAGACATGCCTGGACTTGATCCTCAGGTGGCTATGCACCGCCTCAACATCAATCCGGACGTAAAGCCTGTTAAACAACAACAGCGACGGTTCCGTCCAGAAATAATGGAGGCGATTCAATCGGAGGTCAGAAAGCTCATAGATTCTGGCTTCATCAGGGAAGAGCAACATCCCGATTGGGTAGCCAACATCGTCCCCGTTGCTAAGAAAAACGGAAAGACCCGGATCTGCATCGACTTCCGTGATCTAAACGAGGCTTGTCCCAAAGACGAATTCCCATTGCCAATCACAGACGTCATGATTGACAATACCTGCGGATTCGAACGAATGTCCTTCATGGACGGATTCTCAGGATACAATCAAATCAAAATGTATCCTGACGACGAAAAGCACACCTCCTTCAGGACACCATTGGGGGTTTATTGCTATACCGTCATGCCCTTCGGACTGAAGAATGCGGGGGCAACCTATCAGAGGGCCATGAACGCCATTTTCCAGCAGCAAATACGCAAAACGGTAGAATGTTATGTTGATGATATTGCGGTAAAAAGTCGCACTAAGGGTGATCACATAGCTGACCTGAAGGTGGTCTTCGACATCATGCGGGCTCATCGATTGAAGATGAATCCCACCAAGTCCTTCCTGGGGGTGGCCAGTGGTAAATTCTTAGGATTCATTGTAACCTCCACCGGGATCCATTTGGACCCGGAAAAGGTTCAAGCTATCCAGGAGATGCAGCCCCCAAAAATCTCAAGGAACTCAGGGGATTACAAGGACGATTGGCGTACATCCGCAGGTTCATCTCAAACCTCTCTGGAAGATGCCAACCCTTCGCTAAGTTAATGAAGAAGGGTGTCTCGTTCGTTTGGGACGACGCTTGCCAACAAGCGTTCGAGGAAATCAAGCAATACCTCACTCAACCACCAGTCCTTGCAGCTCCGGTATCCGGAAAGCCTTTCCTGGTGTATGTCCGGGCAATGGATCATTCTTTGGGAGCTCTACTAGCTCAGCATGATGATCAAGGACGTGAGCAAGCGATCTACTATCTGAGTAGAACAATGATCGGAGCCGAACATCGGTATAACCCGATCGAGAAGGAATGTTTGGCATTAGTATTCGCCATTCAGAAAATGCGACACTATCTGGTAGGCCAAACTATAAATGTCATATCAAAAGTCAACCCCCTGAGGTTACTTATGACTAAGCCTTCATCATTGAACGGCCGGCTGGCAAAATGGGCCATATTGCTATCCCAATATGAGATGCACTTTTTACCACAAAAGGCTATTAAGGGTCAAGCGGTGGCGGATTTCCTGGCTGAGCATCCAGATCCGAGGGCAACCAAAGTTTACGACGATCTCCCAGACGAGGTCGCTGAAGCCTGCCAGACCCAGACATCCTTTGAAAGGCAGGTGTGGCAACTTTTCTTTGATGGTGCATCGAGAACAAGCCCAAAAGGACACACAGTAGCGGGGGTAGGAGTAGTACTCGTCTCACCACAGAACTATGTGATTCCCCGAGCCATCTCGCTAACCGAGCCTTGCTCCAACAATGTAGCGGAGTACAACGCTCTTTTGATTGGGATGCAGTTCGCCGATGAGATTGGCGTTAAAAATCTCGAGGCATATGGCGACTCTAAACTCATCGTCAGCCAAGTTCGCGGGGAGTACGAAGTCAGACATGAGGACCTAGTACCCTACTACAACGCAACTATCCGCATGGCCGAAAGGTTCACAAACTTCTACATTGACCATGTACCGCGCAGGCAAAATGCGCACGCAGATGCACTCGCATCCCTCGCGGCCTCCTTAGCTCTTCCAGCTGGAGCAATGGAGAAAGTATTCGTCTACAGCCACGACCTGTATTGCCCGAGAACTGCCCTCGAAGACTATCAGGAGTCAAAGGGAGAGTGTCAAGGCAAAGAAGCGCTGGAATTGTCAACCGGGCCAGAGCTTAAAGACTGGCGATTCCCCTATATCGACTATGTCTTGTACGGCATCCTGCCTGAGGACGCCAAGGAAGCGGCTGCCATTCGAAGGAAAGCCCCTAAATTTTACTACAATGCGATTACACGAACATTGTATCGTCGATCGCATGACGGGATCTTGCTCCGGTGCCTCTCACCAAAGGAGGCTCAAGAGGTATTGAAAGAAGCCCACGACGGCATGTGTGGAGCCCACCAACCCGGCCCAAAATTGGCACATCGACTCCAAAGGTTGGGTTACTATTGGCCCAAGATGATTGCCGACGCCGTCACTTATGCTAAAAGATGTCACGCTTGCCAGGTGCATGGCGATTTCATCCATCAAGCACCAGAGTACCTCCACTCTACGACCTCTACCTGGCCATTTGAAATGTGGGGGATGGATGTAGTTGGCCCTATCAGCCCACCATCATCAAAAGGACATCGGTTCATTTTGGCAATAACCGATTACTTCTCTAAATGGGCCGAGGCCATCCCTTTGAAGGAGGTAAAATCGTCTAACGTGATCAAGTTCGTAAAGCATCACGTCATTTACCGTTTTGGTGTACCTCGGCGAATTGTCCATGACAATGGACCCCAGTTCATCAGCCAGGCTTTCCAGAGATTCTGCGCTAAGTTCAGAATCCAGAGTGTGTCCTCAACGGCATACTATCCTGCCGCTAATGGCCTCGCAGAAGCTTTCAATAAGACCATTGGCAAGCTTCTCAAGAAATTCGTATCGAAAAGTCAACGGGACTGGGACGACAAGTTAGGTGAATGCTTATGGGCCTATCGCACAACTGTGCGAACCCCGACTAAAGCCACGCCGTTTTCTTTGGTATACGGGTGTGAAGCCGTGCTTCCACTAGAAATCCAAATTCCATCTCTACGCGTCGCCTTGACAGCAGAGATGACAACAGAGGAGAAGCATCGACAGCGACTCCAAGAATTGGAAGCCTTAGACGATAAGCGTCTGCAGGCCCAACAGCAAATCGAGCTCTACCAGGCTCGAATTACCAGAGCCTTCAACAAGAAAGTTAAAATGCGAACTTTCAAGAAAGGCGATCTTGTCTTAGCCGTCAGAAGACCCATGGTAATGACGCACAAGACAAAAGGAAAATTCCAACCCAAATGGGAAGGGCCATTTGTAGTAGAGTCAGTCTACTCAAATGGGTCATATCGTCTCATAACTTCAAATGGCGATACACTCATGATGCCGATCAATGGCAGATTCTTGAAGAAGTACTATCCTTAATAGTACTCCTCCCCCGATCAAGTTAAAAGTACACCTCTGATCAAAACAAGAAGAGCTTCTTCATTAACATCCGACGCCTCCGACGGCTAAGGATAGAGGAAAACGTTGGCTTTTAAGCCCAACATAAATCTTCGACAACTCATCATGCTGAGGGGAATAGCATGGCTAGCCCAACTCAAACGGTAGTTGGTAAAGGCACCTCAAATCCGTTGATAGCTGAGGGTTTGCTAAAAATCCTAAGTGGACTCAACTCCACTCTCCCCTCCAAAATCCCTTACCAATTCTCATCCACAGAATGGTAGGTCTACAAAATACAGTTGTTGCCAAGTTAACACTATACCTCTGGCACTTCAAACTCCACTTGTCCATTCTCATCAATAGGATGACAGGTCCTCAAATTGCTCATATCGCAAATCAATTTCTGTCAAGTTAATATCACACCTCTGACAAATTACTGTTAAGTTAACATTACACTTCTAAACAGTACATCAAGTTTCTGCCAAGTTTAATACCACACCTCTGACAGTCACTTTCCTCCAGACTTCCATGTCGAAGCCGAAATGGATGATGCTAAGTTCAACATCACACCTCTAGCATCCAATTCATTGTTAAGTTCAACAATACACCTATGACAATGAATTTCCCTCGAACTTCCGTATCGGAGTCGAGATGACCAATGCCAAGTTCAACATTACACCTCTAGCATTACCCTCACTGTCAAGTTAAACATCACACCTATGTCAGTGACACTTCTGTTTTCCCAAATGAAACTGAAGTATTTCTGAGTCAGGTTAATATCACACCTCTGACTCACATCCTTGTCAGGTTAACATCATATTTCTGACAGGACTACATTCAACCCGTTAAGTTAATATCACACCTCTAACGGTAAAAACCTTCTTAGATTCCCCGCGGATCTAGATTCACTTGCTATTCTCTTCAACAGAATAACAAGTCTACCTAAACACATTGTTAGGTTAATACTACACCATTAACAGTGTTTTCCTTCAAATCCCCAGCTGAGCTTAATCAAGTGAATCCTAAACCTTGATAAAGGCCCATTTTCCCTGGGGGTACGAGTTTCACTTGTCATTCTCCTTTATAGATTGACAGGTCCACAAAATTATCTTATCTCTTGTCAAGTTAATATTACACCTCTGACAGCATTGGGGAGTTCCAAAAATAGGATTTCTCTCTAAAAAGTTTGACTGTTTGAAATTATCATCATAGTTTTGACAAGTCAAAGTCCTTTGCTTCTATGCGTCTGACTAAAAAAAAAAGTTCAAGACAATAGAAGGAGAAAAAGAAAAGTGTCACTTTTATTTATATCCAGGCACATGAAAGTGATACAAAAACGCTCTCTTATACAATAAGATTGAGTGTTACAGTTAAGGAGTACAAAGAAGTCTCTCTCTCTCAGAGGTTGCACTCGCTCCTCAGCTGCATGTTATTCCGAGTACAGGATGCTTGGAAGGGCGCCAAAGCAGGATCGGACATTGTGGCAACGATCAGAAGCTGGTTGCACTTCACGATGCATGATGTAAACATCGAAAGAGTCTCTGGTTGACTAAGAGCAATGGTGTTCTTGAGGTCTGATGGCAGCAGAATCTTCTGATCCCACCTGACCATCCGAAGCCGGGTTATGATCCGTCGAACATCTCCATCCAAAGTGGCGGTGTGATCCTTCGTTGATGAACATCTCTTCCGCCAGAAGGTCGTCCAGTGAGCATGGAGTTTCCTCGATGTCACTTCTGGGGTAAGAGAGGAGGTTTTGAGACCTCACAGGGGATGCTAACCACCACTATATCCACCGCAACCCCCGCCGCCATACTCACTCTGACCATGCCATGCCAGCAAGCATGACTGGTGCATCGAATTCAAAGAGATCTTGGCGAGGGTTAAGTCCCCGTCAGGGGCCATGATTTCTTCCCTTGTAGACGACGGGGACCATGATTTCTTCCCTTGTGGACGAACATCGAACAAATTCGCTGGCCGATATATTCTCCCAAGGGCCCAGCGAACGTGAAAAAGGATGATCAAGCCTACCTGCAAGAAGCAAACAAGGGAATTAGACAATTCAGAGCTTAGTATACTTCGACAGAAGAAAACTAAGTCACAAACGCGGTTATTGCTGAAGACTGCAGACGCGGGAATGACCCGCACGCTGGGCCAGATTCCTGCGACAACAGAAACAGACGCGAGCAAGACTGTGATACACACAGAATTCAAACGCGACCTAATTCCACATCCGCGTCTAAGATACAAGGCGCGCAGAGAATCAGACGCCAAAAATTGCCATCTCTCTGTTGGAGGAACAGGAGTTGCAAAAGTTCAGGCCTGAAACCTTCGACCCGAATTGAAGTTCTTCCAAGTCAGTGGCCTCAAGACGCGAGCTCTGTGTGCAAAGCCCGCGGCCAGGTACCAACGACTTCAATACTTGCGTTCAAAAAAGTTTAAGTCGATGGCGCAAATTCCAGAAGAGGAATGCACCAACCACGACTTCGCAAGAAAGTCCAGATGATATCTCTCTAAGAGATATACTAAAATTCAAACTTGGTTGGATCTAAAATGTCATGGTAAGTGGGCATGGCATACCCGCAGAGGCCTCTGTTAAGAGTTGAACTCTCTGCATTGAGGCGCGGACGTAAAAGGTGCTCAGGGAGACGCTTCCTATCATTGAAATCACTTGACAGTGGTAATCTACTGAAGAGACCAAACAGAAGCATGGAAGCTCTGGGTCATCTTCGTCCATGGAGGCAAACCCCTGATAGGGTCCTTGAAGGGAGAAGATAGAGTCTCTCAGAAAGGGAGAAGACAGAATCTCTCAGAGCACTCGCTCTCAAAAAGAACACAGTCTAAGTATGGACTGTTAAAGGGAGAGGAGGAGCCCCTATTTATAGGCAGCCCATAATAACCGTAATTAATGGTTCATCAATTGGAACCGTCGGCCTTAATGACCGCACGACTGTCAAAGCCCAATGGGAGGCTGACGCGTGGAGCGTCGCTTCGGGAAGCGTCGAAGACGCTGGTTTCCAACCGCCAGCGCCGTATTGGCATTAAAAGGCATTAACGCCTAAGCCCAATGAAGAACTGACGCGTGGACAAACCGCTTCGGGAAACAACGGATGATGCGGGTTCCCAATCGTCAACGGAGACTTGACGTTCAAAGATTTCACAAAATCTTTATGACAGGCTGTTTATAACGCCTGGGAAATCGTGCCAAAACGCAGGTGTGAGAGCTGCGTCCAAAGACCCGCGTCCCCTCTTTTCTCAAAAATCGGCGTCCTCCTTCATTCCAAGTTAGAAGATCCTTCGCGTCTCTTGGATGATTCAAAGTCGATCCGCGTCTCTCAACAAAAGGGACTCATTTTGGGGGCCCCAGTGGGAAAGCACATAAAGCTGCGTCCTAAGGCTTATGACTTCAGCAGAAAAAGCCCATCACCTTTACAAGCATCTTGGAGCTGCGTCTACATCCATGATTATGGGTCTTACACTGAGGCCCAGCGCCACGTCCCTGACTGCGTTAATGTTAAGGGGCGTAAGACCTCATTATCCTGAACTCTGCGTCTGGATAGAGTTAAGGATTGCGGCCAATGAACCACACTCAAAGCCGCGTCCTCCGCGTCTGCTTGAACCGCGTCTTCACTGGCAAGTCAGAATCGCGTGCCTCAGAGCCGCGTCTCTTTCGACGCTGCGTTTCGTCAAAAGAACTTAGTTTTCCTAAGTTCAGTATTCACAGTCAGCCGGAGAGCACAATTAAAGACTGTGATTAAAGGATTGAATCCATCCGCAGCGAGGCAATGAAAGTGGAACAAAAAATTTAAGACTTTTATTATTCAAAAAATGATAAAAGTAAATACAAACACTCTTGGTAAATGGAGTGTCCTTTTTTTTACAAAAAAAAAAAAAAGAGAAGGCTAAAGGTCCTGGTTCGCCAAGGAACGGATTTGCTCTCTAAGGCGATGTATCTCATGTTGACGCGCCTTCTCAGCCTCCATGAGAGCTTGGGCCCGCAGATCCGCCTCAGGTAAAAATCCCTGCGCTCGTACTCGGAGGGATTCCAGCTTGGACGAACGAACAGAGAGGTTTGCTTCAACTTGCGCCTTGGCAGCCTCTAACTCCGCTAGCCTCTTTTCAGAGGTAGCAAGCTTCTGTTCGTTAAGTGTAATCACTGCCTCAGCTCTGGCTATGGCGGCCCGAGAATCAAGGATAGCCTGCTTTGCAGCCTGTATGATCATCTCAGATTCCTTGGACTCGATCGCTAGCCTTTGATGATCAGCCTGGAAACCTTCGAGAAGACGGGTGTTATCGGTTATCTGCTCCTCCACCTCTCTTCGCTCTTGCTCTTGAGCAGCAAGGAGCCTATTCAGAGTTTCCTGGGCCTCGTGGAATGAGCCGGCATTCTCCAGGGATCGAAGCTCTCTCAGGTTTTGTCCCAGCTGCTCCACCAGCAGCAGACACGCCTGGGCTAGTGAAGGGCCTCCGGCCAACTTGATGTTTTCGACCAGGTTTCCGAGATACGTCTGGGCGAATTCAAAAGAGCTACCCCCAGACAGGATGAAATCGATGCATGATCGCATTGAGGCAAAGAACTGCTGCACCGTCTGGCGTGTCAGGAACTCCATGGTATCATCACCCGAGGTGTTCCCCGATCCCCTTTCTATCACGGTGTGGGGGATGTAGGTCGGCTCTTCTGGTGCAAGAGTCGGGCTGACCACGGGTACGGCAGGAGCAAGAGTAGCCACTGGCGCTTCTGGGGGTGCTACCTCCGTAGAAACCTCCACAGCCGATGACAGGGTAGTGAGCTCGACCTCCTCAGAATCCTCGGCCGAGGCTTGAGCTGTGTGGTCTCCCGGGCAGGCACTGACCGCCAAATCTCCTCCTACCTGAGCTTCCTCAATGCTCTCTGCACTTGCCTGAACTTCCTCAATGCCCTCTGCAAATTACGAGAATATTAGCCATGACAGCAAAAGGAAAACATTTATACCAACATTTCCTTACTTGGCTGGGGGTCCAAAGGTGGCGAGTCCTTGGGTGAATCCTGTAGGGTGGAGGTCTCCCCGACTTCGACGATTGCCCTCTCTTGAGGCACCCCAGTACGAGGAGACTCAGCTCTCTCCTGCTGAGCCAGTTCTTGTATCATCTCCTCGATCTGGGAGGAAGCAGCGGCCTCGCTAACCATGACTAGCCCTGCAACACGAGGCCAAATAAAAAAAAAAACGTCAAAAATCCTTCTCCTAGTTAGAAGGATGAGTTTGGCGAGTAGTGTACCTTCAGCAGCTTCAGCAGGAATAACTGCCGCTAGTGGTGATGTCGTCAACGGCTCACACCCATATATTTCCTCCTCCGAGATGTGTGAGAATTTACTCGGATCAGGAGGAGCGGGTTCATCGCCAAAGTCGACCTCATCCTCAAAATCGATTTCCTCTTCGGATGATGAAGACGACAGTTCAACGCGAGGGACCTCGGCAACCGGAGCCTTGCCTCCAAACACCCCAGTGGTAGGGCTGGGGTCAACTGTCCGAGCACTGGAGATGAATACACTGGGAGACCCAGGCTGCTGTGCCTCATCTCTCCTCTCGTGAGCTGAGGAAGACCCAGGCTGAGTTGAGACTCCTGGAATCTCAACATCACCCATTATGTCGACCTCCGGCTGCTGTGCCTCATCCCTCCTCTCGTGAGCTGAGGAAGCCCCGGGCTGAGCTGAGACCCCTGGCCTCTCAACATCGCCTCCGCTCATTATGTCGACTTCGAACTGCTCGGCCTCGTCAGCGGCGGTGGGTTTGTCAGCAGGCTCCGCTTCCTCCACAATCCTGGGGCCCCTGCTGCGCAACCTGCGGGCATGGACTAAGGGGGCATCATCCTCATCCGCCTCTTCTTCCCTCGGTTCCTCAACACCAGAAGGGATGTCCTCGGATGGAGAAACTGCAGCCGTCAAGTCTCTCCGGACCTTCTTTGGGGCAGGCTCAGCAGTGGAGGTAGAGCCTTGAGGACGCTTACCCACCGCCTGTCGAGCCTTTGCTGCTCGCGGCTCCTCCCTCGACCCCCTTCTGACCTCCTTCAGAGCCTTCAGATACTGCTCGACGCCTCGCGAGCGTTTAGTGGACCCCGACCTTGCTTCGTAACCTGCATTGATACTCTCAATGCATGAATACTCCGGAGCGAAATCTGGTGTTTGGTTGGCCTGGAAGTACCAAGTACAGAAGCTGAAGCTGGTACGGCCCTTCGGCCCTTTGATAGGCAGCCGAAAAGTTGCTTCCGTCCCTCCGGCCACGCTATAATACCAAGCCCGAGCACCTTCGAACAAATTCCCACTGAAGGCGAGTCGAGCATTGGGGTTGCCGACATATAGTTGATCATAGCCGAACTGTCGGGCGAAGCGATTCGGCATATACGGCTCGATCGTGCATGAATTCCCTTGCCGGAAAAGCACATACCCGGGCCGAATGTTGACCAACCACCAGAAAACCCCCGTTGACAGCCTCGTGAAGTCATCTTGGCCTGCGGAGTCAGTAAATTGTTCCCCGAAAGATGCACCAGGAATCGCGGGGAAGCAGCGATTAAGCTGGTAGTTCGAAGCCGACATGACGCACTTTCGAACGTAATACACGTAAGTATTACACCAGTTTGAACCCTCCAACCGCTGCACGAAAGGAATAAACCCCTCACACCAAGACACCGGCGTCATCAGAGAGGGACAGTGCATAACGTACCAAGCCATTAGGTACGTGTAGGGAAGCTCAACCCGAGGGTTGGGGCGCTTTATCGTCGGCCTCCCCTCCGAGTCAACAATCACCTTGCCATGGGAGTCGACGGCCTTCCCTGCCTCGCACAGATTTTGGGTTAACGTCCGCAACCCGCTTTGAATACTCGCCGCCATGGCCGGGAGAAGGGCTATGGGCCTACCATAAGCCAGGAGCACCGCCGGGTACACTACGTCGGCAACAATGACTTCATGTGGCAGCGTTGGCACCACACAGCGCTTCAACCACAGCATTAAGAAGCCCGCCAACAGTGCGTGGTCGGAGATAGGGATCCGGGCTTGATGATGGAAGCTTTCGAAAACCGTGTCAGGTTCGAAAACATCCTCGTTCGACTCCGTGGTGTAGGAGTCTACAGAAGCCTTGATCCTGTCGGCAATCTCCTCGTCGGAGCTGGGAGCCAGTCGGGTCACCGGACGGTCTTTCTGGTTGACGCCATTGAACAAGTAGCTTGCCCAAGACAGCTGCTTGACTCCCCCCGCCCTCCAAGAGGTTATCTGGCCGCAGACGTGGAAGTGACATAACACCTCCCAGTAAGTCTCGTACACTCGAGGAGACCCTTTCTTCATAAGGTGAAGCTCCTCAGTGGTTGGGACGTATTCTTCATAGGGAGAATCCCCCATTACCAGCCCCGAGACCTCGTACAACTCGTGCAGGGCGAGACCCATCTCCCCGACCGGAGTGAAGAATGTCCCCGTCAGAGGATTGTAACGCTCCAGGATCCCAAAGAAGTTTTGAGAGCTCGGTGGGATACCATACTGTACGGCCCTGACTGCTTGGTACAATTCCGCTTGCTCCAACAAGCCTCTAAGGTCGGCAAGGACGAAGCTCACCATCCTGCCCCACCAATACCTCTCAGTGGAGTGGATCCACCCGGGCGAACGGAACTCGACCGGAAAATCACCCCCCACTTTCATGAACGCGTTGAGGAAAGTGGTGCCAAGTTTTGGTGTCTCTCCAACTGGGTGATCAGTCCTGAGCAGCCCTGGAAACAGGCCGAGAACCTCCCTATCATGACTATCATGGCGATATACCTTTTTGGAGCCTAGGTCGCCAAGAGTAACCTCAGGGACATATCGGGAGAGTTCCCATTTCATTTTCCGAGGGACGGACATGTGTTGAAGATAAGATAGCGGGTACATCCTCTCCATGTTTGGGAGAAAGAATCTTCTATCCCCTATCTGACGGAGCCATTTATAATCTCCGTCATACAAGGAATAGCCGCCCTCGCTAATACGGTCTCCAAAGAAGAAGGCAGGCTTCTCCAGCGGAACGCGAGCATCCGTTGTGAATGCTGCGTCAGTCATAAGCTCCCGAAAGGTTGCCATGTCAACATTGGAGAGCCTCCTCCTGCGCTCCTGCGACCCATCAGCAGTCACAGGTACAGTCCTTTGCAGCACAAAGGTCAAATCACGGTCAGCACCACCTACGTGCCCGAAGTGGCGCCTCTTGGAGAGTGGGGCAGAAGAGTGTTGCACTGCAGAAGAAGATGACACTTAATCAGAAATCTGTGAAAAAAAAAAGTTAAGTGTCTATAGTCCAGACGCAGAAAAGATACTGGACGCAGAAATTGTCAAAATCCGCGTCCAGGCCTGAAAATCCGCGTTCAGACGCAGAAGAGATACTGGACGCAGAAATTGTCAAAATCCGCGTCCAGACCTGAAAATCCGCGACCGTGAGGCCAACAGGGAGCCTGCGTTTTGAAATCCAAGACTTATGAAAAATTTCTAAGTACTTGGACTCAGGTGCGAGATTCATAAAAGACCAGCACCTGATGTCACAGAACGCAAGGATCAAGTCCGCGTCCGAACCCTTCACAATTAGAAATATTCTAAGTGAAGAATCCGAAGTGCAGGGCTTACTGGCGCTCTATATCCAATAAACAAGCGCATCCCCAAGTGGATAAAAGCGGTGGGGTCATCAAACCCGCGCCTTGTTTATCAACTCAAAGACCGCGTCTGAGAATCAAACATGGTTTCTATTCTGTGTTGACGGTTCTCCTTTAAAAGAGGGATTTTTAGGAGTCCATGAACTTCCATTAATGGCGAAGTTTAAGCCTAATGGCATTATACCTGAGATTGGGGCTTCCTGCGCGGAGGAACCGCCCCTCTGGGCCTCGACGACGGCCGCTTTTGAAGATGATGCGGTTGGCTTGGCCTTGGGTGCCATCGTTAATCAAGAATCCGATGATGGACGATGAAGAAATGAAAAGAGACAGAGAAGACTCCTTTTTCAAAAAACCCTAACAGATGCGCTCGAGACGAAAGAGATATCTCTCTGACTGTTGCCATTTATAGGCACGAAGATTCGCAAAGATACGCGGCGCGTGGCTCGATTGGTTCGGCATCGAGTCATCGCTTGACGCGTGGACAGCTCATTTAATATACCGGGAAGTCCGCGCGCCAAAAAGAGATGTCCCGTCGGTTCCCCAGAACAAGTGGCGGTGCACTCATGACATGGCACGGATTCGCACCCAACAGGCGCGCCTCTTCGATGGACGTGCCCCGTCAGCACAGCCATAGTCGCGTCCAGAAAGTCGCGTCCTTACTCAAAAGGATGCGTCTCTCCGAAGTTCGCGTCCTTCCAATCCGGCCTAGCATCGCGTCTGCCCAATGGAATATCAGTCGCGTTTCCATTTCCAAAAGACGCACCCCATGAAAGTCGCGTCTTTAAAGCAGTACTATCTCTGCTCTTCAAAAAGAACTGGCGTTCAGTCCTTGCTTCTGCAAATCAGTTCAACAGTACACTGGCACAAGCAGACGACTGTCCACTCCTGGCTTAAAGTGCACCCACGACAGACTTAAAGCAATCGGGGAGGTTTAGACTGTGTATCTAAACACTCAACTCGATCAACTCTGATGGCTTCAAAGAGTTCTACAGTACACTCACGAAGACCATACTCCAGATAAGATCAAACCCGGAGCATTAACAGTCCAGTCATAAGGGTAAGCTCAGCTAGAGTCCAAAGTATTTCGAAATCCGTCCCAGTTAACCGCGGAATATCGAAAACCTTGGAGGGGGTTCTGTAGGCTGTCTAAAAATCATTAAAAGACAAGCCATTAAAAAAGGCAGAGTTTCAGGTTCTAGACGCAGGACTAATGATG
Organism: Agave tequilana; assembly: GCA_038442645.1. Taxonomy (NCBI): domain Eukaryota; kingdom Viridiplantae; phylum Streptophyta; class Magnoliopsida; order Asparagales; family Asparagaceae; genus Agave; species Agave tequilana. The sequence continues at coordinate 24,884 of JAVJIF010000873.1, forward strand.
GCCATCCGCGTCTCAGCATCAAGGCGTGAGGGTCCAAACCTGCGTCTCAGCATCAAGGCGTGAGGGTCCAAACCCGCGTCTCAGCATCAAGGCGCGTGGGCTCAACACCCGCGTCTCAGCATCAAGGCGCGTGGGCTCAACACCCGCGTCTCAACCTCAAGGCGCGTGGGCTCAACACCCGCGTCTCAACATCAAGGCGCGTGGGCTCGACACCCGCGTCTCAACATCAAGGCGCGTGGGCTCGACACCCGCGTCTCAACCTCAAGGCGCGAGGGCTCGACACCCGCGTCTCAACCTCAGGGCGCGAGGGTCCAAGGCCCACGTCTCGGTTATAACCGCCCTGGTTATGGGGCCAGTCACCGCCCACATAGCGGGGAAGTTAGCCCCTCATTGTGGAGCATTTTTAGGGGCACGTTCACCCCTGAAACCTCTATAAATAGCCCCGCCGCTATGAGGAATGGGGGGACACGACACAAGAAACAAGAGATAGACAACAGACTACAGACAGGCAGACAGAGAGAGAAGCAAGAGAGAGCTCAACTCTTCAGCAAGCTTGCTGCGTACAAGTTGCTCTTTGCCTACCTTCTCTTTGAGAGTTTTGGTAGACAGAGCTGTGCTACTCCTTCTACCAGCCGAAGAGAAGATCCCCGAAGGTCTAGACGGTCACCCGGTCAACGGAGAACAAGATTCACTCTCCATCGCCACCTGAAGAACCCAGCCTTAAACAAAGGGAGGATTCAAGACTCAACATCCTCCCTCCCTTGTAACCGGAATACTAGTCCGTTGTAATTTTCAATTTGATTCAAGGAAATCTTACTTCGAGCTCGTACCTTCTCCGTGTGCGTACAGCTGGATCTAACCAAGCTTCTGATTTTATATTTCGTGATAATTTTAGTATCAGTAATGATACTTGTTGGCCCAGAGGCCTTCCACTCTAGTTTTGATGACGATTAACTCATGTAGTTATAGTTTACTAATAATCTTGTGATATTTAGTTCAGATATTTAACCAAGATATTAGTAGGTGATTAGCTTCAACAAAGGTATTTTGGAGCTTTCACATAGTGATTCAAGAGCCCGAGCGTCAAGTTCATATCTAGCACTCGTTTGGAGTCAAGCTCGGTGGATCACGTTTGGATCGAGTCTACTTGGAGACGGCGTTCTACCAGAAGGCTTCGGTTTGTTTTAGAATAGTTAGTTTAGATCCATTGTAAAGTTAGATAGTGTGATATGCTCAAGTTTACAACACACACACTTGTTTTAGTTTCATGTTTATTGGTTTTGGTTTTCAGTTTAACCGATCTTGGTTTTCATGAATAGATAGAATCAAAACAAGTTTACATGTGATTGATGCTAAACCTGCACACAAAATACGGAAATTTAGATCTAAGAATGAAGATGTGCAAGTGCTCAATTCTTACCGCTATAGCAAGTGGCTATGCGGGTCGTGATCCACAAGGAGGGTTTTGCGATAGAAGCGTTTACGTTTCTTTATTGAAATATTTATTAAGACAAAACGAAAGTTCTTCTTTGTTTTTAAAGTAATAAAAAGGAAAAAGAATTATGTTAAAGTTAGAAGAAAACAGTAGAATGAGAAGTTGGAGAAATTAGAAAGCGACTATGTACAAATGATATTTACAAAGAAGTGAAAAGGAGTGATGAAGGAAGTTGGTGTTGGTGATTTAATTTACAGAAATAAATGAAAAGAAAGAAAAACAATCACTCACCTTCTTTTCACCAAAAGCTTACCTTGAGTTTTTAGCTACGATGTTACCTTGAATTGGAGGCAATCAGCGCATAGCCCATAAGAGTAGATTTTTGGTCTCTTCCACATTACATCATCAAGACACTCAAGCATGAAATGATACAGAGAGACTCACAATTCCATCGTTATGAGCTATCGGTGGCACTCGCAAAGGCAAGGCTCTTTCGATGCTTTTAGACTCACTTGGAAGACAATTGTACTAAAAAGAAAAGTGAAGTAGAAAAGAAGAAGAAGAAGAAGACTAAAAGAAAGTACTTACAACGAAAGAACATCGATTCGATTTCATAACAATCAAAGAAAAGAAATAAATCTTACATTGGTGTCACTCCAGCTCAAGCTTCATTCTTGTTCTTCGATGAAAGTCTGATCTCCTCTGCATTACAAAAATGAAAGCTAAAATTACATGAAAAAGAAAAACAAAAACCTAAACTAAAGAAATGGAAAACTAGTCTAAATCCTATCTCTGCATGGTCGTCCATTTTCAGCACAAAGAATGGCCTTTTATAGGCAAAAAACCCAGTGTGCAGGATCCCGGGAGATCGGGGGAGCAAACGCTCCCCCTAACTCCCCAACCTTGCTGCGGAAACGCGGCTTGGGCCGCGTTTCCGCGGCCAGGGTGTGGCCAGGTGGCCACACCCTGTTGGTGGGTTGCCCTGGTTTCGCCCTCTAACTTTATCTGGAGTTGGTTTTTCAGTTTGAGTCCCGGATTCTGACGAAATGGCCTTGGATTCTTGGCTTTAACCGATCGATTCTGAGAGGATTCTTCTCAACCAGTTTTCAACCTCTTGATTTTGCCCTGATTTACTGAGTGCTAATTAATTCTGATTTAATTCAGAATTTTGGTGGGCTTTGGGCTCATTTCTCTTCATCTCCTTAAAGATTGGGCCTGCAAATAAATTAAACAATTAATTAGGACAATGCAGGCTTTTATTCTATAATAAGTATGAAAATATGATACTAAATATGCAACATTAGTGACCAATCACACCCCTATACCTATCTTTTGCTCGTCCTCGAGCAAAACAACTAAACTATACTAAGGATTATTAGACCACTTTCGCAGGTCGCGCGATTGCACTGAGCATGTGCAACAAGCCATTAAACCTCTAGGTTTCCCCTAGAGGACGAGTTTTGTCTCGTGAGGGTTTTCAGCGGATTGCACCCACAAAATCCATAAAGAAAGGGAAATAAAGAGTTAGTATTTTCGAAAAGCATTTTGAAAGAGAAAAATATTTGAAATATAATTGTAAGATTTAAGCAATCTATAAGTTATAAGAAGCTGAATTTTTCATTCCTAAACTTAGTCACTATTTAAAAATTGTTATCAATTAAAGTAAGGAGTCAAATTGTACTTCTCATCTAGTCTATTACTTTACCCTAAGTCATATGCACCTTGTGACTGTGAAAATTTTGACTAAGGGTTCATTAACTCTAACTCTTATGCCTTATTTATTTATATATACTTTTTTTTTGTTGTATTATCCTTAGTTCTATTAGGCTTTCTAATCTGCCCATGTAACGAGCCTCTAATCGATGACTCCCAAACTAAACGGTCTTAGGACACCGGGTGAGAAAACACCCCAAGGACTTAAGGACTCGAGCAAACAAGGCCATAAAACTAAGGATTTTATTATATGAACCTCTTTTAGGCGTGAATACTTATGGTTTATTAGGCACAAATACCCAGCTTAATCAGAGGATTTTTCTTTTCAAACTTATCTAATCATCTTTCGCATAAATACTAAGGCTTGCTTAGGCTAAAGCACCTAGCTAGTCAATAATTAGATTTGTTTGTATATATATATTTTTTTTCTTTTTTTTTATAAGGCATAAGAATCTTTGTTTTTGAACCCTAAGTGTGTAAGTGTATGAAGTGTGCATATTTCATCAAGGTAAAGATCAAGACTAAATTACTTTGACAAATTTCTTCCTAACTCTAAAAATCAAACAAATAGTCTTATTTTGACCAAGTATAAGAAATCCTAATTTAGATTTTCCTATTCCTTAAAATTAACTTAATTTCTTACAAAAAATATGTCAAAATATTATTTCTATTTTCAAAAAGTTTTTAAAAGCAAAGAAAATGTTAAATTTTTTTTAATAAAAAGAAAACAAAAGTTATGTTAGACCCTCCCCCACACCTATCTCATACATTGTCCTCAATGTATGAATTAATGCATAGATGCATGAAAAAGACGAAAGGGAAGGAAAATGTTACCTTAAGTGGTGGTTCCGCTGGTGGTCTGATTGGTCCACGAAATGCGGCCCAATCAACTTTTCGTTGGGCTCGGAGGAACCCACCAGAAATTACACTAATATAACCCATTAAAATGATGAATCCATAAAGTATTTTTATTAAGTATTTGACCCATCTAATTTCCAAATTCCATAACAAAATTCGGAGTCAAATTTGTCAACCACCTTGTCCCAGAATGGAGTATGAAATGATAGAATGATTGACTTGGACTCAGGAAGTATAGGAACTAATATCGACTCGGGAAGGTGACTTAAGTCAAGTAAAGGTTCAGGAGTCGAAATAGGTTCAGGAATTGGGTCCAAGTCAAGAAGTTGAAACTCAAGTCCACTTTTATTTTCCAACAATGGAATGTGACTTAATGTTGGTGATTCAAGTTCAAGAATGATAGGTGGGGGAATCAAAACTGACTCTAAAATATTACTCAAGTTTGGTAACAAAACAGGAGTCAATATTGATTCAGAAAGTTGAACTGGATCACAGATTTGAGAATCTAGGTCACACATCTCATTGAGTTCAATATCAAAAAATTGAGAACTTGCCAATTTGTCAATAGGATTTTCAAAATTGTATAATTGGTCAAATTCAATTTGATCCTCAAAGATGGGGGATTCAATTTCATGATGAATAGGCACAGGATCCAACGTTGACTCGGGGAAAAGATTGAAATCAGGTGAAGATACCGGAGTCATAATCGAATCAGGAAGTAGAATTGAATCACTAAGTTGGGGTTCAGGATCATAGTCATTCTCAAGTTCTATTTCAGGAAAGGAATAACTTGCTAAACTGTCAATATCTTTTTCAAAATTTGTAGTTTGGGCAAGTTCAAATGATTGTTTTGAAATGGAACCTTGATTTCTAAAACTACATGACTCTTTAGCTCTAGCAGAATGGTTAGTGACATCAGAACTGGTCAAACGGTGGGAACGTAGAGATTCGACCATCATATCTATGTCACGATTACGAGCGTTTTGAGCCTGAGTCATGGCTTCAAGCATCTTTTCATAGTTGATGGGTTCATTGTCTTGTTGAAAAGATGAAGAGTTGTTTTGGAATTGGTGGTGAAATTGTGAGTCCATCAGATTTTGGGATTTTTGTTTGGACTCACGCATACTCATTTCCAAAATTGATGGTCTTATATTTTGGACTGGTGGATCTGAGTATGAATTTTGGAAATATTGTGGACTAGGTGGAGAAGGGGGACAAGTTGGCTGAAAATTTGACTCGGGGTAGGTGAATCCCCACTGACTCTGTAAAGAGTTGAAATCGTTATGGAAATTATAGTCATACGATGGGGGACATGGGTTATATTGATTCGGATAAGACCAATCCGGCACACTAGGTTGGTTAACGTCATGATATACCGGGTTGGTAATATCCGAAAAAGAGTTTGATGTGTAATATGGATTATTATTGAAGTTGAAAAAATTGTTATTATAGGCCATATCACACAATGAAATACAACAAAAAGAAAGAAAAACAAACAAATAAACAAACAAAAAAAAGAAAAAATTCTAGGCTAAGTTAGGGTAGACCTATGACCTAGACGACTCCTAACTGGTTAGACTGTCCACGGGAGGTCCAATGCAGACTTTGACCACAAGCTAATCAGCCAGGTCAGGGCAAGGTTGGTGGGAGGTTTTCCGTCAAAGACGTTCCTTAATTAAATAACCACCAACCTTCGGGCTTTCGGCCCTTAATCCCTTTCCTAGACACTGATTTGGCAAGAGTCAAATTCCAACACTTTTCCCCCTTAGGATAATCTCCTAATTGAGTCCGAGATGTCCCTAGGGCCAACGTCTACTCATTTTAGTTAGGCTTGGGTTAGTTAGTGCTTAGAATCTGATTTTTGGGCTAAGGAAGGGTGATTAAATCCCCACCTTATCTTGTTATTGAGTATTTCCCTTAAAATCAATTTGTGCAAGTGTACAAGATATGTAAATATGATTCACTCAAAGTAATGAAAATCAACCAAGAGGTGAGTCCTATTCTACATGCAATGCGAACGTACCTTACTCCAGCACTCTTCAACAGTAAAAATAAATGAATTGAAAAGACACGTGCCTAAAATACAAACGTCTAATCAAACTTTTTTATCTTTTTCAACAAGTATTTTACTGTTGGTTTATTAGCAGGTTTATGGTGATGGAATAGAAGAAATAAAGTTGCAGCAAGCTATATTTTTGCAAAGCAAGCTGCCCTGCACAAAACCTATTAGTAGTCAACTCTTCTTTGCCGCGGACCCGCGGCTTTGGCCGCGAAAACGCGGCAAATCAGAGGGCCCTTGGTCTCTGCTTTCTAGAGCAGAGGCCCAAGACCACTTGTATGTTACTGCAATATTAATTTCCTGCCTTGCTTTCCTTATAACCTGCAACAGAGAAGAAAATTCGTTTTAGTTCTAAAAAATTTTCAATAAAAATTCAGATTTCAATAAAAACGTTACCCTCCCCGCAACGGCGCCAAAATTTGATTGATGCTAAACCTGCACACAAAATACGAAAATTTAGATCTAAGAATGAAGATGTGCAAGTGCTCAATTCTTACCGCTATAGCAAGTGGCTATGCGGGTCGTGATCCACAAGGAGGGTTTTGCGATAGAAGCGTTTACGTTTCTTTATTGAAATCTTTATTAAGACAAAACGAAAGTTCTTCTTTGTTTTTAAAGTAATAAAAAGGAAAAAGAATTATGTTAAAGTTAGAAGAAAACAGTAGAATGAGAAGTTGGAGAAAATTAGAAAGCGACTATGTACAAATGATTATTTACAAAGAAGTGAAAAGGAGTGATGAAGGGAGTGGGTGTTGGTGATTTAATTTACAGAAATAAATGAAAAGAAAGAAAAACAATCACTCACCTTCTTTTCACCAAAAGCTTACCTTGAGTTTTTAGCTACGATGTTACCTTGAATTGGAGGCAATCAGCGCATAGCCCATAAGAGTAGATTTTGGTCTCTTCCACATTACATCATCAAGACACTCAAGCATGAAATGATACAGAGAGACTCACAATTCCATCGTCATGAGCTATCGGTGGCACTCGCAAAGGCAAGGCTCTTTCGATCTTTTAGACTCACTTGGAAGACAATTGTACAAAAAAGAAAAGTGAAGTAGAAAAGAAGAAGAAGAAGAAGACTAAAAGAAAGTACTTACAACGAAAGACATCGATTCGATTTCATAACAATCAAAGAAAAGAAATAAATCTTACACCGGTGTCACTCCAGCTCAAGCTTCATTCTTGTTCTTCGATGAAAGTCTGATCTCCTCTGAATTACATAAATGAAAGCTAAAATTACATGAAAAAGAAAAACAAAAACCTAAACTAAAGAAATGGAAAACTAGTCTAAACCTATCTCTGCATGGTCGTCCATTTTCAGCACAAAGAATGACCTTTTATAGGCAAAAAACCCAGTGTGCAGGATCCCGGGGAGATCGGGGGAGCAAACGCTCCCCCTAACTCCCCAACCTTGCCGCGGAAACGCGGTTTGGGCCGCGTTTCCGCGGCCAGGGTGTGGCCAGGTGGCCACACCCTGTTGGTGGATTGCCCTGGTTTCGCCCTCTAACTTTATCTAGAGTTGGTTTTTCAGTTTGAGTCCTGGATTCTGACGAAATGGCCTTGGATTCTTGGCTTTAACCGATCGATTCTGAGAGGATTCTTCTCAACTGGTTTTCAACCTCTTGATTTTGCCCTGATTTACTGAGTGCGAATTAATTCTGATTTAATTCAGAATTTTGGTGGGCTTTGGGCTCATTTCTCTTCATCTCCTTAAAGATTGGGCCTGCAAATAAATTAAACAATTAATTAGGACAATGCAGGCTTTTATTCTATAATAAGTATGAAAATATGATACTAAATATGCAACATTAGTGACCAATCAACATGGTTTAATGTATATTAGATTTGATCTATATATATATATGCTTTATCTATTTAGAAAAGCTTATTTTGATAACCTATTCATGTATTTGGGTTTTGTATTTAAACAAAACTTATTTTCAGATTTATGTCAAAAACATTGATATATATCTCTTTCATGTATATTGGATTCTATCCATATACTATATACTTCAAAGTTGTTTAAATATCATGTTTTTGTATTTACATGTGTTTTGAAAAAATCAGATTTCCATTTCAAAAATCTAAGTTTTAGAAAATACAGAATTTGGTTTTAGGCAAATTTTCCAAGTCATAAAAATGGTTCAAAATGTTTGTAACATGGTTTGATTTTTACTCAAACATGTTTGGATTTCAAAGATATAACAAGAACCTGTTTTTGTAGAATTTTAAAGATTTTATGGGATTTATTTGACAATAAAAAGACCAGATTTTAAGTTCTGAAAATCTGCTGCTAGGCTCTGGCGGTCGACCGGGACGGTCGACCGCACCAGTAGTCGGTCGACCGGACCGTCGACCGATGTGCAAGAGACATGCACAAAGGTCAAGTTGGCTTGGCTGATCGACCGTGCGGTCGACCGACTGAAGTCACCCCACTCTCGGGTTGGGGCGGTCGACCGGCGGTCGACCGTAAGCCTTGGCCCGGTCGACCGACCAGAGAGCAATTGCTCTGTGGATCTGGCACGGTCGACCGGAGGGCTCAACGGTCGATTTTTTGACCGTTGGCCGGTCGACCGGAAGGGCAAAAATGCCCTTTTCTGCTGCCAACAGGCAGATTTCAAATGGGGTATAAATATCCCCCATTTGAGTTGTTTCTTAAGAAGTTTTCAAGAGCAAAATTTTTGGATCTTTTCAAGTGTTTTAAGAGCAAGTATTTCAAAAGAGTTTTTGGGTTTAAAAGATCAATCTTCATTTATTTTTAAAGTGTTTGATAATTCAAAGAAAATAGTCTTTTGGGAATTGATTTTTGGTCTAAAAATTCTATATCTATTTGGAGATTTTTCCAAGTGATTTTCTTTGTTCAAAACACTTTATTTTCTCACACTTGAGCTTATCTTGCTATCCTATCTATAGGATCTTTGTTTTGTGAGAAAATTGGTTTGTGGTTGAAAGAGACCACCAAGTTGTAAACCCTTATCATTGCTTGGCTTTGTGCCTTTTCCTCTAAGTGTAGAGGAGATTGTGCAATTGGGTTGTATCCCTCAAGTGTGAGGTGATCCTTGTTTGGCTTTGTGCCTATCCCTCATTTGTGAGATGGATATTGTGTTGGATTTGTGTCTTGCCTCTAAGTGTAGAGGTTATTTTTGGTTGAGAGAGGAGTTGTGTACTCCCTGTTGTATTTGCCCCAAATCCTCAGTGGAGGTTCCTTGTGTGGGAAGTCCTGTGTGGAGAGTTAGTGAAAATTCTTCTGTGTGAAGGCGGGGACGTAGAGCTGTGTGCTCGAACTCGAAACATATCTTGGTGTTTGTGTTTAATCCACTTTCTCTAACTCTCTCTTATATTGTGCCTTGCATTGATTCATATTGTCATATCACTATTATATGCTTGGTTGTGTTTGTTTGTGTGCCTCACTTGTGTTTAACCACGAGAGCTTCATATAGCACCTCAACTCTTATTCAGAGGAATCAAGAGGAGTTAGTCTAAAGCCATTCACCGGGAATTCGGCTACACTCGTTGGTTACACTAAGTGTGTTGCAATTAATTTTTAATTTTCGCATTATTGTTCATAGATTAGCCGTACACCTATTCACCCCCCCTCTAGTATACTTTCAATACTTGGGAAGCCCTAAATATGCCACTAGACGGCACTCCACAAATTTCATACACACAACTTACACGATGCACAGATTTTAATGCTTCTTCTGATGTATCTGACACTGTTCCTCATATACCTATTCGTTCCCCCGAGGTATCAACTACCTCCACAACTCTTAAATCTAGAGTTTAGAAATATTTTGATAAATTAATTGTTAATGAAGTTATGAGGGCTCAATACAAGTTATGCCCAGATATTTCATATTTTTTCTCAAAAATGCGGGAACTGGTCCACTTCCGACATGTTAAGAGCAAACACCTCGAACACCAACCACGACAAACCCAAATTAGCACTTTGGGTGGCACTTTAGGCACTTTTAGTTATAATCGTGCAACATGTAAAATAAATTTAGCGAAAAATCTTATTCGGTCTGAACAGTCTTTTAGTATGGTTAAAGACGATGCATTTATAGATTATATTAGAACGACTCATAATCTTGATTATGAGCCGGTCAGCAGGAACACTATAAGATCAGAAATGTTTAAGGTATTTAAAGAACAAAAACAAATATTAGCTGCAGTTTTATCATCGTTGCCCCATAAAATTGCACTCGCTTCTGATTATTAGGAAGCCCTTAATGGCTACCATTATATTATTACGGCGCATTTTATTGATTCTAATTGGGTTTTAAATAAAAGAATTATTAGTTTTAAAAAGTTTCCTCATCCTCATAATGCTTTAAATCTTAGTAAAAATATAATGAGTGTTGCTAGAGAATATAAAATTGATTCTAAAATTTTTACTTTTTCATTTGATAATGCTAGCGAAAATACTGCATCAATTGAAATTATGAAAAATTATTTAAAACCTGTTATGAATGGAAAAAATTTTCATATTCGATGCGTTTGTCATATTATTAACTTGTGTGTACAAGATGTTTGAAAATAATTAATGATTATATTTAAAAATTAAGAGATATTATAATATTTATTAAAAGTAGTTGCCCAAGAAGGCAAACTTCAGACAAATTTGTTCGGGCTTAGGATTACCTGCTAAAAAATTACCTTAAGATGTAAGAGCTCGTTGGAACTCAACACATAATATGTTGAGTAAAGTGATTCCTTATAAGGAGGCAATAAATAGGTTTATTTTTATAGAATTGCCTAACTGTTTTATTTCTGATGAGGAATGGCAATTTAAAAAGATTTGAAAGAATAACAAAATTATTTTCTGGTATTTATTACCCAACGACAAGTATAATATTTTATGAGTTAACTGAAATAAGTGAAATATTTTCTGAATGTAAAAATATTATTCTATAAGAGTATTATTGCTATCATGGAGAAAATTTTAATAAATATTTTAAGAATTTTCTTTTATCTTTTATTTTGCTGCTATTATGGATCCTAAGATTAAATTTAATGGATGTAAATTTTAACTTGAAAATTTTATGAAAGGATAGACTATGAGGATAGTTCTGCCCGAATGTGGGCAGATATTGATTCTTCTATAAATAAGTTATATGATTTTATGAAACTACTTACAGAAATAAACAATCTTCTTCATCTCAAAGTTCTTCAACCTTTAGTAGTAGAAGTTCATTATTTTTTTGACCTTTTATCAGCTTTCAAAAAATCTAGAACTTCTAACTCTTTAAATGAACTTCATTATTATATATAACATGTTGTGACTCCTGAGATCGATCAGACTTAAGATTTGAAATGTTTGAAATTTTGTCATGGTGGAAATCACAGGCATCAATTTATCCTATGCTTTCTATCATGGCAAGTGATTTACTAACTCCTCCGGCATCCACAGTAGCTTCATAGTCTGCTTTTAGTACAGGTGTTTGAGTGCTGACTGATACGAGGAACCGTCTGGCATCGGATGCGATCGAGATGACCATATGCGGAAAGGTTAGCTGGATACGAAAAAGAAAAGTTAAAATAAAATAACTGACGATCTCATCGAAGAGTCCCCAGAAGATGAACGAAGACTTACATTTTTTTATTTATGATTGATAAAATTTACGAAGAATGAAGATTTGTACTTTTTTATGTATTAATGATAAATTTGAAAAAAAATTGATTTATACTTCAATTGTATTTGTATCAATTATTTGTATCAATTATCCATTTTATTGGATCATTAATAAAATATATATTTTCATTTCACGCCTCGTAATATTCTTTGCTAATTTTATCACAACTTGAATAAGTAATTTTTGAGAATTTTTAAGATTTTTTTAAGATTTTTTGATTTTTAAAGTTTTTTTATGTTTTTTGTTTTTTTAAACCCGGGCCTGCACGGGGCTGGCCCGGGGCACCCGGGCCTTGGGCCATGCCCGGGTTCCGTATTTGGAACCCGGGCCAGGCGGGCCAAGCCGGGCACGGCCCGGCCCCGGGCTCGTCGTGCTCGGGCCTGGTTTGGCCCGACACAGCCTAATTTTCATCCCTACTCAAGAGGTGTATCCTTTAAAAGTTCTCTACGGTTTATAAGTTATCCGGATTCGTACATAGAAGCAATTGATTTCTTTCCATCATAAATAAATTCTAAGAGGAGAGGCTTGGGTGGATAAGGAGGGGATTGGATTGACGAACTCTATTCCATTAAAGGTTACAAAATCACCCATGCTGAGCTTTAGAAATCTTAAAAGTGAAAAATTAAGCATCCAAGTTTAAAGAATCAAAGTTATTTTCTATTTTCTAGTTCATTGGAATAGATGCATATGTACCAGGAATTTAGTCAAACTACTTATAGACAATATTTCTCTAAAGAAGGGATAAAAATAAGTAAATAAGGTAAAAAAGATAGACCTTGTTTTTCAACAGAAATGGAAGAGGATTGATAAATGAGGAAAAATCAAATAAGAGAAATTATAATGAGGATCCAGAATTATTTCGCAACAGAATTTTGCCGAGCCTGTGTTTTTCTCGTGTATTACTTTCTATCTAGTGACAGCTGTTAACGGTGTTTGCCTGTTGATAACTGATTAGATTCATCTAATTTCTAGCATGCATGTCATCATTTCATTGGTTTGGTATACTATATAAGCATGCCCATGTGGTATGGCTAGTATACCGAATAACTAAGTCAAATTACGACCTTTTCTCCCAAAAAAGTAGAAAAAAGATAAAAAATTTAGAGGCATAAAAGACTAAAAAAACATGAAAGCTTCAATAACTACAGATATATCATAATTTTATAAAATTGTTCTTTTTCTAGAGAAACAAAATTAATTCAAAGAAAAGTATGTGAAAGTGACGAAGTTAATCTCCTATGGCTGCTGCAACATGTGAAATCAGAACTAGTGTAACTAGTGTGTACAATAAAGAATATTATTTGCTCCTCCTTGGTTTCCTCTAATTTTTCAGTGAGAGATTTGACTCCATTTAAACAAAAAAATTATTGTCAAGACTGCATAGTCCTAATATATGTTTCACGCTGATTATCATTGCATTTACAAAATCCTTCTACTCTTTGTCTAGTGACTAGGATAGTCTTGTGAAATTCCAAGTAAACTTTATCAAGTACAATGTGAATCTGAAATCCAAAGTAAACACTGAATGATCATTTCATTTTTCTTCTGAGCTAAACAAAAGTTAACATGCATCAGAGTTTGATGAGTACAAGAATAGTAGAAGAATTTTAATACGTGCAACTTACAAAAACATTGGTCTCGAATTCCATACCTTTTTTCTATATGCCATTATTGACACTTCTAAAAAGCTTATGGATTCATTTTGCATCTTCCTAACACACCTGAAATAGTCACTGAAGTGTGACTGCCTCTGCCCTTTTATGGACACGGGACTTGAGATCATCAACCACCTGAAAATTAGAACATACTAACACAGAGGAGGACCCCAGGGCTGTTGATTAAGTCTCTTGACATATAACAAGTCTCAAAATTTTGAATTATCCAAGAGTAGGCTGGGTGAGCTACCGACACATATTCAAATTGCCATGCCTACACAGGATTTCTTTCCTAGCAAATGATCGAGATTTAGACCATATGGCTATGATGCTTGCAGTTAATAAGACATGCACAGAGAAAGGAACCAAATGGCCTGCCTCTAAGGGGAATGGAATTATGAACATGAGAGTCATTTGATTCTGAGTACTTGAGAAGAAAATGCAAGGAACCAATATGGCTGGATGGCATCAGATGACAGTTGATTGCAACCAGTACAAACATCAGATGAATTATATAGTTACCTGAGTAAGGTATCATCCCACATATTGATAAATGCAAGCCAATCCAAGGTCGAGTAGTGCGATCCTTTGGAAGCCTAAGCATGAGCCTTTCTTGCAGGAGCCTTGATAGGATGATCAGAGAATAAGACTATATGATGTTTTGATTATCTTCTGGTACAGTCTGATTGCTGGTGCTGGTAGACCAATAGGCAATACAAGTGGCAAATTACAAATGAGATGCCATTTCTTCATCGAGGGAGACCCTCAATTTGGGGCAGTTCCATATGATCAAAAATGGATGGAGGATAAATTCCCTCAGCAGTGCACATCTCAAAACCCTGAGCAAAGTGGCCCAACATATTAAGGCATATAGATGGATAAATTGAGCAACTAGATTAAATAAAGGAGCGAAATTTTCAATAAGTTAACAAAAGGGACCATTCATTCCATTGAACAATCATGTTATCAATTAAACTTACCCAATAAATTAACACGATTGAAATATTGAATATGTTGCACACAGCTCAAATATTGCATCACAAACAAGAAAGCTTTATAATCTTATAATTGGATTACTTTCAATATAATTCTTAATATCCTTCAGTATAATCAATATGTCTGAGCATATAGAATAAGACTGACATTCTGAATTTCTGATTTCTCATCCACATGAATGAATGAATGAATGAATAAATGAAGATCACCAACACTACCCCGCATAACTAAATTAGTATGCCTCTAATAATATTAAAAATGATGAACTAAAACAATATGGACATACAACAAAAGCACGCTGAATAAGGCTAAACAATGTGTAATGCCCCGATCCTAAAGATACGGAGACGTTATGGCAACGTATATACGCGAGGAAAATACCCCACATATATACGCTAAGCCTAAATTGTAACCTGAACAAGCTATAAATCGGAAGCATAATGATCAAAGAACACTGCAATAATACATATAAGACTACACATGATAGCAATGAATAACAGGAAGAAAATAACAGCTGAATAGAAGTCAAAGGTGATACACAGGAATCAAAGAATAATAACAAGAATAAAATGCAAGTATACCAGAATCAAAGGGAGAGGACCCAAGCTCCTCGTAAAGCGTACCGCCTCATCAAACACCTGCACATTAGAAACAATCGTCCAATAGCTGGACGTGCAAATCCAGGGTCGTCAGAACGCGACCATAATGAGTGTGTGTGTAAAGGGGAAACAGCTCGTGCAGAAAAAAAAACCATGTGCATATATAATAATAAGGACAACTGCAGATAGAAAGACTAAATAACACAATAAATAACTGAACAGTAACACATATGATGAAAACATGAATATAGATAGCAATCAAATGGCACAACTGTAAATATGCAATCAATGTCAATATAGGTATCCATCACATGTCATTAAACTGGTATCCAAGTCTGGTCCTGGTTATAATCATGTATACAGTCATGTGTCATAAGGCAGGGGTAACCATTCAGGGTATAACACAATGTGTTCATTCAATTCATTCAATAACAATCAGTAATGTTCTACGTTATCTTTGTCACTTTCCCACCGGCGTCCCACAACATCCGACAGTTCACCCTGGAGCCCGCACATCCAGTAGAACTCATCCGAACTCCGATATGCGGGTAACATTGTTCGAATAGGGAAAGAGAACCAAATAACATGTATCCTAGGGTTATCATCATACAAGTGCATGTGGATGCTAATAGGCACTGAGAATGCAATATCACGCTAACACCAGGCGTCACGTACAATAGATAGCCCTACAGATTCAAGAGGTGGCCTCCACAGATTCAAGAGGTGGCCCCTACCATGTGTATGGTGTGGCACTTTGCTCCATGTGGCACTTTGCTCTGAGGGAAACAGGATTCTAGAGGTGGCCCCCGTGGATTCAAGAGGTGGCCCCCACCATGTGTATGGTGTGGCACTTTGCTCCACGTGGCACTTAGTTCCTTTCAAGATCCGCCGGACGCTAGCACGATTGTGGGATACATCCTCGTCAATCCCGACACCAGGCGGCAAACCGCCGGACGCCGGTTTGACTGTGCTATTAACAGGTCAACAGTGCATGGGACATGGATACAGGGGGGTACAGGAGTACTAGATGTCAAGTAACAGTGATACAGTCATATGTCAAGGTCCAGTGAAAGGTGTCTAGTGTACAGTCAGTGAGGTAATGCCATCAATAACAATCAATACCTTATACCATTTCAATTACTGGGATGCTACGGGACGGTAACAATATCAGTACAGTAATAATCAATCAGTAATCGTATACACGGTGAACAATATCAGTAACAGTAACAGTAACAGTAACCGTGTATACGATGAACAATAAACTGTATAAGGTGTTACCGTCAACCAATCATTTTCCGTAACTTCCAGTAATCTGAATACTAGGTCACTATCACAATAACTCAATCTCTGCCAACTGAATTAATCTAGTTTCTAACATCATAACAAGTCCACATCAATATCAGAATGAATCATCACTTAAGTCATTACCAATAAATGAATAACAAGTCAACACATACTGAATCGTATCAAAGTACGGGAATCATCCTCAAATAACTTATGGACTAGATTATCTACTCTTGGTACTCAACATCATCAATATATCATCTAAACAAATCCCAAATGCCAACAACGTCAATCTCATCTCAATACAGGTCAGGTTCCAATATAAGGAAAATAGATTCTGGATAACCTCCAACTCAAGATCAATCTAAGTCACACTCAACTAATTCAGTCATGTCTGATATGTCCTCAAATACTCCACTAATAAAGTTAGGTCTAATTACTGGACATCATTCAATGTAAATAACATAAATCCAGATCAATCTGAAGTCATTACAGCCAACTCATAATCTCAATAGTTCCATAATCATCTAGTTCCATTATATATCTAGCAATCAGATATAATAATTATTGTTCCAACATACCTCAACAATATCCAGTACTAGTCCTCTCACTCAAACATACAACTCCGATTCATAAGTATTCACAATTCCTCTTCATATTAAGATCCATCACGATATCCCAACACTCAGTATCACAACATATCATAAACATGCATCTAAGTTCTAACATGATGAGTCAAGTCATTCCATCATATATCCATCCATATATATCCCTCGATATCATATACACCATCTATATTCATTACACAACTCATGGGTGAAGTCCACAATCTACAAACAAACTATACCTAGCTGACAGGCTAACAGTAGTCGACTAGGGACTATATACAAGTCGACTAGAAGAATTCTTAGTCGACTAATAGGGTGGTCCAAGTCGACTAACAGGGGGATTGGTCGACCAGGGAAGAAGGCCAAGTCGACTGGCAGAGAAACAGTAAGTTACACAGTCCCAGGTCAATCTATTAGTCGACTAGGGGCTATGTATAAGTCGACTGTACATACTGTTAGTCGACTACTAATAATGTCAAGTCGACTAACAGAGATAAAACAGAGAATCAATATAACCTGGAAGCTGTACTAGTCGACTAGGGGTCTGGGTGTAGTCGACTAACAGAGGTGTTAGTCGACTAATATCAGGTATTAGTCGACTAATACCTCTGCCAGGACACAAATCAGAGATATACAAAAGTCTATTCTCCCACACAATAAAACATGTAAGTACAACCTCTCTTGCACACATATCAACATACACAATCACTACTATAATCTATGTACATGTACACATGAAAATATAATTAAATCGATGTACATAAATACGAGGAAATCAAGGAGGAGGAGAATACACTCACCTTGGGGAATCTGCACGTTACCGGGCGAGTCGCCGTTACGGTCGCCGTGGCGCCGCTCTTCGCTGTCGGACTACATAGGACGGTAGCCAGGGTCCTGGGGAAGACCTGGCTGCAATCTGGAGGTCTCGCGCTCGCCGGAAGGGCCTGGAATCGCCGCTCGCTCGCTGCCTGTGCTGCTGGTCTGAATCTGGATCTGCTGTGCGCGTCGCCGGGCGAGTCGCTGCCATGGTCGCTGTGGTGCGGTTCCTCGCCAACGGACTGCATGGGGGGTGGCCAAGACACTGGAGAAGGTCACCGTGCTGGTCTCCGGCGACGGGCTGGCGTGGATCGGGAGAACTCGCCGCTCGCTCGCTGCTAGAGGAGCAGATCTGCTGCTGCCTGGTTCTAGATCTGGATCTGGGCTGCTGTTGTCTGCGCCTGGAAAGAAGAAGTTGCAGGTGCTGCTGTTCCTTGACGCTGTGTTGCCAAGGGGAAGGAGGTGCACGGTGGGGTGCAGATCTCGTGGCTTGGATGGTGGCCGAGCTGCTGATCTATGCAGGGGGATTCGGCCAGGGCTGCTGTTGTTTGACAGCGGCGTGCTGTTGAAGGGTGCGCCATGGAGGGGTGCTTGCCGAGAGGGGCTGCTGGTTGGGTGCTCTGGTGGGGATCTGCGGCAGCAAGGAGGGAGAGAGAGAGAGTGCGGCTGCTATTGTGGGGGAGAAACAATTAGGTTTAGGTTTAGGGTTAGGAAATAAAAGAGAGATTATATATGGTGTTAGTTAATGGGTTTCGGGTCTAATTGTGAAATAGGGTAATGACATGGGATCCAATAGGTTAATGTTGGGTATTGGATTAGGAACGGGTCATGGGTTATGGAATCCAAACGGGTAACGGATAAATAGGATGAGAGGTTAACAAGGAGGACCCACCACCACCACCATGATTAGTACAAATGCCAATATTAAATTAAATGCCCAAAATAATAGAACACTAATAATAAATAATGATACACTAAAATAGAATCAACAATAATTAATAATGGAAGAATAATTTGTCATATATTATCCGAAAATAATTTTGCATATTCAACAATTATAATCACAGGAGAAAGAAATTAACTTGATAAATAAAAATAATCGATAGATCAAAATCAATACTTGTGAAAATTTTAAAATACAGTATTATTAGATTAGGGGTATTACATTCTACCGACCTTAATAAAAATTTCGTCCTCGAAATTCAATTAGGGCAGGGAATGGTAAGAAAATCAAAATACAGGGAGAAAACAATAAGCTTCTATGTCGCCTCGTTGGGATACCACACTACCGCTGCGCGCTCTGATCTCTGCTACCAGCTTCAACAAGGAGTAACCAATCTCAAGAGATAGAATCAGGAGGAATGAATAAGAAGGAAGGATGGATTCAAGATGGACATCCAAATCACCCTAAATGAAGTGTTAGAATCATGGATATCAACAGATCAAGAATGGAATTCCAAAGGGAGGACGATCAATTCCAAATGGAGTCAATATTATCAGGAGGATAGTATATGTATATTGCAGTGTAAGTATAACTTATTCAAGTTACCGGTAAGAACTAGGTCTCTCTTGCGAAACAAGAGTCAAAATTCAAGATCGCAAGTCGAAAACCTGGCTCTGATACCACTCTGTAACGCCCCGATCCTAAAGATACGGAGACGTTATGGCAACGTATATACGCGAGGAAAATACCCACATATATACGCTAAGCCTAAATTGTAACCTGAACAAGCTATAAATCGGAAGCATAATGATCAAAGAACACTGCAATAATACATATAAGACTACACATGATAGCAATGAATAACAGGAAGAAAAAACAGCTGAATAGAAGTCAAAGGTGATACACAGGAATCAAAGAATAATAACAAGAATAAAATGCAAGTATATCAGAATCAAAGGGAGAGGACCCAAGCTCCTCGTAAAGCGTACCGCCTCATCAAACACCTGCACATTAGAAACAATCGTCCAATAGCTGGACGTGCAAATCCAGGGTCGTCAGAACGCGACCATAATGAGTGTGTGTGTAAAGGGGAAACAGCTCGTGCAGAAAAAAAAACCATGTGCATATATAATAATAAGGACAACTGCAGATAGAAAGACTAAATAACACAATAAATAACTGAACAGTAACACATATGATGAAAACATGAATACAGATAGCAGTCAAATGGCACAACTGTAAATATGCAATCAATGTCAATATAGGTATCCATCACATGTCATTAAACTGGTATCCAAGTCTGGTCCTAGTTATAATCATGTATACAGTCATGTGTCATAAGGCAGGGGTAACCATTCAGGGTATAACACAATGTGTTCATTCAATTCATTCAATAACAATCAGTAATGTTCTACGTTATCTTTGTCACTTTCCCACCGGCGTCCCACAACATCCGACAGTTCACCCTGGAGCCCGCACATCCAGTAGAACTCATCCGAACTCCGATATGCGGGTATCATTGTTCGAATAGGGAAAAAGAACCAAATAACATGTATCCTAGGGTTATCATCATACAAGTGCATGTGGATGCTAATAGGCACTGAGAATGCAATATCACGCTAACACCAGGCGTCACGTACAATAGATAGCCCTACAGATTCAAGAGGTGGCCCCCACAGATTCAAGAGGTGGCCCCCACCATGTGTATGGTGTGGCACTTTGCTCCATGTGGCACTTTGCTCTGAGGGAAACAGGATTCTAGAGGTGGCCCCCGTGGATTCAAGAGGTGGCCCCCACCATGTGTATGGTGTGGCACTTTGCTCCACGTGGCACTTAGTTCCTTTCAAGATCCGCCGGACGCTAGCACGATTGTGGGATACATCCTCGTCAATCCCGACACCAGGCGGCAAACCGCCGGACGCCGGTTTGACTGTGCTATTAACAGGTCAACAGTGCATGGGACATGGATACAGGAGGGTACAGGAGTACTAGATGTCAAGTAACAGTGATACAGTCATATGTCAAGGTCCAGTGAAAGGTGTCTAGTGTACAGTCAGTGAGGTAATGCCATCAATAACAATCAATACCTTATACCATTTCAATTACTGGGATGCTACAGGACGGTAACAATATCAGTACAGTAATAATCAATCAGTAATCGTATACACGGTGAACAATATCAGTAACAGTAACAGTAACAGTAACCGTGTATACGATGAACAATAAACTGTATAAGGTGTTACCGTCAACTAATCATTTTCCGTAACTTCCAGTAATCTGAATACTAGGTTACTATCACAGTAACTCAATCTCTGCCAACTGAATTAATCTAGTTTCTAACATCATAACAAGTCCACATCAATATCAGAATGAATCATCACTTAAGTCATTACCAATAAATGAATAACAAGTCAACACATACTGAATCGTATCGAAGTACGGGAATCATCCTCAAATAACTTATGGACTAGATTATCTACTCTTGGTACTCAACATCATCAATATATCATCTAAACAAATCCCAAATGCCAACAACGTCAATCTCATCTCAATACAGGTCAGGTTCCAATATAAGGAAAATAGATTCTGGATAACCTCCAACTCAAGATCAATCTAAGTCACACTCAACTAATTCAGTCATGTCTGATATGTCCTCAAATACTCCACTAATAAAGTTAGATCTAATTACTGGACATCATTCAATGTAAATAACATAAATCCAGATCAATCTGAAGTCATTACAGCCAACTCATAATCTCAATAGTTCCATAATCATCTAGTTCCATTATATATCTAGCAATCAGATATAATAATTATTGTTCCAACATACCTCAACAATATCCAGTACTAGTCCTCTCACTCAAACATACAACTCCGATTCATAAGTATTCACAATTCCTCTTCATATTAAGATCCATCACGATAACCCACACTCAGTATCACAACATATCATAAACATGCATCTAAGTTCTAACATGATGAGTCAAGTCATTCCATCATATATCCATCCATAATATATCCCTCGATATCATATACACCATCTATATTCATTACACAACTCATGGGTGAAGTCCACAATCTACAAACAAATTATACCTAGCTGACAGGCTAACAGTAGTCGACTAGGGACTATATACAAGTCGACTAGAAGAATTCTTAGTCGACTAATAGGGTGGTCCAAGTCGACTAACAGGGGGATTGGTCGACCAGGGAAGAAGGCCAAGTCGACTGGCAGAGAAACAGTAAGTTACACAGTCCCAGGTCAATCTATTAGTCGACTAGGGGCTATGTATAAGTCGACTATACATACTATTAGTCGACTACTAATAATGTCAAGTCGACTAACAGAGATAAAACAGAGAATCAATATAACCTGGAAGCTGTACTAGTCGACTAGGGGTCTGGGTGTAGTCGACTAACAGAGGTGTTAGTCGACAAATATCAGGTATTAGTCGACTAATACCTCTGCCAGGACACAAATCAGAGATATACAAAAGTCTATTCTCCCACACAATAAAACATTTAAGTACAACCTCTCTTGCACACATATCAACATACACAATCACTAATATAATCTATGTACATGTACACATGAAAATATAATTAAATCGATGTACATAAATACGAGGAAATCAAGGAGGAGGAGAATACACTCACCTTGGGGAATCTGCACGTTACCGGGCGAGTCGCCGTTACGGTCGCCGTGGCGCCGCTCTTCGCTGTCGGACTACATAGGACGGTAGCCAGGGTCCTGGGGAAGACCTGGCTGCAATCTGGAGGTCTCGCGCTCGCCGGAAGGGCCTGGAATCGCCGCTCGCTCGCTGCCTGTGCTGCTGGTCTGAATCTGGATCTGTTGTGCGCGTCGCCGGGCGAGTCGCTGCCATGGTCGCTGTGGTGCGGTTCCTCGCCAACGGACTGCATGGGGGGGTGGCCAAGACACTGGAGAAGGTCACCGTGCTGGTCTCCGGCGACGGGCTGGCGTGGATCGGGAGAACTCGCCGCTCGCTCGCTGCTGGAGGAGCAGATCTGCTGCTGCGTTGGTTCTAGATCTGGATCTGGGCTGCTGTTGTCTGCGCCTGGAAAGAAGAAGTTGCAGGTGCTGCTGTTCCTTGACGCTGTGTTCCCAAGGGGAAGGAGGTGCACGGTGGGGTGCAGATCTCGCGGCCTGGATGGTGGCCGAGCTGCTGATCTATGCAGGGGGATTCGGCCAGGGCTGCTGTTGTTTGACAGCGGCGTGCTGTTGAAGGGTGCGCCATGGAGGGGTGCTTGCCGGAGAGGGGCTGCTGGTTGGGTGCTCTGGTGGGGATCTGCGGCAGCAAGGAGGGAGAAAGAGAGAGAGTGCGGCTGCTATTGTGGGGGAGAAACAATTAGGTTAGGTTTAGGGTTAGGAAATAAAAGAGAGATTATATATGGTGTTAGTTAATGGGTTTCGGGTCTAATTGTGAAATAGGGTAATGACATGGGATCCAATAGGTTAATGTTGGGTATTGGATTAGGAACGGGTCATGGGTTATGGAATCCAAACGGGTAACGGATAAATAGGATGAGAGGTTAACAAGGAGGACCCACCACCACCACCATGATTAGTACAAATGCCAATATTAAATTAAATGCCCAAAATAATAGAACACTAATAATAAATAATGATACACTAAAATAGAATCAACAATAATTAATAATGGAAGAATAATTTGTCATATATTATCCTAAAATAATTTTGCATATTCAACAATTATAATCACAGGAGAAAGAAATTAACTTGATAAATAAAAATAATCGATAGATCAAAATCAATACTTGTGAAAATTTTAAAATACAGTATTATTAGATTAGGGGTATTACATTCTACCCACTGATTGGTAAAACTAGGTACAATGAAGTTCTTGCACAAGAATTAGGTGTGAAAGAAATGGTTAATGGTTTAGAGTTCACCTTTGATCTGTTTACTTTGATTATGAGATTATTATACCTTGTTCCAATCTTTCGTTATAGCAAGTAGCTATATCGAGTCGTACCACAAGGAGAGCAAGCGTAGAAGCTTCACGATACTAGTGAGACAAAGAAACGATACCTCTTCTTTGTTAATTACACAAGAGCAATATACAAGAAGTTGTGGATTGGTGGTGCATTGTGAAAAAGAAGTGAAGTGAATGAAGTGTGATGAAGTAAAGAAAAGATAAGAATGCTAGAATAAGATGTATAAACTCTTTTGATTAAAAAGATGCATGGCTAGCATTACTATACCTTCTTGCTAACATACTAACTCTATTGTTGATTGCAAGATTGCCTCATCAAGAATCATAGGCAATTTAATATAGCTTGCATGTGTAGTATTCCTTCTTGAAGACTAGAGTTCCTTTTAGTTAGTTAGCTAGAATCCTCTTCTTGAATCTTAGGTCCTTTTACTAGATGAACATTGAGGAACTATAGGCATGATACTCATTTAGTGCAAAGGTAGAAGAATCAAACTCCTTTGTACATTCAAAGCTTAACTACAAAGTTAGCTTGAAGTACTTGAGTTGATCTTGCTACACAAGTGACACAACCATGGTAATCCATCCTTTTGATCCAATCAAAGACTCTTTATAAGAGACACACAATTCATCTAGAGATCTAGCAAGCAATCACCAAAGGATACATCCAAACTTCATTGGAATTTACAAGAAACATGAAATTATGCAAGCATTGAAGTTTACAATCAATCAAGAGCTAGTAGTAGCTAGGTGAGTCTTAGCTAGCCATGCATTCAAGAAATTAGCCCTCCATTACACTAACAAACAAGCTATAATTCTCCATGAAAGTAAAGATCTAATCAATTAAACTAAAGCTAGAATTAAATGCAAGAAATTAAAGCATAAGAAAAGAAAGCATACTCAATTCTAGAAAAGAGAAGATGAGAGCTCCATTGAATCTTTGCTTCAAGATTGTCACAAGTCTTGATTACAAACTCTCAAAGTGAAGAACTCTCTCTCAATTAGGCTAGAAATCAAGGAGGAAGGAGAAGAGAACTAGAAACCTAAAACAAAAATTACACAAATCCAAAATTTTCTCTCTCTTCACTAGAGCTCACGCAGGTCTCTGCCCAGGTATTTATAGGCAAATTTGAGAATCCTCTCGAATCCTGACCGTTGGCACGAAATCCGAGGCTCAACGGCCCTCAGATTGCCGCGGATTACCGCGGATCTGCCGCCAGATCTGGGCCGTTGGCTCGGATCTTTCTGGTGAGATCTGGTGGTTAGGTCGTTGGCCACGTGGGATGGTTGGATTCTCCACTTGGCGCGCAGATCTTGGTGAGATCTGATTTGATCTTTTGGCTAATTATGAATTACCCCCTTAATTATTACTAATTAAGGTAGTTAATTACTTCTCTTCTTTAAAGTGGAGATCTGCAAAATTAGAGAAAACATGGGTTAAAAATCATATTTAATATACAATATGCAAAGTATAAAGGTGGTATAAAATGCAAATATGTGTAACAATCACACCCCCATACCTAGCTTTTGCTCGTCCTCGAGCAAAAATAAAAGAAAAAGAAAGAAAAATAAAATCCTAACTAATTATTACACCACTTTCGTAGGTGACACGATTGCACTGAGCACGTGCAACAAGCCGTTAAACCTCTAGGTTACCCTAGAGGAGGAGTGTTGTCTCCTGAGGGTTTTCAGCGGATTACACCCACAAAATCCATAAAGAAAGAAGACAAATGTTAGTGTTTTGAAAACGCATTTTGAACAAGAGACTAGTTTATGAACTATTTCCGCAAAAATATAAGTGATCCTAGGTCATAAGTCCACCTATAATTATTCTTTCTTAAACTTAGTCTCCATGCAAGATCTTGTCTTTAATTAAGGTAAGAATTCAAAATGGATTGAATATTTTATCTTACATAAAACCTAGATAGTATGCACACCGTGACAGTGAAGATTTCTGGGATTTCAACTCCAACCATAAAGCCATTTATTTATTTATATATATATATATTTTTTCTTTTTTTTTTATTTTTCTTCCCTTAGTTTAGGCTTTCTAGTCTACCCTTTTAGCGAGCCTTTAACCGATGACTCCCAAACCAGACGGTTTAGGGCACCAGATGAGAAAACATCCCTCGGGTTTAAGGTCTCGAGTAGAAAAGGCCACCTAGCTAAAGGGGATTATTTTTTATCACCGTTAGGCGTGAATAACCATGCTTCTTGAGGCACGATTGTCCAGCTTAATAAGTGAGATCACCGTTAGGCGTGAGTCATCATGCTTCTTGAGGCACAATTTCCCAGCTTAATAAGTGAGATCACCGTTAGGCGTGAGTCATCATGCTTCTTGAGGCACAATTTCCCAGCTTAATAAGTGATTTTTTTTATATATATATTTTTTTTTTTCTCTTTTTTTTATTATTATTATTTTTTTTAATGGCATTTTTGGTCTTTGTTTCCATCCCAAGAAATGTGTAAGTGTAAAGTGCATACTTATCTAAGGCAAAAAATGTAAGATAAAAATATCTCCTCAATTTTACTTACTTAGCCTATAATCTCAAACAAGATCTATTACTTCAACAAGGTTTAAGATGTCATAATTAAGGCTTTCTTAATTCCTAAGATACATCTTAATTTTCTTAAAAATAGATCAAAACTTTGTCTCTTATTTCAAAAGTTTTTTTTTTTTTTATTATATTTTTCTAAAAGAAAAGTAAAATCTAAAAAGAAAGTGAAAAATCTAAAAATAAAAGAAAATCTAAAAATAAAAGACCTAAAAAGAAAGTAAAAATCCTAAAACAAAATAAAAAGCCTAAAAAGGAAAAATCCTATGTTAGTATCTACCCCCCATACCTATCTCATGCATTGTCCTCAATGTATGCAAGATAAAATGATGCATGAAATAGGTAAAGGTAAAAAGTCACTCCCTCCTCCTCTTTGGAACCGATGTGGTGCTCGGCCCGGCTGATTGTGTCCTCCTCAATGTCGCCTCAATGGTATCTAGCCTAGAGGATTGCTCCTCCAACCTGGAAGATTGCTCCTCCAACCCGGCTGATTGTGAAGGAAGAGGTTCAGATCTGAAATGAAATTCTCGGGTGAGGGATGATGAGTTGGAAGGAGAGCTTTAAATAGGGGTAGGTAAAAAGGTGATGTACCAAGTTACCCCTAGGTCAAAGTTGAAATTACAACCCTAGGTCAAATTTTTTGAATATGAAAGGAATCCTAGGGAGGAGAGAGAATCCTAGGGATGTGAAATTCTTTTCATGCACAAAAATCCCAAAAAAATTTTATGTTTTTTTTTTTTTTAATTTTTTTTTTTTTAGTATTAACAAAAAGAAAAATATTTACAAGAGAAGTCCCAAAATGATAGTCAGGAGAATGCATGGGAAAAATATACAGATGGAAAAATGTCACAAATAAACTGGGTCGGAAAGACCCAATTCGTGAACATCGTGTGACAAAGAATCTGTGGTAAGAAATGGCTTTAAGCGTTGTCCATTCACAGTGAATATATTGCCATTAGTTGGGTCAAGAATCTCGATAGCTCCGATATTCTTTTGAGTAATACGACCCATCATTTGACATCTATCACAAAGCTTGCAAAAAATAAAGGCATCCTTAAGAGAGTGGGCCAGTAGAATCCACTCTGGAGCACTTTTTCCGCAGTTTTTCGTGGACCAAAGTGTCCACCGCAAGCTAACTTGTGACAGAATGTCAAAACGCTCTGGTGTTCATCCTCCGGAAGGCATCTGCGTATAATTTGGTCAGGACAGTACTTGAATAAATACGGTTCATCCCAAAAGAAGAACCGCATTTGTCTCAGAAAACGGTGTTTGTCTTGTCCTGACCAATGGGAAGGAATTTGCCCGGTAGCAAGGTAGTTTACTATATCAGCATACCAGGGCTCTCCACTTATCACAAAGATGTGCTCGTCAGGAAAGTCTTCATTAATCGGTATTTTCTCATGAGGAGCGTTCGGAATTCTTGACAAATGGTCCGCAACCACGTTCTCAACGCCCTTTTTATCTTTTATCTCCAAGTCAAACTCTTGCAAAAGAAGGATCCATCGAATCAATCTTGCCTTTGCGTCCTTCTTTTGCATCAAGTACCTCAGGGCGGAGTGATCAGTAAAAATTATGGTCCTGGACCCTAGCAGATATTGGCGGAACTTCTCTAACGCAAAAACGACTGCCAAAAATTCTTTTTCAGTGGTCGTGTAATTCAGTTGGGCATCGTTTAGCGTTCTGCTAGCATAGTATATTACGTGCTGCCTATTTTCAATACGCTGTCCTAAAACAGCGCCTATCGCAAAGTCAGAGGCATCGCACATAATTTCAAATGGCTTGGTCCAGTCCGGTGCAGATATGATCGGCGCAGAGACAAGTCTATTCTTTAGCTCTTTCCACGATTTTCGACATTCTTCATCAAAGATATAGGGTACGTCTTTTCCTAAGAGATTTGTCAAAGGTCTCGCAATATTGCTAAACCCTTGAATGAATCTCCTATAGAAGCCCGCGTGCCCTAAGAAAGATCTAATGTCTTTTAAACATTGCGGTTCAGTGAGCTTGGTGATAACTTCCACCTTAGACTTGTCTACCTCGATTCCAATGCTTGATATCTTGTGCCCCAGTACAATTCCGTGCTTGACCATGAAATGACACTTTTCCCAATTAAGTGTCAAATTCTTTTCCGTGCATCGTTGTAAAACCAGCTTTAGGTGGTACAAGCACTGCTCAAATGTATCCCCATATATTGAAAAGTCATCCATAAAGATTTCCAAAAATTTCTCCACCATGTCCGAGAACAGGCTCAACATGCAACGTTGAAACGTTGCTGGAGCATTGCAAAGACCGAAGGGCATCCTACGGTATGCAAACGTTCCAAACGGACAGGTGAAGGTAGTCTTTTCCTGGTCCTCGGGAGCAATTGGGATCTGATTATATCCTGAATATCCATCCAGGAAACAATAATACTCATGCCCCGCCAATCTCTCCAGCATCTGATCAATAAATGGAAGAGGAAAGTGGTCTTTACGTGTGGCACTATTCAGTTTCCTGTAATCAATACAAACTCGAATCTTCGTTGGAAGACGTGTTTGTATTAATTCCTTATTCTCATTCTCCACAACAGTAAAGCCAGCTTTCTTAGGCACAGCGTGGACCGGACTCACCCATTGACTATCGGATATGGGATATATGATCCCATTGTCTAAGAGTTTCAGAATCTCCGATCTAACAGCTTCTTGCATTATTGGGTTAAGTCGACGCTGTGGGTCTCTTTTAGGCTTGGCCTCTTCCGTCAAGTGAATTCTATGTTGGACAATGGAAGGACTAATCCCCTTAATATCAGCCATGGTCCAACCAATGGCTTCTCTATTTTCCCTAAGCACAGTCAAAAGGTCCTCTTCTTGTTGTTCCGTAAGATTAGATGCAATGATTACCGGAAAGGATTCCTTCTCACCCAAGTACTTGTACTTGAGATGGGTGGGAAGAGCCTTAAGCTCAGAAGAAGGGACTGGATCTATAACCGGTTGCTCATGGTGCAAGGGAAGAATAGAAGTGGAATTAGTAGTCCTTTCAATATCTGATCCAACAATCTGATCAAGAGTTAGGTCGTCAGATTCTAACTCAAATTCTTCTTCAGATTCATATTCCATCTCCTCCACATGTTCGCTCGTTAGTCCTTCTATTAAGTTCACATCAAAAGAGTCATTCTCCACATCCCTTGGCTGCTTCCCCAGATGGAAGACATTCACCTCCTTCGTCATATCTCCGAACGTCACCGCATTGATCCATTTCGACAATTTATGATAGCGTTTGCGGTTGCTAAGAAAGGACGTCCGAGAATGACAGGTGTTTGCGCTCTGTGATTATGTATGGGTTGTGTTTCAAGAACAACAAAGTCAACGGGGTAAATGAATTCCCCCACCCGTATTAAAACATCCGTAATTTCCCCCTGGGAATCTTAACAGAGCGATCAGCCAGCTGAATTGTCATTTGGGTTGGACGAAGGTTGCCCAACCCTAACTGCTGGTACACGGAAAAAGGGAGAAGATTGATGCTAGCGCCCAAGTCTAGCAAAGCCCTATTTACTGTGGTCTGCCCTATGATACAAGAGATGGTAGGGCTCCCTGGATCCTTGTACTTCACAGGGATTGGACCATTAAGCAATTCACTCAGGTTGGAAGCCAAAAAGACTTTCTTAGGGACATTTGCCTTTCTTTTCTTAGTACACATTTCTTTCAGAAACTTGACGTATGATGGGACCTGTTGAATAGCATCTAAGAGAGGGACATTGATCTGTACTTGATTAAATATCTCTCTTATCTTCTCCATGTGAGCATTATTCTTATGATTTATAAGCCTATTTGGGAATGGGGCCACAGGCTTATAAATTTGCTCATCAATTTTCCTTTTCCTTTTGACTGGGATGTGGAAGGTTGTGAACTTGATGAAGGATTATCTTGCACAGGTTGAACTGGAACAGAGGTTGATGGTTTTGACACAGATTTTGGAACAAATTTTGGAGACTGATTTGAGACCTTGTTGTCTACATGTTTTCCAGACCTAAGGATGTGAATGGCTTGACATTGGCTTTGGCTAGGTCCTAGGTCTTCGACTTCATGCAGAGGAAAATGGGCTCTGGGATTAGGCACAGGTTGGCTAGGCAGCATTCCTTTTTGTCTTTCAGTCAAGGAATTAGCCAACTGTCCTATTTGGATTTGCAGTTTATTCATATCCTGCTGCTGATTGTTCATCATTGCAGCTTGGGTTTTAGACAAAGTCTCAATCATTTTCTCCAACTCAGAGATTTTCTTATCTGAAGGATTGGGTGGTGGATGATTCTGGTATTGGGGCTGATAATTTGCTTGATATGGCACAGGATTTGGTATGTTTGGAATCTGGGTGGACTCTGATATGAATTAACATTTGGTGGGTAAGTCGGAGGATATGCCTGAGCAGGATATTGTTGATGTGGAAATGGTTGTCTTGGCTGCTCATGACCAGACTGACTCCAAGAGAAGTTAGGATGGTTACGCCACCCTGGATTGTAGGTCTTGGAGTAAGGATTGTATGAAGGTCTGGTATACGCGGCATTTGTACTCTCCTGATAGCTTTGAGAATGATACACTGGACACTCTTCCAACACATGAGTTAAATCATGACAGTAAGTACAACCCGGGTGGACCATAGGTGCCACAGGTGGTGGGCTGGTCACTCGTGATGGGTTGACCTGATTAACAGAATTTTCCCGGGATTCTAGCAATTCAATCCTCTTCATCAGCTGTGTAATCTTAGCTTCTGCAGCTATAGAGGATCCTATCGAGTGTAAACCAGTTCTGGAAGTGGTTGGTGTAGGTTTCTCATGGCAAGATTCCCACTGGAGAGTTTTCTCTGCTAGAGCCTCAAAAAGATCCCAACCCTGGTCTTCATCCTTTTTAAGAAATTCTCCTTGACACATTGTCTCAAGGAGCGTCTTAGTCTGATAGTCAAGCCCATCATAGATAATCTGGCATTGGCGCCATTTCTCTATACCATGATGGGGACACAGGGCTACTAGGTCCTTAAAGCGCTCAAAGTACTTCCAGAATGGCTCATTGGGTTCTTGTTTGAATTGCATTATATTTTTGCGCATGAGGGCTGTCTTATGGATTGGGTAGAATTTTTTAAGGAAGACCTTAACGAAATCATCCCATGAAGAGATAGAGCTGACAGGAAGACTGTACAGCCACTTCTTTGCAATATCCTTTAATGCAAATGGGACGAATCTAAGTCTTACAGCATCCTCTGTCAACTGGGAAATCCTCATCATGAGGCAGACTTCTTCAAACTCTCGTATGAAGATATAAGCATCTTCAGACTCTAATCCATGAAATCGTGGAAGAGTGTTTATAAACTGGGGTTTCAACTCAAAATTGTTTCCATTAGTGTCCGAGAGGAGAATACAAGAAGGAAGTGATGTGCGGATAGGATAGAACTTGTCCTGCAACGATACGTTGTTCGTCATGATTGTGTCGAGTGGTGGTGTATGTGGCAGTGTAGATGTTCTCACTAGCCTAGCAGAAATTGGTTCCCGATACCACTCTCGCATACAAATACACAATCAACGTGCACCTTTCACACAGTCGAAAAATGAAAAATAACAATCAAGAAAAAGAAAAAATCAATCCAAGCTTCTAGGTTCCCTGAATCTAGACGACTCCTAACTTTAGATCGTCCACAGGAGGTTTGGCGCAGACCGTGACTATAAGCGAATCAGCCAGGAAAGGTCAAAGTTGTTGGGAGGTTTTCCGTCCGAAGACGTTCCTTAATAAAGTAACCAACAACCTTCGGGCTTTCGGCCCTTAACCCCTTTCCTAGACACTGATTATACAGAAGTCACTTTCCAACACTTTTCCCCCTTAGGAAAATCTCCTAAGTGAGTCCGGATGTCCCTAGGGGCCAACGTCTAGCAATTTTTAATTAGAAGCTTAGGATAGTGAAAGCGTGGGGAAATGGTTTGTGGGCTAAGGAAGGGGTGATGAAATCCCCACCTTATCTTTGTTATGGGTTTTGCCCTTAGAGTTGATTCGTGCAAGTGTACGATGTAAACAAACAAGGATCACCCAAAGCTTAATTAAATCAAACAAGAGTGAGTCCTAGTCTATATGCAATGCTTTACGTACCTTGTCCCCCGCACTCTTCAACAGTAAATGTAAAGTAATTGAAAGACTCGTGCCTATAATGCAAGATGACTAAACAATTTTAACAATTAACACCAAATCTTTTACTGTTGATTAGCAAATATCAGGTGAAGAATACAAGATTTCAGATATATGAGCAGCAGTATTTTGCAGAGAGCAAAGCCCTGCAGAAAACAGGTTAGTAGTGAACTCCTCTATGCCGCGTTTCCACGGCAAAATCCAGGAAAACGCGGCACTTTGGAGGGATCCTGGTCTCTGCTTTCGAGAGCAGAGGCCCAGGTCCACTTATATGATTCTGCTGTGCAAAGTTTTCTGAATCTTCAACCTGTACCTGCAACAGAGAAGATATATCGTTTAGTTTCTCACTTGTAAAAATACCGTTGCTCTCCCCGGCAACGGCGCCAAAAATTGATTTGTAAAAACTAGGTACAATGAAGTTCTTGCACAAGAATTAGGTGTGAAAGAAATGGTTAATGGTTTAGAGTTCACCTTTGATCTTGTTTACTTCGATTATGAGATTATTATACCTTGTTCCAATCTTTCGTTATAGCAAGTAGCTATATCGAGTCGTACCACAAGGAGAGCAAGCGTAGAAGCTTCACGATACTAGTGAGACAAAGAAACGATACCTCTTCTTTGTTAATTACACAAGAGCAATATACAAGAAGTTGTGGATTGGTGGTGCATTGTGAAAAAGAAGTGAAGTGAATGAAGTGTGATGAAGTAAAGAAAAGATAAGAATGCTAGAATAAGATGTATAAACTCTTTTGATTAAAAAGATGCATGGCTAGCATTACTACACCTTCTTGCTAACATACTAACTCTATTGTTGATTGCAAGATTGCCTCATCAAGAATCATAGGCAATTTAATATAGCTTGCATGTGTAGTATTCCTTCTTGAAGACTAGAGTTCCTTTTAGTTAGTTAGCTAGAATCCTCTTCTTGAATCTTAGGTCCTTTTACTAGATGAACATTGAGGAACTATAGGCATGATACTCATTTAGTGCAAAGGTAGAAGAATCAAACTCCTTTGTACATTCAAAGCTTAACTACAAAGTTAGCTTGAAGTACTTGAGTTGATCTTGCTACACAAGTGACACAACCATGGTAATATATCCTTTTGATCCAATCAAAGACTCTTTATAAGAGACACACAATTCATCTAGAGATCTAGCAAGCAATCACCAAAGGATACATCCAAACTTCATTGGAATTTACAAGAAACATGAAATTATGCAAGCATTGAAGTTTACAATCAATCAAGAGCTAGTAGTAGCTAGGTGAGTCTTAGCTAGCCATGCATTCAAGAAATTAGCCCTCCATTACACTAACAACAAGCTATAATTCTCCATGAAAGTAAAGATCTAATCAATTAAACTAAAGCTAGAATTAAATGCAAGAAATTAAAGCATAAAAAAGAAAGCATACTCAATTCTAGTAAAGAGAAGATGAGAGCTCCATTGAATCTTTGCTTCAAGATTGTCACAAGTCTTGATTACAAACTCTCAAAGTGAAGAACTCTCTCTCAATTTAGGCTAGAAATCAAGGAGGAAGGAGAAGAGAACTAGAAACCTAAAACAAAAATTACACAAATCCAAAATTTTCTCTCTCTCTTCACTAGAGCTCACGCAGGTCTCTGCCCAGGTATTTATAGGCAAATTTGAGAATCCTCTCGAATCCTGACCGTTGGCACGAAATCCGAGGCTCAACGGCCCTCAGATTGCCGCGGATTGCCGCGGATCTGCCGCCAGATCTGGGCCGTTGGCTCGGATCTTTCTGGTGAGATCTGGTGGTTAGGTCGTTGGCCACGTGGGATGGTTGGATTCTCCACTTGGCGCGCAGATCTTGGTGAGATCTGATTTGATCTTTTGGCTAATTATGAATTAACCCCCTTAATTATTACTAATTAAGGTAGTTAATTACTTCTCTTCTTTAAAGTGGAGATCTGCAAAATTAGAGAAAACATGGGTTAAAAATCATATTTAATATACAATATGCAAAGTATAAAGGTGGTATAAAATGCAAATATGTGTAACAATCACCCACCTTAATAAAAATTTCGTCCTCGAAATTCAATTAGGGCAGGGAATGGTAAGAAAATCAAAATACAGGGAGAAAACAATAAGCTTCTATGTCGCCTCGCTGGGACACCACACTACCGCTGCGCGCTCTGATCTCTACTACCAGCTTCAACAAGGAGTAACCAATCTCAAGAGATAGAATCAGGAGGAATGAATAAGAAGGAAGGATGGATTCAAGATGGACATCCAAATCACCCTAAATGAAGTGTTGGAATCATGGATATCAACAGATCAAGAATGGAATTCCAAAGGGAGGACGATCAATTCCAAATGGAGTCAATATTATCAGGGGGATAGTATATGTATATTGCAGTGTAAGTATAACTTATTCAAGTTACCGGTAAGAACTAGGTCTCTCTTGCGAAACAAGAGTCAAAATTCAAGATCGCAAGTCGAAAACCTGGCTCTGATACCACTCTGTAACGCCCGATCCTAAAGATACGGAGACGTTATGGCAACGTATATACGCGAGGAAAATACCCCACATATATATGCTAAGCCTAAATTGTAACCTGAACAAGCTATAAATCGGAAGCATAATGATCAAAGAACACTGCAATAATACATATAAGACTACACATGATAGCAATGAATAACAGGAAGAAAATAACAGCTGAATAGAAGTCAAAGGTGATACACAGGAATCAAAGAATAATAACAAGAATAAAATGCAAGTATACCAGAATCAAAGGGAGAGGACCCAAGCTCCTCGTAAAGCGTACCGCCTCATCAAACACCTGCACATTAGAAACAATCGTCCAATAGCTGGACGTGCAAATCCAGGGTCGTCAGAACGCGACCATAATGAGTGTGTGTGTAAAGGGGAAACAGCTCGTGCAGAAAAAAAACCATGTGCATATATAATAATAAGGACAACTGCAGATAGAAAGACTAAATAACACAATAAATAACTGAACAGTAACACATATGATGAAAACATGAATACAGATAGCAGTCAAATGGCACAACTGTAAATATGCAATCAATGTCAATATAGGTATCCATCACATGTCATTAAACTGGTATCCAAGTCTGGTCCTGGTTATAATCATGTATACAGTCATGTGTCATAAGGCAGGGGTAACCATTCAGGGTATAACACAATGTGTTCATTCAATTCATTCAATAACAATCAGTAATGTTCTACGTTATCTTTGTCACTTTCCCACCGGCGTCCCACAACATCCGACAGTTCACCCTGGAGCCCGCACATCCAGTAGAACTCATCCGAACTCCGATATGCGGGTATCATTGTTCGAATAGGGAAAGAGTACCAAATAACATGCATCCTAGGGTTATCATCATACAAGTGCATGTGGATGCTAATAGGCACTGAGAATGCAATATCACGCTAACACCAGGCGTCACGTACAATAGATAGCCCTAAAGATTCAAGAGGTGGCCCCCACAGATTCAAGAGGTGGCCCCCACCATGTGTATGGTGTGGCACTTTGCTCCATGTGGCACTTTGCTCTGAGGGAAACAGGATTCTAGAGGTGGCCCCCGTGGATTCAAGAGGTGGCCCCCACCATGTGTATGGTGTGGCACTTTGCTCCACGTGGCACTTAGTTCCTTTCAAGATCCGCCGGACGCTAGCACGATTGTGGGATACATCCTCGTTAATCCCGACACCAGGCGGCAAACCGCCGGACGCCGGTTTGACTGTGCTATTAACAGGTCAACAGTGCATGGGACATGGATACAGGGGGGTACAGGAGTACTAGATGTCAAGTAACAGTGATACAGTCATATGTCAAGGTCCAGTGAAAGGTGTCTAGTGTACAGTCAGTGAGGTAATGCCATCAATAACAATCAATACCTTATACCATTTCAATTACTGGGATGCTACGGGACGGTAACAATATCAGTACAGTAATAATCAATCAGTAATCGTATACACGGTGAACAATATCAGTAACAGTAACAGTAACAGTAACCGTGTATACGATGAACAATAAACTGTATAAGGTGTTACCGTCAACCAATCATTTTCCGTAACTTCCAGTAATCTGAATACTAGGTCACTATCACAATAACTCAATCTCTGCCAACTGAATTAATCTAATTTCTAACATCATAACAAGTCCACATCAATATCAGAATGAATCATCACTTAAGTCATTACCAATAAATGAATAACAAGTCAACACATACTGAATCGTATCAAAGTACGGGAATCATCCTCAAATAACTTATGGACTAGATTATCTACTCTTGGTACTCAACATCATCAATATATCATCTAAACAAATCCCAAATGCCAACAACGTCAATCTCATCTCAATACAGGTCAGGTTCCAATATAAGGAAAATAGATTCTGGATAACCTCCAACTCAAGATCAATCTAAGTCACACTCAACTAATTCAGTCATGTCTGATATGTCCTCAAATACTCCACTAATAAAGTTAGGTCTAATTACTGGACATCATTCAATGTAAATAACATAAATCCAGATCAATCTGAAGTCATTACAGCCAACTCATAATCTCAATAGTTCCATAATCATCTAGTTCCATTATACATCTAGCAATCAGATATAATAATTATTGTTCCAACATACCTCAACAATATCCAGTACTAGTCCTCTCACTCAAACATACAACTCCGATTCATAAGTATTCACAATTCCTCTTCATATTAAGATCCATCACGATATCCCAACACTCAGTATCAGAACATATCATAAACATGCATCTAAGTTCTAACATGATGAGTCAAGTCATTCCATCATATATCCATCCATAATATATCCCTCGATATCATATACACCATCTATATTCATTACACAACTCATGGGTGAAGTCCACAATCTACAAACAAACTATACCTAGCTGACAGGCTAACAGTAGTCGACTAGGGACTATATACAAGTCGACTAGAAGAATTCTTAGTCGACTAATAGGGTGGTCCAAGTCGACTAACAGGGGGATTGGTCGACCAGGGAAGAAGGCCAAGTCGACTGGCAGAGAAACAGTAAGTTACACAGTCCCGATCAATCTATTAGTCGACTAGGGGCTATGAATAAGTCGACTATACATACTATTAGTCGACTACTAATAATGTCAAGTCGACTAATAGAGATAAAACAGAGAATCAATATAACCTGGAAGCTGTACTAGTCGACTAGGGGTCTGGGTGTAGTCGACTAACAGAGGTGTTAGTCGACTAATATCAGGTATTAGTCGACTAATACCTCTGCCAGGACACAAATCAGAGATATACAAAAGTCTATTCTCCCACACAATAAAACATGTAAGTACAACCTCTCTTGCACACATATCAACATACACAATCACTACTATAATCTATGTACATGTACACATGAAAATATAATTAAATCGATGTACATAAATATGAGGAAATCAAGGAGGAGGAGAATACACTCACCTTGGGGAATCTGCACGTTACCGGGCGAGTCGCCGTTACGGTCGCCGTGGCGCCGCTCTTCGCTGTCGGACTACATAGGACGGTAGCCAGGGTCCTGGGGAAGACCTGGCTGTAATCTGGAGGTCTCGCGCTCGCCGGAAGGGCCTGGAATCGCCGCTCGCTCGCTGCCTGTGCTGCTGGTCTGAATCTGGATCTGTTGTGCGCGTCGCCGGGCGAGTCGCTGCCATGGTCGCTGTGGTGCGGTTCCTCCCTAACGGACTGCATGGGGGGTGACCAAGACACTAGAGAAGGTCACCGTGCTGGCCTCCGGCGACGAGCTGGCGTGGATCGGGAGAACTCACCGCTCGCTCGCTGCTGGAGGAGCAGATCTGCTGCTGCGCTGGTTCTAGATCTGGATCTGGGCTGCTGTTGTCTGCGCCTGGAAAGAAGAAGTTGCAGGTGCTGCTGTTCCTTGACGCTGTGTTCCCAAGGGGAAGGAGGTGCACGGTGGGGTGCAGATCTCGCGGCCTGGATGGTGGCCGAGCTGCTGATCTATGCAGGGGGATTCGGCCAGGGCTGCTGTTGTTTGACAGCGGCGTGCTGTTGAAGGGTGCGCCATGGAGGGGTGCTTGCCGGAGAGGGGCTGCTGGTTGGGTGCTCTGGTGGGGATCTGCGGCAGCAAGGAGGGAGAGAGAGAGTGCGGCTGCTATTGTGGGGGAGAAACAATTAGGTTTAGGTTTAGGGTTAGGAAATAAAAGAGAGATTATATATGGTGTTAGTTAATGGGTTTCGGGTCTAATTGTGAAATAGGGTAATGACATGGGATCCAATAGGTTAATGTTGGGTATTGGATTAGGAACGGGTCATGGGTATGGAATCCAAACGGGTAACGGATAAATAGGATGAGAGGTTAACAAGGAGGACCCACCACCACCACCATGATTAGTACAAATGCCAATATTAAATTAAATGCCCAAAATAATAGAACACTAATAATAAATAATGATACACTAAAATAGAATCAACAATAATTAATAATGGAAGAATAATTTGTCATATATTATCCGAAAATAATTTTGCATATTCAACAATTATAATCACAGGAGAAAGAAATTAACTTGATAAATAAAAATAATCGATAGATCAAAATCAATACTTGTGAAAATTTTAAAATACAGTATTATTAGATTAGGGGTATTACATTCTACCCACCTTAATAAAAATTTCGACCTCGAAATTCAATTAGGGCAGGGAATGGTAAGAAAATCAAAATACAGGGAGAAAACAATAAGCTTCTATGTCGCCTCGCTGGGACACCACACTACCGCTGCACGCTCTGATCTCTGCTACCAGCTTCAACAAGGAGTAACCAATCTCAAGAGATAGAATCAGGAGGAATGAATAAGAAGGAAGGATGGATTCAAGATGGACATCCAAATCACCCTAAATGAAGTGTTGGAATCATGGATATCAACAGATCAAGAATGGAATTCCAAAGGGAGGACGATCAATTCCAAATGGAGTCAATATTATCAGGAGGATAATATATGTATATTGTAGTGTAAGTATAAATTATTCAAGTTACCGGTAAGAACTAGGTCTCTCTTGCGAAACATGAGTCAAAATTCAAGATCGCAAGTCGAAAACCTGGCTCTGATACCACTCTGTAACGCCCCGATCCTAAAGATACGGAGACGTTATGGCAACGTATATACGCGAGGAAAATACCCCACATATATACGCTAAGCCTAAATTATAACCTGAACAAGCTATAAATCGGAAGCATAATGATCAAAGAACACTGCAATAATACATATAAGACTACACATGATAGCAATGAATAACAGGAAGAAAATAACAGCTGAATAGAAGTCAAAGGTGATACACAGGAATCAAAGAATAATAACAAGAATAAAATGCAAGTATACCAGAATCAAAGGGAGAGGACCCAAGCTCCTCGTAAAGCGTACCGCCTCATCAAACACCTGCACATTAGAAACAATCGTCCAATAGCTGGACGTGCAAATCCAGGGTCGTCAGAACGCGACCATAATGAGTGTGTGTGTAAAGGGGAAACAGCTCGTGCAGAAAAAAAAACCATGTGCATATATAATAATAAGGACAACTGCAGATAGAAAGACTAAATAACACAATAAATAACTGAACAGTAACACATATGATGAAAACATGAATACAGATAGCAGTCAAATGGCACAACTGTAAATATGCAATCAATGTCAATATAGGTATCCATCACATGTCATTAAACTGGTATCCAAGTCTGGTCCTGGTTATAATCATGTATACAGTCATGTGTCATAAGGCAGGGGTAACCATTCAGGGTATAACACAATGTGTTCATTCAATTCATTCAATAACAATCAGTAATGTTCTACGTTATCTTTGTCACTTTCCCACCGGCGTCCCACAACATCCGACAGTTCACCCTGGAGCCCGCACATCCAGTAGAACTCATCCGAACTCCGATATGCGGGTATCATTGTTCGAATAGGGAAAGAGAACCAAATAACATGTATCCTAGGGTTATCATCATACAAGTGCATGTGGATGCTAATAGGCACTGAGAATGCAATATCACGCTAACACCAGGCGTCACGTACAATAGATAGCCCTACAGATTCAAGAGGTGGCCCCCACAGATTCAAGAGGTGGCCCCCACCATGTGTATGGTGTGGCACTTTGCTCCATGTGGCACTTTGCTCTGAGGGAAACAGGATTCTAGAGGTGGCCCCCGTGGATTCAAGAGGTGGCCCCCACCATGTGTATGGTGTGGCACTTTGCTCCACGTGGCACTTAGTTCCTTTCAAGATCCGCCGGACGCTAGCACGATTGTGGGATACATCCTCGTCAATCCCGACACCAGGCGGCAAACCGCCGGACGCTGGTTTGACTGTGCTATTAACAGGTCAACAGTGCATGGGACATGGATACAGGGGGGTACAGGAGTACTAGATGTCAAGTAACAG
The DNA here is from genome assembly GCA_038442645.1 of Agave tequilana. Classification (NCBI taxonomy): domain Eukaryota; kingdom Viridiplantae; phylum Streptophyta; class Magnoliopsida; order Asparagales; family Asparagaceae; genus Agave; species Agave tequilana. Next base: position 65,573 of record JAVJIF010000873.1, read on the forward strand.
TGATACAGTCATATGTCAAGGTCCAGTGAAAGGTGTCTAGTGTACAGTCAGTGAGGTAATGCCATCAATAACAATCAATACCTTATACCATTTCAATTACTGGGATGCTACGGGACGGTAACAATATCAGTACAGTAATAATCAATCAGTAATCGTATACAGGGTGAACAATATCAGTAACAGTAACAGTAACAGTAACCGTGTATACGATGAACAATAAACTGTATAAGGTGTTACCGTCAACCAATCATTTTCCGTAACTTCTAGTAATCTGAATACTAGGTCACTATCACAATAACTCAATCTCTGCCAACTGAATTAATCTAGTTTCTAACATCATAACAAGTCCACATCAATATCAGAATGAATCATCACTTAAGTCATTACCAATAAATGAATAACAAGTCAACACATACTGAATCGTATCAAAGTACGGGAATCATCCTCAAATAACTTATGGACTAGATTATCTACTCTTGGTACTCAACATCATCAATATATCATCTAAACAAATCCCAAATGCCAACAACGTCAATCTCATCTCAATACAGGTCAGGTTCCAATATAAGGAAAATAGATTCTGGATAACCTCCAACTCAAGATCAATCTAAGTCACACTCAACTAATTCAGTCATGTCTGATATGTCCTCAAATACTCCACTAATAAAGTTAGGTCTAATTACTGGACATCATTCAATGTAAATAACATAAATCCAGATCAATCTGAAGTCATTACAGCCAACTCATAATCTCAATAGTTCCATAATCATCTAGTTCCATTATACATCTAGCAATCAGATATAATAATTATTGTTCCAACATACCTCAACAATATCCAGTACTAGTCCTCTCACTCAAACATACAACTCCGATTCATAAGTATTCACAATTCCTCTTCATATTAAGATCCATCACGATATCCCAACACTCAGTATCACAACATATCATAAACATGCATCTAAGTTCTAACATGATGAGTCAAGTCATTCCATCATATATCCATCCATAATATATCCCTCGATATCATATACACCATCTATATTCATTACACAACTCATGGGTGAAGTCCACAATCTACAAACAAACTATACCTAGCTGACAGGCTAACAGTAGTCGACTAGGGACTATATACAAGTCGACTAGAAGAATTCTTAGTCGACTAATAGGGTGGTCCAAGTCGACTAACAGGGGGATTGGTCGACCAGGGAAGAAGGCCAAGTCGACTGGCAGAGAAACAGTAAGTTACAGTCCCAGGTCAATCTATTAGTCGACTAGGGGCTATGTATAAGTCGACTATATATACTATTAGTCGACTACTAATAATGTCAAGTCGACTAACAGAGATAAAACAGAGAATCAATATAACCTGGAAGCTGTACTAGTCGACTAGGGGTCTGGGTGTAGTCGACTAACAGAGGTGTTAGTCGACTAATATCAGGTATTAGTCGACTAATACCTCTGCCAGGACACAAATCAGAGATATACAAAAGTCTATTCTCCCACACAATAAAACATGTAAGTACAACCTCTCTTGCACACATATCAACATACACAATCACTACTATAATCTATGTACATGTACACATGAAAATATAATTAAATCGATGTACATAAATACGAGGAAATCAAGGAGGAGGAGAATACACTCACCTTGGGGAATCTGCACGTTACCGGGCGAGTCGCCGTTACGGTCGCCGTGGCGCCGATCTTCGCTGTCGGACTACATAGGACGGTAGCCAGGGTCCTGGGGAAGACCTGGCTGCAATCTGGAGGTCTCGCGCTCGCCGGAAGGGCCTGGAATCGCCGCTCGCTCGCTGCCTGTGCTGCTGGTCTGAATCTGGATCTGCTGTGCGCGTCGCCGGGCGAGTCGTTGCCATGGTCGCTGTGGTGCGGTTCCTCGCCAACGGACTGCATGGGGGGGTGGCCAAGACACTGGAGAAGGTCACCGTGCTGGTCTCCGGCGACGGGCTGGCGTGGATCGGGAGAACTCGCCGCTCACTCGCTGCTGGAGGAGCAGATCTGCTGCTGCGCTGGTTCTAGATCTGGATCTGGGCTGCTGTTGTCTGCGCTGGAAAGAAGAAGTTGCAGGTGCTGCTGTTCCTTGACGCTGTGTTGCCAAGGGGAAGGAGGTGCACGGTGGGGTGCAGATCTCGCGGCCTGGATGGTGGCCGAGCTGCTGATCTATGCAGGGGGATTCGGCCAGGGCTGCTGTTGTTTGACAGCGGCGTGCTGTTGAAGGGTGCGCCCTGGAGGGGTGCTTGCCGGAGAGGGGCTGCTGGTTGGGTGCTCTGGTGGGGATCTGCGGCAGCAAGGAGGGGGAGAGAGAGAGAGTGCGGCTGCTATTGTGGGGGAGAAACAATTAGGTTTAGGTTTAGGGTTAGGAAATAAAAGAGAGATTATATATGGTGTTAGTTAATGGGTTTCGGGTCTAATTGTGAAATAGGGTAATGACATGGGATCCAATAGGTTAATGTTGGGTATTGGATTAGGAACGGGTCATGGGTTATGGAATCCAAATGGGTAACGGATAAATAGGATGAGAGGTTAACAAGGAGGACCCACCACCACCACCATGATTAGTACAAATGCCAATATTAAATTAAATGCCCAAAATAATAGAACACTAATAATAAATAATGATACACTAAAATAGAATCAACAATAATTAATAATGGAAGAATAATTTGTCATATATTATCCGAAAATAATTTTGCATATTCAACAATTATAATCACAGGAGAAAGAAATTAACTTGATAAATAAAAATAATCGATAGATCAAAATCAATACTTGTGAAAATTTTAAAATACAGTATTATTAGATTAGGGGTATTACATTCTACCCACCTTAATAAAAATTTCGTCCTCGAAATTCAATTAGGGCAGGGAATGGTAAGAAAATCAAAATACAGGGAGAAAACAATAAGCTTCTATGTCGCCTCGCTGGGACACCACACTACCGCTGCGCGCTCTGATCTCTGCTACCAGCTTCAACAAGGAGTAACCAATCTCAAGAGATAGAATCAGGAGGAATGAATAAGAAGGAAGGATGGATTCAAGATGGACATCCAAATCACCCTAAATGAAGTGTTGGAATCATGGATATCAACAGATCAAGAATGGAATTCCAAAGGGAGGACGATCAATTCCAAATGGAGTCAATATTATCAGGAGGATAGTATATGTATATTGCAGTGTAAGTATAACTTATTCAAGTTACCGGTAAGAACTAGGTCTCTCTTGCGAAACAAGAGTCTAAATTCAAGATCGCAAGTCGAAAACCTGGCTCTGATACCACTCTATAACGCCCCGATCCTAAAGATACGGAGACGTTATGTCAACGTATATACGCGAGGAAAATACCCCACATATATACACTAAGCCTAAATTGTAACCTGAACAAGCTATAAATCGGAAGCATAATGATCAAAGAACACTGCAATAATACATATAAGACTACACATGATAGCAATGAATAACAGGAAGAAAATAACAGCTGAATAGAAGTCAAAGGTGATACACAGGAATCAAAGAATAATAACAAGAATAAAATGCAAGTATACCAGAATCAAAGGGAGAGGACCCACCTCCTCGTAAAGCGTACCGCCTCATCAAACACCTGCACATTAGAAACAATCGTCCAATAGCTGGACGTGCAAATCCAGGGTCGTCAGAACGCGACCATAATGAGTGTGTGTGTAAAGGGGAAACAGCTCGTGCAGAAAAAAAAACCATGTGCATATATAATAATAAGGACAACTGCAGATAGAAAGACTAAATAACACAATAAATAACTGAACAGTAACACATATGATGAAAATATTAATACAGATAGCAGTCAAATGGCACAACTGTAAATATGCAATCAATGTCAATATAGGTATCCATCACATGTCATTAAACTGGTATCCAAGTCTGGTCCTGGTTATAATCATGTATACAGTCATGTGTCATAAGGCAGGGGTAACCATTCAGGGTATAACACAATGTGTTCATTCAATTCATTCAATAACAATCAGTAATGTTCTACGTTATCTTTGTCACTTTCCCACCGGCGTCCCACAACATCCGACAGTTCACCCTGGAGCCCGCACATCCAGTAGAACTCATCCGAACTCCGATATGCGGGTATCATTGTTCGAATAGGGAAAGAGAACCAAATAACATGTATCCTAGGGTTATCATCATACAAGTGCATGTGGATGCTAATAGGCACTGAGAATGCAATATCACGCTATCACCAGGCGTCACGTACAATAGATAGCCCTACAGATTCAAGAGGTGGCCCCCACAGATTCAAGAGGTGGCCCCACCATGTGTATGGTGTGGCACTTTGCTCCATGTGGCACTTTGCTCTGAGGGAAACAGGATTCTAGAGGTGGCCCCGTGGATTCAAGAGGTGGCCCCCACCATGTGTATGGTGTGGCACTTTGCTCCACGTGGCACTTAGTTCCTTTCAAGATCCGCGGACGCTAGCACGATTGTGGGATACATCCTCGTCAATCCCGACACCAGGCGGCAAACCGCCGGACGCCAGTTTGACTGTGCTATTAACAGGTCAACAGTGCATGGGACATGGATACAGGGGGGTACAGGAGTACTAGATGTCAAGTAACAGTGATACAGTCATATGTCAAGGTCCAGTGAAAGGTGTCTAGTGTACAGTCAGTGAGGTAATGCCATCAATAACAATCAATACCTTATACCATTTCAATTACTGGGATGCTACGGGACGGTAACAATATCAGTACAGTAATAATCAATCAGTAATCGTATACACGGTGAACAATATCAGTAACAGTAACAGTAACCGTGTATACGATGAACAATAAACTGTATAAGTGTTACCGTCAACCAATCATTTCCGTAACTTCCAGTAATCTGAATACTAGGTCACTATCACAATAACTCAATCTCTGCCAACTGAATTAATCTAGTTTCTAACATCATAACAAGTCCACATCAATATCAGAATGAATCATCACTTAAGTCATTACCATAAATGAATAACAAGTCAACACATACTGAATCGTATCAAAGTACGGGAATCATCCTCAAATAACTTATGGACTAGATTATCTACTCTTGGTACTCAACATCATCAATATATCATCTAAACAAATCCCAAATGCCAACAACGTCAATCTCATCTCAATACAGGTCAGGTTCCAATATAAGGAAAATAGATTCTGGATAACCTCCAACTCAAGATCAATCTAAGTCACACTCAACTAATTCAGTCATGTCTGATATGTCCTCAAATACTCCACTAATAAAGTTAGGTCTAATTACTGGACATCATTCAATGTAAATAACATAAATCCAGATCAATCTGAAGTCATTACAGCCAACTCATAATCTCAATAGTTCCATAATCATCTAGTTCCATTATACATCTAACAATCAGATATAATAATTATTGTTCCAACATACCTCAACCATATCCAGTACTAGTCCTCTCACTCAAACATACAACTCCGATTCATAAGTATTCACAATTCCTCTTCATATTAAGATCCATCACGATATCCCAACACTCAGTATCACAACATATCATAAACATGCATCTAAGTTCTAACATGATGAGTCAAGTCATTCCATCATATATCCATCCATAATATATCCCTCGATATCATATACACCATCTATATTCATTACACAACTCATGGGTGAAGTCCACAATCTACAAACAAACTATACCTAGCTGACAGGCTAACAGTAGTCGACTAGGGACTATATACAAGTCGACTAGAAGAATTCTTAGTCGACTAATAGGGTGGTCCAAGTCGACTAACAGGGGGATTGGTCGACCAGGGAAGAAGGCCAAGTCGACTGGCAGAGAAACAGTAAGTTACACAGTCCCAGGTCAATCTATTAGTCGACTAGGGGCTATGTATAAGTCGACTATACATACTGTTAGTCGACTACTAATAATGTCAAGTCGACTAACAGAGATAAAACAGAGAATCAATATAACCTGGAAGCTGTACTAGTCGACTAGGGGTCTGGGTGTAGTCGACTAACAGAGGTGTTAGTCAACTAATATCAGGTATTAGTCGACTAATACCTCTGCCAGGACACAAATCAGAGATATACAAAAGTCTATTCTCCCACACAATAAACATGTAAGTACAACCTCTCTTGCACACATATCAACATACACAATCACTACTATAATCTATGTACATGTACACATGAAAATATAATTAAATCGATGTACATAAATACGAGGAAATCAAGGAGGAGAATACACTCACCTTGGGGAATCTGCACGTTACCGGGCGAGTCGCCGTTACGGTCGCCGTGGCGCCGCTCTTCGCTGTCGGACTACATAGGACGGTAGCCAGGGTCCTGGGGAAGACCTGGCTGCAATCTGGAGGTCTCGCGCTCGCCGGAAGGGCCTGGAATCGCCGCTCGCTCGCTGCCTGTGCTGCTGGTCTGAATCTGGATCTGCTGTGCGCGTCGCCGGGCGAGTCGTTGCCATGGTCGCTATGGTGCGGTTCCTCGCCAACGGACTGCATGGGGGGGTGGCCAAGACACTGGAGAAGGTCACCGTGCTGGTCTCCGGCGACGGGCTGGCGTGGATCGGGAGAACTCGCCGCTCGCTCGCTGCTGGAGGAGCAGATCTGCTGCTGCGCTGGTTCTAGATCTGGATCTGGGCTGCTGTTGTCTGCGCCTGGAAAGAAGAAGTTGCAGGTGCTGCTGTTCCTTGACGCTGTGTTCCCAAGGGGAAGGAGGTGCACGGTGGGGTGCAGATCTCGCGGCCTGGATGGTGGCCGAGCTGCTGATCTATGCAGGGGGATTCGGCCAGGGCTGCTGTTGTTTGACAGCGGCGTGCTGTTGAAGGGTGCGCCATGGAGGGGTGCTTGCCGGAGAGGGGCTGCTGGTTGGGTGCTCTGGTGGGGATCTGCGGCAGCAAGGAGGGAGGAGAGAGAGTGCGGCTGCTATTGTGGGGAGAAACAATTAGGTTTAGGTTTAGGGTTAGGAAATAAAAGAGAGATTATATATGGTGTTAGTTAATGGGTTTCGGGTCTAATTGTGAAATAGGGTAATGACATGGGATCCAATAGGTTAATGTTGGGTATTGGATTAGGAACGGGTCATGGGTTATGGAATCCAAACGGGTAACGGATAAATAGGATGAGAGGTTAACAAGGAGGACCCACCACCACCACCATGATTAGTACAAATGCCAATATTAAATTAAATGCCCAAAATAATAGAACACTAATAATAAATAATGATACACTAAAATAGAATCAACAATAATTAATAATGGAAGAATAATTTGTCATATATTATCCGAAAATATTTGGCATATTCAACAATTATAATCACAGGAGAAAGAAATTAACTTGATAAATAAAAATAATCGATAGATCAAAATCAATACTTGTGAAAATTTTAAAATACAGTATTATTAGATTAAGGGTATTACACAATGGGAGCAAGAGGAGCTCTACTCCATCTTAAAACTAAATATATCTTAGAGAAAAAACTCATAAATAATGAATTTAAACTTACCAAACTTTTCTCACTGTTGGAATTTCAACCTTTGATGATGGATCCATATGGTCAATCTTGACGTCTAACTTGTAGAGGATTTAAAAAAAGCAAATAATTATCTTTTTTTTATGTTACATATATTGACCAACCATAACAAGAGGAAAGAAAATATATTGAGATGATGGAGAGGACCGGGCGTGATGGGAGGCCAGATGCGAGAGCAAGAAATATTGTAAGAGAAAAAGATGTCATGATATATAATAGAAGAAAAAAATATCTTCACAGAAATTTCGTAAGAGAATCGGTCACAAGAAAGTTATGTATTGTAAACACAGATTATAATTTGTTAAAGGATTTCACATACGAATCAAGAATTAGCTTGTTAACTAACAACAGGTAAACAATAAGATCACATTATGAAGTAAAAAAATAAATAAATAAATAAGTGCTTCTCATGTAAACAAAGATCAACACCACAACACTGGTATTATATCAAACACAAAAAGATCCAAAGAAATAAGGCAATAGGTCATGAATCTTAGTGGACATATCATAAAAGTGTATTTTCTCACGTAGGAACCAAGCTAATAAAACAAGCATTGTAAAAGAGAGGGAATATTTTAAGTTCTTTTCTTAGACTTGTGCGACCTTCTCACATAAAAAATTTCTGTGTACTTGGAACAATAATATAGCTTTCAAGTTTAGCTTGTCAGAAACAAGAGAATTATTCTTAACTTCCCAAGTGTGAAAGAATCAAAGTGTAAATGGATCAGATACCCACTTGGAATTCAATTAGAAATTTATTAGGAGAAGAATTTTATATACAAATCCTGAAGGAACATGGGCTGGGAAACCCACACCCGTCTTTTTATATGCTGTTACTGATGCTTTTAAGGATCCATGCATTTTTCTTGCATCTGCATTGCAATAGATATGTACATGTCGCATTAGTTTTATTGAAAGAGGTTCTTAAGATTGTCATCGATCTGTATGTTAGTAATACTAGCACAGCTTGTCATCAACAAAAAAACACTTGGTTGAGCCTCTTCAGCGATGTTGAACAAAGGAAGGCTAGGCAGGCTAGCTCAAGACACTTCCACCCTTAATGGCCATGAGTTTTCATTTTTCTTTTTTTCTTTCATTTTTTTTTTTTTTTTTTGATTATAGGTTGTAGCCTGGTGCAAGTGGAATTTGAAGACCTCTTGCCCACTGCTAAGAGCTTTTACCTAGTGCTACAGTGACATTTGCAAGACCTAATGAGTTATTCCACCTTCTTCCCTGACTACAGATGGTATTTCCATGTTATCTTGTAGTATTAGAGATTGTTACCAACTTTCAAATAGATTAATACCAACACAGAGATTTGTTTGTCCTCATTCACATACAGATGTCTCAAATTTGAGCCTGGGCAGAATCACCTAGATTTCCAATTATGGGAGGTAAGCTAAGGAAAGAACCTTAAATCTCGAATAACAACACAACAACAACAACAACAATATACAACAAACAACAAACAACATAAGAAGAATAAGAAGAGGAGGAAGAAGAAAAACACAGGTTACATTTCATCTCTTAATTTCTAATAGATCTTGTTTTTTTTGACGAATTACTAATGCACACAATGTTGGACCGGGGGACTGGTAAGAGAAGAGGCGATGAATGTTTGTTAACTCTAAACTCTCTTGAGTACTGGGTTGCTACCCTAGTAGTACCTCCAAAATAAATTCACCCAAGCTAATGATTTGCACAAAATGAAAGCTCTGCAATGCGTTGCTTTGCTTTCTTTGTTTTTCTTTTTTTTCTTATACATTACAACACAACCATATAACCCCTTATATAGGATTGTATACAATGAAGTTTCAAATGTAATAAATACATGTGTTAATAACCTCACAAAACTCTCTTAGTAAATATACTATAGGTTTTGCTTGACTTTATTTGTAGAGTCAATAAGCTTCAGGTTTGATTTTGTATTAACACTATAACTCCAACGAATCAACCCTCAAACCTAAAGCGTAGTCATGCCGAGCTTGTCTCTTAATCTTCTAAATGCATCTACTATTAGAAGCTTGGTGAATATGTCTGCAAATTGGTCTAGAGTATGACATTAATCCAACACTATGGTTTTCTGCTTTACATGGTCTCTATGAAAATGAAATCGTGTATCTATGTGTTTGCTCCTCTCATGGTGTATTGGGTTCTTTGCAAGCTGTATAGCTGATTTATTGTCTACAAATATCATTGTTGGTTTTTCTTGTGGATGATCCAGCTTTTTTAAAATATTACTCAACCAAATTGCTTCACAAACTGTAAATGCAGTCGCCACATATTCTGCTTCACATGAAGACAAGGCCACAACTCCTTACTTCTTTAAGGTCCATGAAAATACAGTTGACCAAGGATAGAAGACTTAGCCATTGGTGTACTTAGCCATTGGTGCTTTTTCTCTCATCTTGGTCACCTCTCCGATCGTTATCTGAATAGCCTACTAACTCTGAAGTTTCACCATGAGTATAAATAGACCAAGGTTGAGTGTGCCTTTGATATACCTTAAAATCCTCTTCATAGCTAGCCAATGAGACTCCTTCTGTTTCTCCATATAGCGACTCACAAGTCTGACTCTATAAACGATATCAGGCCTTGTGATCGTCAAATACCTCAGGCTACCAACTAGACTTTTGAAGAGAGTCGAGTTTACAAAATCTTCATTTCCTTCTCTTGATAGCTTCATTCCTGTGGCTATTGGGGTCTTCACCGGGTTGTAGTTACTCATCTTGATTTTTTCAAGATCTCCTTCATGTAATTCTTTTGAGGTATAAATATCTCATCTTGTTGCTGCTTTACTTTGATGCCAGGAAAATGACATCAATCCATTGTCCGGCCATCTCAAATTCGTTGAACATCACCGCCTTGAGTTCAACAAGCATTTTGGCGCTACTTCCTGTGTACAACAAATCATCAACATAAAGACAAATTATTAGAAATTTGCCTTGATGGCTCATCTTCATGTAGATGGCATGCTCATAGGGGCATTTGGTGAAGCTATTTTGATGAAGACAACCATCAATTCGAGCATTCCACACCCGTGGTACCTGCTTTAAGCCATACAAGGCTTTCTTCAGGCGATAAACCTTGTCTTCATGTCCTTTTATCAGAAAATCTTTTAGTTGATGTGCATACACCTCTTCTTCAAGAATATCATTGAAAAAATAGACTTGACATCTAGATGATATATCTTCTACCTGTGATGAGCTGCAAGTGAAATTAATAGTCTCACCGTGTCCAATCAAGCAACTGGTGCAAAGAGTTCTTCACAGTCGATGCCGTACTTTTGTTTGTAGCCTTTCTCTACAAGTCCTACCTTGTATCGATAAACTTCACCATCTGTTGTGCGTTTGATCTTGTACACACATTTGACACCTATTGCCTTGTGACTTTGTGGAAGTGTTGTCAACTCCCATGTGTCGTTCTTCTGGATGACATGAATCTCCTCCTTCATTGCCGATCGCCAACAATCTTCTCCTCAGCCTATTTGAAAGTGAGAGGCTCATGATTAGCGTATAAGAAGAAGAGATTAGTCTCTCCGTCTTCTTCTATCTACTCATAAACCTCCTTAAGGCTTCTCATTTTGATGGGACCTCGTTGCACGACAGATTCACTATTACTATCTTTCTCAGAAGATGGAGAACCTCTTTGCAGGAGATGGTGTAACATGTTGAGGAGATGGTGGTGCAGCTGGTGGTGGAACCTCCTGTGGGGGCTCATCAGGTTCATCCACCACAAGTTGCTCTTTGACGGTCTCTTCATTGCTTCAGCTCTATGCTTTAGCTTCATTGAAGATAATATCTCTACTAACCACTAGTTTCTTAGTTAGTAGATTGTATAGCTTGTATGCCTTCGACTCCTTACTATATCTAAAGAAAATGCATTTTTCACAATGATTGTCAAGCTTCTTCCTTTTGACTTTAGGTACTTGAGCATATGCAACACACCAAAAAAATCGTAGGTGTGCAATACTAGGTATGTAACCGCTCCATACCTCTTGAGGAGTCTTGTCCTTCACTTGCTTCGTCGGGCACCGATTGAGCAAGTAAGTTGAACACGCCACAGCTTCCGCCCAGAATTACTTCGGCAACCCCTTTTCTTTAAGCATGATTCTTGTCATGTCAAGATGGTGCGGTTCTTTCTTTCTGCGATGCCATTTTGATGTGGTGTGTAGGCAGTAGTAAATTGCTTCTTTATGCCTTGCTCCCTATAATATTCTTGAAATAGATTTGAGGTGTACTCACCACCTCGATCAGATCTGAGAGTATTAGCTTGTGGCCACTCTTCGCTTCAACAAGGGCTTTAAAATTCTTGAAGATAGTAAAGACAACAAATTTTTCTTTAAGAATGTACACCCATAACTTTCTACTGAAATCATCAATGAAGGTAATAAAATATCTATTACCTCCTAAAGAGACAGGATCTAGTGGTCCGCAGATGTCAGTGTGAACAAGTTGCAATGTTGCCTCCGCTCTCCACGACTTGCCACTAGCAAAAAGAAGTCGTGCTTGCTTGTCAATTATGCAAACTTCACAAGTATGATTCGGTGGATCGATTGTTGTAAACCTCGTACCATGCCGGCTGTAGATAGTAGCTTCAGGCCGCTGAAATTTAGATTACCGAAACGAAGATGTCACCTCCATGACTCATTCTTCACGAGTCCTTAAAAACTCTTTTCAACTTCTGTGTTTAGATGCAAAGGAAACATATGGTTCCTTGTATTCTTAACATAAGTTATGAGACCTTTTGCATTTTTCAACCTAAGATGGTTATTCTCCATATATACTTTATATCCTTTTTTGAGTAATTGACCGATGCTGAGAATATTACTATTCATGTTAGGAATATAATAAATATTAGAAATATACTCGGGCTTACCATCCTTTTGGTAGATTTTGATCTTTTCTTTACCTTCAACGAGGAGTTTTGAAGAATCTCCCAAGCTCACACTTCCATGAACTCCTTCTGCGAGTTTCATAAAAAGTTCTTTCTCCCCACATGTGGTTACTAGCACCCGAGTCAAGTTACCAAACATCATTCTGAACATTTGAATCATCATGAGCAAGAAGAAGAGTAAAATTATTAGCCACATCATTTGTTGCTTCGGCGAGATTGGTAAGATCTTCAGTTCTGTGCCAGCAATCCAAGGTATAATGTCCATATTTTTGATAGTTGTAGTAGTGGACGTTCCTATTGTTTTCACGTCCAGATGTAAATCTTTCCCGATTGCTTCGTCCTCGACCTCTGAAGCTTTGGACCTCCACTTGATTTTGAGTGGTTCATTATTGAGGATCACGTCCCCTACCTTTACCACGACCATGACCTCTACTGTATGAGTCTCGATCATTTAGAGACAGCTTTGACTCTAATGCTTGTTCCAACATTATAGAACTAGTCTTCTTTTGCATGCGTTGCTCATGAACTTGGAGAGATCCCAAAAGCTCCTCTATTGAGGTCTCCTCCAAATTCTTTGACTCCTCAATTGCCGTCACAACGTGCTCGAACTTTGATGTGAGGGATCAGAGAATTTCTCCACCACTCGGATGTCTTCCATCTTTTCTCTATTTCTCCTCATTTTATTCACAATTAAAAGTAATCGTGAATAATAATCGGAGATTTTTTTCTTCATCTTTCATTTGAGCTGCCTCAAGTTCGCCCCTCAAAGTTTGGAGGCGAATTCGCTTCACCCGTTTGACTCCTTTGTAGTAAGAATTTTTCATGCTTCCTTACTCGTCGTTGCTTCGACAACTCTCTCGAAGGTAGACTCGTCCAATCCTTGATAGAATAGAAAACTAGACTTACTATCCTTCTTTCTTTGCTCTCTAAGAGCCTTCTTCTCTTCAGCGGTGTAAGAGACTTCTACCTCCGGTGTGGGTTCTTTGAACCCATCAATGATCAGCTTCCACAACTCTTGAGAACCAAATAAAGGTTTCATTTGAATTGACCAACTCTCATAATTATCCTTTGATAATTTGGGTACTTGAGGGTTGACAAGATTATTGGTGGAGGCCATGAGGAGAAGGAAAAATGGAAGAAAAGAATGAAATGGCTCTGATTTCAATTGTTGGACCAGGGGACTTGCAAGAGAAGAGACGATGGATGTTTGCTAATTCCAAACGCTCTTGAGTATAGGGTTGCTACCCTTTTAGTACCTCCAAAATAAATTCACCCAAGCTAATGATTTGCACAAAGTGAAAAGCTCTGCAATACTTTGCTTTGCTTTCTTTGTTTTTCTTCTTTTCTTATACATTACAACACAACCATATGACCCCTTATATTGGACTGTATACAATGAAGTTTCAAATGTAATAAATACATGTGTTAATAACCTCACAAAACTCTCTTAGTAAATAAACTATAGGTTTTGCTTAACTTTATTGGTAGAGTCAATAAGTTTCAGGTTTGATTTTGTATTAACACCATAACTCCAACACACAACACGAACAAGCAGTAAAATTAAATTCTAGTTTGAACAAGAGAACAATACTTTGAAGAGGCATATAACTAGATGCGCCTAGCGTTGTATATATGTCAAAGTAACAAGTAGCTTTCCTTGTAAGTGATGCAAGCTTAGACCATATGAGACTAGAATAAACTAGGCAAGAAGAAATGTTGAAACTAAATCAGAGATGGCTTACCTGTCATTAGGGACCAAAATGCGTCTGACATGGGCATCAGATAACTGTTTTAATCATTATAGACATTTGATGAGTTTCAACATTATACGAGAGTCATCTCTTTTGTCTGTGGTGGTTCTGCATTGATTTCTATTGATAAGGACAGATCCATCAGAGAGTTGTAATCCACTGAAAGCCCAAGCAGGAAGAATTGATCTTTGTTGCCCAGAACTGCAGCATTTATCAGTTACTCAGAGAAATGATACGATCCACGGTGTCCGATTTCTGAGGTTCTAGACCACTTTTTCAATTCAGGTAATGGGGGACAATTGACACGTGGCCGTTTGTCAGAAGAGAGCAGGAGTGCCGGACAGTCCAAAATGATCCAGCACCGTAGGAACCGTAAATCACTAAGACCATAAACCTGAGTAAGCCTTGGGCACTTTGAGAGTTTCAGCCTTTCAAGTACAGACATCTTGCGATGCAGTATGGGAAGGGACCTTAAGTTTTCGCAGTTAGAAACAGTCAGGGATTGCAGTGAGCACGGAAGATACTCGTTTGGAGAGAGCTGGAGTGCCGGACAGTCTTTTATGACCAACTCTTTCAGAGAGTTGAGGTTCTGAATGCCAACAACAGAGGTGAGCTTCAAGCAATCATTTATAATTAGCTTCTCGAGAGAGGGTAGGCTCTGATGCAGTGGAAAGGAAGTGAACCTTTCACATCCATTAACTTCCAGGGACTGAAGCGAAGAAGGATACTCATTTGGGGAGAGATGAAGTTCAGGACAGTTTCTTATGACCAACTCTTTCAGAGAGTTGAGGTTCTGCACGCCAACAATAGAAGTGAGCTCTCTGCAATACTGTATGATCAGCTGCTGCAGTGAGGATAGGTTCGGGCTGAGAGGAAGGGACTTCAGACTTCTGGATGAATATACTTCTAATGTTTGAACGGTTGGTGGCAACCATTCATCTGACGGCAGATACGACTCCAGGGAGCAGTTCAAGCACAACCTTTTAAGAGAGGAAAGGTTGTCCACACCGTAGTAATCAGTAATCTTGGAGGTAAAGCTTATATCTAATTCCTCTATCTCAGAAATCTCCTGAAAGGAGCAGAAAAGTTCATCGTTAGGTTAAAGGAAGTCTAAATAACTCAATGAACAAACATGTTGCAGATCTTTCATAATCAGCAAAAGTTCCACGGGCAAGAGATGGAAAGTACCCGATAACACTGAAATTGACGTCTTTTGCACCATTCCCCCAACCTGAGGCAGTCTGTTATCACCACATTCTGGGGCGTGCAAGGAAGGAATTCATCTGCCCTAATTTGAAGATGAGGGCATCTTTTAAGCACTAAGCTTTGGAGCCAAGTCATGTTCTTCAGCCCATTCACCATCATCAGTTTCCAGCAATCACTAATATGCAGATCTTGAAGATTCGGCGGCAGAGATTCCTCTTGCCCAAACTGCAGGTGGTGACAATTCGATAAATGCAACTTTCTGAGTGAAATCAGGCTCTTCAGCCCAGTCACCAACATTAGTTTCGAGCAATCACTAATATGCACATCCTGAAGCTTTGATGGCAGAGATTCCTCTTGCCCAAATTGTAGCCGGTGACAATTCGATAAAAGCAACTTTCTGAGTGAAGTCAGGTTCTTCAGCCCAGTCACCAACATCAGTTTCGAGCAATCACTAATATGCACATCCTGAAGCTTTGATGGCAGAGATTCCTCTTTCCCAAATTGCAGCTGGTGACATATCGATAAATGCAACTTTCTGAGTGAAGTCAGGTTCTTCAGCCCAGTCACCAACATCAGTTTCGAGCAATTTCTAATATACACATCCTGAAGCTTCGACGGCATAGATTCCTCTTGCCCAAACTGCAGCTGGCAACAATCCGATAGATGCAACTCTCTGAGTGAAGTCAGGTTCTTCAGCCCAGTCACCAACATCAGTTTCCAGCAATCACTAATATGCACATCCTCAAGCTTCGATGGCAGAGATTCCTCTTGTCCAAATTGCAGCTCGGGACAACTTGATAAATTCAACTTTCTTAGGGAAGTAAGGCTTTGTAGGTTTTGGGACAAAGACGTGAGGTTGATGCAGTTATTAACCGTCAAAGACTGAAGTGATGACGGGAGGACAGGAAGTCTCGACAGTTCTTCGTTGTCTGTAATGGTTAGTTCTCGAAGGCAGGGGAGGATTCCATCGCTTTCTACATACTTGCACAAATCTGAGGAGGGAGGATAGCATGCCCGCTTCATAAGCCCAAGCTCATTATTTTCTACACTGACGTCACCAGGGAAAACAACTGGCCCACACAGGCTTAGACGCTGCAGGCTGACAAGATTACCGGTGTCAATGAATATCTCTTGATTGACTTCAAAACATTCAATATTCAAGTACTGCAAGTTATAAAGGTGCCACGGCGACTCCGGTAAGTGAGAGACATTTCCCCAGTTTATAACATAAAGATGGCGGAGGTGTTTGAGGTTGCTGACTGATGTAAGACAGTTTCCACTTCTCAATTCCACTGCCCTTAAGAAGCCGAAGCCATCTAAGTTTACAATACTAGACTGGTTATTATGCCAGAAATTTTCTTCTACTATTAATGTGCGAAGAGCCCTGGGATTGTAAAATTTCAAATGGTCAAGTGTCATTGAAGAATTACTTTTCACAAACAGATGCCGAACTTCTTTGGGAATGTCGTGTCGCTCCTCGTCACTCTCCAATGTAATAGATAAGTACTCATTATCTGAAATTGATCTTGCCACATCATGGATCGCATCATGCAAGACAAAGTAGTGATCGCCATAACCATAGTCAAATCCAGATTGAAATAATGACCTCCTCTGCAACTCATCGAAATATCTGCTTCCTGTGTCTTCTAATCTCTCTTTTCCATACGGAAGAATAAAATCTTGTGCGATCCAGAGTGTGATTAGCTCATTTTTGTTGAATATATAATCTTTGGGAAATAGAGAAGAAAACAGAAAACATGGCTTCAAATGTGCTGGTAAATGATGATAGCTTAACATCAGTGCTGGTAGAATATCCCTTTTGGCTTGGTCCAAGTTCCAGAGATCACTTCCTAAGATATCGGTCCATCTATCTTCATCAAACTCATAATGTAGGAGGCCACCAATTGTTTTCACAGACAAAGGCAACCGACCGCATTTTTCTATGATCTTTCTACCGATTTCTTCCAAATGTGGATAGTCCTTGGGATCTCGACCACCGAATGCACGATGCCGGAACAACGACCAACAGTGATCATTTGACAAGCAAGCAGGCGATAAGGAGACACCGTTTGCTTGATCTTTGCAACTGGATCATTCCTAGTTGTCACAATAATTCTTATTGTTTTAACACTGACAAGGGGGGCTCGAAAAGAATCCCACGGTCCTTGCTGCTCGTTCCACACGTCATCGAGAACAAGCAGCACCTTCTTTCCCTCTACTTTCTCCTTGAGAATATCTTGGAGTGCATTTAGCTGTCCGAGATCACATGACTTCTTTGAAATGGACTGTATCATTTCCTTTGTGAGCCTGGAGACATCAAAGTTCTCAGAAACACAGACCCAACAAGTGCAGTCAAAATATTGTCTAACCCTTTCATCGTTGTAAACAAGTTGAGCAAGGGTAGTTTTACCAAGTCCCCCCATCCCAACTATGGGAATAACAGAGAACCTGCAGCTTTCATCAGAAAGTAGCATCTCAATTACTTTATCTTTGTCTTGCTCCCTACCAAAAATGCCCGATTCATCAACATGAGAGCTTGTAGGCTGTGGCCAGTTCATGGAAACATCTGGCCTCCTAATTCCATCTCCCTCTCTCAAATGGAGAGCTTCTCGATCTTTTGATATCTCATCGAATCTCTCCCTAATGTTCCTGATCCTTTCAGGGATTGAAAGCTGTGATAAAATTGAGATCAAATCACGTACCTGTTGCTCCTCTTGTTCTCGCTTCCTCTTGCGGCTGGCTTCCGCTGAAGCAACTCTGCTCTCTACTTGGATCCGTCGCAATTCATGCTCGTACTCCTCCAGCACGTCCTCAGCGTCATAGGCAACGCCCTTGAGCTCTTTCACCCAGAGCTTCACAGAGTCATCTAGTATTTCCCTCCTCTCTGCATCTGCGAGCACAGCTTGGATCCTCCGCAGCGTCCTCTGCAGCTTCTCTAGATCTTCTTTGACGGCAGGTGTAGGCGATAACAAGGATTGAGATGAGGATGATGATGGGGAACTTGGAATTGTGGCTATCAATTTAGTGGCCAGAGAGCAGACTGAATTTAACAAAGATAACGCCATTGATCACAGCCTGATTGATTGTTTCTCCACAATGGAACTGGGAGATCCAAAACAAGCACCAGCGCTATGGGAGTAAAGAGATCTATGAGTGTTTTTCTACCTCGAGAGCGCAGAAAGTTGTAAAGAGAAGTAAAGTCAATGAATGCTACTGTGGCTCATCGAACATCACAGAAGTTGGCAGGCAAATTTTATCCCAAAAAAAAAAAAAAAGAATCTTTGAATAAAGTGGGGAACAGTCAAACTTGGTGGGCGTTTTAAAAAATTTGTTAGCTTCGTTTGTGTCTCTCACATCAGCGTCCCCGCATAATTATTCTTCCTGGAGTGCAGCCTACAAATTACAAAGAACCATTAAATAAAATCAATGTAAGATCCAAAGAGAGTCTCTTTAATTTGGACAAAAGAGGCTCCTAAAAGAAGTTTGCAAAACTGAAAAACATTTAACCAGGCTAATTGTTTTACTGCACACTAAGCACCTTTCAACAGCACTTTCCGCGAAGATTGGACAACAATAACCAAGGCTTGGCCAAGGAATTCAGTTTAAGTGACCTCTGGGAATGAGGATCATCATTTATCTGGACCTGGACGGTTTAATCCGTCTCAAAATGAACTAATCCAACGTCTCAACTCTCAAGCTAAGATTCTCTTGTAAAATAATAATATAAACTAATTAACTTTATAATTAATTGATCAATTTAGCTTTCTTTAATAACTGATTAGCTTTCTAGTATAGGAAATTGTTGACTTGTTAGTCCTTAAATGCTTCCATGGCATAAATTAAAAATTAAAGTGACAGAAGCAAAGTAGCAACTTTATTTTCCACATTGGTCCAGTAATTTATCAAAAGATGTCTTTTCCTTCTACTTTAATTTTAAAGCAAATATGGTGATTTTAAGCAAATATGGTGGGACAAAAAATGTCTATAAAGCACATACTTGGACACGACACGGCATATTGACACGAAAAAGAGTTAAAAAGTAGAATAAGGGGACACGGCTCTATGATTATGTTTGTCTTTATTTATATATAACGCGCATCAAAACACATTGTGATTAGAATTATTCTATTAAATTAAAATAAAAAACACATAAAATATCCATTGTTTACATCTATAGCTTCTAATCGAGTAAGATGGTTAAACATTAAAAGATCTGGACAATGCCCCACCTAGTCGTGAGGTGATTAGGTTATACTATTTTTTTATATCAAAGCAGTATCTTTTTCATGTTTGTTTAAGTGACACATTATTTATTTAAGATATGACACGCATCTTCTGATTTTTCTAAAATCCAACATGGTTTCTGAGTATCCGATTCGTGTGGACAAGTATCATGCAAGTATCGACATATGCCTGACATGAACACGACACACACTTTGGAGTGTTCATGCTTCATAGAAAATGATATGCTTCCATTTAAGTCTACATTTTGAAAAGCACCTAGAAGGAGGGTGAATTGATGAAATAAAACTTAACTAGCAATTCTACACAAGTAATGCTACAACAGCTATTCGGCAATTCAAAATCAAGAAGTGAAACCGGATACTCTGTGAAAAGTTCTGTACTTCTCTTCTATATTCTTCTTAATAAGAGTTGAGGTACACAATTGTCTTCTTGATTGAAAGAACAAAATCAGTAAATCAATAACTAGAGTAATAGAGCAATGACTATCAAATAAACAAGAAAGAGCAACAAACAAAATGTAAATGAGTAAGTGAGAGTAAGAGAAAGTAGTAATCACAAACACAAAAGATTTGTTTCGAGATTCGAGCAACTTGTTATACGTCCTTGCCTTTATCGCAATGAAAGATTTTCATTATCTCCACTAAGTACTCAAAATAATGAATCTACACAAGACCCAGAGTTTCAACTCCAACTTTCAATTCTCATCCAGAAGGACACAAAGAAAATGAAGATTACAATCACTTAGAGATCACAAAGATCACAAAATCTCTCAATAACAACTTTCTATAGCATAAAGTGGAGATTTGAGGCTCAAGAAGTTTGTAAGAGAAAAATCAACAAGAATTGAATCTTTGAATGCTTAAAAACTAGCAGAAAAAGATTGAAAATGAAAGCTCTTTGAAAAATTGAAACTTGAAATTTTGCGTGAATTTTTCAAACAATCTTCATGGATTTTTCTTGATTTTTCCTAGTACAAACTCTCTACAAATGACTCCTATTTATGGGAGATTGGAAGATATCATTAGAGAGTTAATCTAGATATTAAATACTGATAAACCCAAATAAAGAAAAATTTTCCATTTGGAGATAAAACAAAATACTTTGAATCAAAAAAATTCGTTTATAGCCATTACTGTAGCTTCTGCACGCCTGGCGGTCGATCGCATGATCGACCGACCATGACTATTTTATGAGAGTCATCGCCTACAGTCGACCGCCAGGGGAAATAGAGCCAACAGATAGCTCTATATAAAGCTTAGTCTGGGTGGTCGACCACTTAGTCGACCGTCCAGAACGGCTCTCAAATATAGTCAGTGGATCGATCGATCGAGCGGTTGACCGGCCACATAACCAGGGCTTGTGCACGCTCTGTTCATGCTTGGTCAACCGCACAGAATACAGAGTTTTTCTGCACATAGACCAGTCGATCTGGTGGTGGACTGTCTCAGCCCCAAAAAACTTAAAATTTTTATTTAAAATATCTATCAAATTTTGAAATATCTATTTATATATGGAAAATGGTTTTGTCTAGGATCATTCTATGAAACATATATATTATAGAGATAAAAATGATGATAGAAGATTAAGCATGTATTAATAAGACTAAATTGATAAAACTAGTTATATAAAAGTCTTCTTGTGTGTGTGAAATTTTTTGAGATCCAATCTAATACTCTAAACTTAAGCATATAAATTCTGGCTGTAAATTTAGTGGCCAGACAACAGAGTGAAGATAACAAAGTGGGATGCCATTGATCATAGCCTGATTGATTGCTTCTCCATAATGGAACTGTAAGAACCAAAGCAAGAACTAGACGCTTGGAAAGTAAAGAGATCTATGAGTGTTTTTCTATTTCAAAGAGAAGAGGAAGTTACAAACACAAGTCAATGAATGCAACTGTGGGTCATCGAAGGAGAGATGAATGCAACTGGCAGGCATTTTTTATCCCAAAAAAAATTATGTGTGCAGAGCCCTAGGATTATGGTTAATGTGCGCAGAGCCCCTAGGATACTATTATGGTTATCATGCCATAACTTTTCTTCTTCTATTAATGTGCGCAGAGCCCTAGGATCATAAAAGTTCAAATGGTCAACTGTCATAACAAATTACATACCACAAATAAAGCCTTTACTAATCTAAACACATAAGCGAGATGTGTAGGATCAACAAACCGCAAGGGGGAGGGTGATTCAACATACACATCCTCCTTATTAAAATCATTAAGAAAAGTACTTTTAACATCCATTTGAAACAATTTAAAATTTTTAAATGAGGCAAAAGCAAGGGTCATAAGAATGGTTTTGAGTCGCGCCACGGGTGCAGAGGTTTCTTCAAAATCGATTCTAACAATTTGATTATAACCTTGGGCCGCTAATCTAGTCCTATTTCTAACTACATTATCTGACTCATCCAACTTATTTGTAAAGACCCACTTAGTACCAATGGTTGATCTATCATGAGGTCTAGTCACATCTTCCAAACTTGGTTGCACTTAAATTGACTGAGCTCCTCTTGCATGGCAAGTAACCAATATGTGCGTCCTCGACCTCGAGGATGTTCTTAGGTTCAATGTGAGAAATGAGTGCATAACTACCACAAATATTATGAAGTTTGGATCTAGCAGTTACCCGCTTGGATACATCACCTAAGATGCTAACTATGTTGGCCCAAGGTTACAATCACCCATGATTAGTGTATTTTGATGATTACAAAACATATTAGTTATTTGTACTAATAACATTTGTTGTTTAAGTGTGATTCAGATTTCTATTCATTCTAGAAGTCTTCTCTCACAAATACAAGGATTTGGACTCAAGTCAACTCCAATTGGGCTCAAGGAACAAGTGTTGAAGACTATATGAAGAAGCCTATTGAAGATCTTGAAGTCCTTAGAAACATTGTAAGAAATAGAATGTTAAAGTTTGAGTATATGAAATTTGGCTCTAGGATTTGCACACACACTTATTACATATATTTCCTATGTTTTGAAAATGGTTATTTCTAAGTTTTATGCCTTAGTTTATATATACATGTACCAAAAGCTTTATATCTTGAAAATCTTGTTTAAAACATGTGTATAAACTATTTTCTGCATAATACTTAGCTATATGTATTTTTAAAATATTTCTCAAATTTTTCTAACTCAAAACCAGCCCAGTTTTCAGTTTCAGGCAACTCCGGCCGACCGGCCCGGTCGACCGGCGATGTGTCTGGACATGCACTGTTTGTGCATGTCTGTCGGTCGACCGGACCGGTCGACCGACGGAGAGCAAATTGCTCACAGGTTTCTTCGGTCGACCGGACCGGTCGACCGGAAGAAGGAAACTGTGTTTCCTCTTTTGGGACGGTCGACCGGACCGGTCGACCGAGAGCCAACGGCTCTTTGCAGCTGGCCTTGCGGTCGACCGGACCGGTCGACCGCCAAGCCTGCTATAGCCTAACGGCTCTTTCCTCTTTGGGCTATTCTGAAAAACTGTTTTTGTTTTCAGCTTTAACAGATTTTTGGAGAGTTGTTGGGGAGCATTTTCAGAGAAAATAAGACCAAAAGAAATTGTTTTTAACCTATTTTTAACCCTATAAATAGAGGAGAAGTCTCTCTTCCATATTAAAAAGAAAAATCCTCAAGTTTGTGTTGTTTTCAAAAGAGAAAAGAAAGAGAGTTTAAAGCTTTCATTCCAATTCTTTTTGAGCTTGTTTTTCAGTTGTGTTTGATTACCAATATCACTCTACAACTAAAGTTTTTCTCACCACACTTCATAGAGCCAAAAATCCTATACTCATTCTATAGTGAAGTTGTAATTGAAGTGAGAGTGTTTTGTAAAAGAGTTTGAGAAAAAGTGTAGTGATCTTGTTGTGATCACTTTGTTCTTGTAATCCTTTCCTTGTGGAGCAACCTCTTCGGTAGAGGTCCTTTGTACTCGGTGGAGCTCGGTGCTCGGTCTTCGGTAGACCAAATTGTAAAGGCGTCCTCGGTGGATAGTGGAAACCCTTCACGGAGGTGAAGGCGGGGAGTAGAGCGGTGGCTCGAACCTCGAAACAAATCACTTTGTTTGCGATTGCCTTTGCGTCTAATTCTTGCTTTACTTTTCAATACTCCTTATTGCTTTCTATTGCATACTTGTGATATTGTTTAAATCTCTTGTGCTACTATTTGCTTGCTTGTAATTCTTGCCATATATCATTGTGTTTGCATCATTCTTCATATCATTCATTTCATACTTGTGTGTGCCAATCCCGTACTCATCCACAAGAGCTTCACATAGCGCCTCAACCCATATCAAGGGGAATCAAGAGGAGTTTAGTCCAGAGCCTCGCAAGAGGAATTCGGCTACACTTGTTGAATTGTACTAAGTTGAGCCTCACTTGTTTTAGGTTCCGCATTTAGAGAGTTAAAATTTTTAAGATTAGCAATCACACCTATTCACCCCCCCTCTAGGTGTTTTTCAATTGGTATCAGAGCTTGGACTCTAGGATTTGGCTTAACAACCTTAGAGAAGATCCTAATTTGCTAATCATTTCATTCATATCATATAGTAAAAATGGCCGATGGAATTAAGACCCCTCCTAAGTTTGATGGACTTAACTTTCCCATATGGAAAGTTAAGATGACCGTATTTTTGCAATCTCTAGGTAGCCGAGTTGCAAAAGCCGTGACTAAGTCCTTTAGTGTACCCCCCGGTGACGAATCCACTTGGTCCGAAATAGAGACTAAGGAATTCGATGCCAATGCCAAAGCTCACTATGCACTTCTACAAGCCCTTAATGATGATGACATTTCTAGGGTTATCCATTGCAAATCCGCATATGAGATTTGGTCACACTTGATAGTCACACATGAGGGGACCTCATAAGTAAAGAAGGCTAAGAATTACCTTCTTCGGTCCCAATATGAAACATTTAGCATGCAAGAAAATGAAACCATAGATGATATGGTTACAAGATTTACCAAGATTACTAATGGACTCTCTTCTTTAGGTGAAGATATCAACAATGATCAAAGAGTAAGGAAGATCATCCGAGCTCTTCCTTCTTCATGGGAAGTTAAAGCAACAACCTTGAAGGAACTCAACGACAATGAAGAGATGGAGCTTATAGGTCTCATTGGGAACCTCAAAACCCATGAGATGGAAAGGAAAGCAAGGGAGGATATGGCTCCTTCCAAAAAGAAGACTATCGCCTTCAAGAGTCAAGCTACACACTCCGATGAAGACGATGAAGAAGAAGATGATGAGGAGCTCTCACTCCTTGTTAAGAATGTCCGGAGGATGTACAACAAGGCGAAGTACCAAGGTAGAAGAAGATGGCAAGGAGGCAAAGAAGAAAGAAGGATCACTTGTTTCAATTGCCAAAAGCCCGGACACATTGTTGCGGAGTGTCCGGACAAAGCTAAGCCCTCCACATCAAAGAAGCCCTACAAGAAGAAGGCTATGAAGGCAACTTGGGATTCGGAGACCGAATCCGAGGAAGAAATAGACACCGCCAACATGTGCTTCATGGCTAATGAAGGCACAAGCAAGATAACCTCTTCCCCTTCTCATGATAATGAACTTTCTATGGATGTGTTAGAAGAGGCTTTTGTTGAGTTGTCACAAAACTATGATTTCTTAAAGAAAAAGTATCTTAAAATGAAAAAGGATAATGAATCTTTAAGTCTTCAAGTTTTTACTCTTACAAAGGAAAAAGATGATTTGGTTTCCACTTTGGCCACTACTAAAAATGATTTTGAAAAATATAAGATTTCTTGCAAAGGTAAGGCCCCACTAATTGATTCCAATGAAGTTTCTATGCTTAAGGAAAGATTAGACTCATTAAGTGTTGTTTTGAAAGATTGTGAGTTTAACAAGAAGAAAATTGAGGCTATGTTTCTTAAGAAACAAGCCCCAAAGAAAAATGCTCATGCTCATGTTCATGTTCACGCTACACAACCTAAACAATATGGCAAAACCCAAAAACATGCTCACACTACACATACACATCATGCATTCATGTATGGTAGAGTGTTCTCATGTTCACATTGTGGACGGAAAGGGCACTTAGCCAATTTTTGCTATGATAGATTAAATGTATCACGTCATAATGTTTGGGTTCGAGGCACTAACTTTAAAGGACCCAAGAAAGTTTGGGTACCAAAATCAACAATTATGTTAAATGATGTAGGTACTTTCCAAAGCCCAACGACGTAGAGGATTGTGGTATCTTGATAGCGGTTGCTCAAGGCACATGACTTGGGACATCAACAACTTTGCAACCCTATCAAGATATCATGAAGGTGGCACTGTCACCTTCGGAGATGACGCCAAGGGTAAAATCATCGGTATTGGTAATGTAAAACTTGGCACCTCTCCTTTAATTGAAAATGTAGTTTTAGTTGATGGCCTCAAGCATAATCTCTTGAGTGTTAGTCAACTTTGTGATAAAGGTTTTGATGTTGTTTTTGATAATGTTGCTTGTAAAGTAATTGATAGAACTTCTAATATTTGTGTATTTTCCGGTTTTCGTGAAAGTAATGTTTATTTGATTGATATGTTAAATATGTCTTGTAATATTACTTGTTTGAAAGCCCTCGATGATGACTCTTGGTTGTGGCATAGGAGATTAGACCATATTTCTTTTGATCACATTTCTAGGTTAAACACAAAGGAAATGGTGAAAGGTATTCCTTGCTTGAATTTTGAAAAGGACCGAGTTTGTGACGCATGTCAATTTGGAAAACAAACTAAGTCTTCTTTCAAGTCAATTAAGGATATCATGACATCACGTCCTTTGGAGTTAATCCATATGGATCTTTTTGGCCCTACACAAACCAAAAGTCTAAGTGGGAATAGATTTGCTTATGTTTTGGTTGATGATTTTTCAAGGTTTACTTGGGTTTTCTTTCTTGAACATAAAAGCCAAGCATTTTCGTATTTCCAAACTTTTAAGAAAAGAGTTGAAAAAGAAAAAGATGTTTCGATTTTGAGAATAAGAAGTGATAAAGGAGGTGAATTCATTAACCAACCCTTTACCACTTTTTTAGATGAACATGGAATAAAGCGTGAACTTTCTTGTCCTAGAACTCCACAACAAAATGGAGTAGTTGAACGGAAAAATAGAACATTACAAGAGATGGCTAGGACAATGCTAAGTGAATATGGTCTACCACATTATTTGTGGGCCGAGGCCGTTAATACATCATGCTACATATCAAATCGTGTTTTCTTGTGTAAAAATACTACTAAAACTTCTTTTGAAATGTATTTTTCTAGAAAACCTAATGTTTCCTATTTTAAAGTTTTTGGTTGCAAATGCTTTGTTTTAAACACAAAAGATAATTTAGGAAAGTTTGATGCTAGATCTTATGAGGCTATTTTTGTAGGTTACTCAAACACTAGTAAGGCTTATAGAGTTTTCATTAGATCATCATTGACTATTGAAGAGTCTATTCATGTTAAGTTTGAGGAATCTAACAAGTTTGTTAAGAATGTTGTAGAAATAGATGCATTGGATGAAGGTTTGGAGAAAGTGACCTTGGAGGATGCTTCTACTATGGGAGACAAACCAAAGGATGATGAAGGAAGCGAAGCTAAGGTGGAAGAGGCACAAGGAAATGAAAATCTAACACATGAGGTGGAGCCTACTCAACCACTACCAAAGGATTGGAGATACAATCCACATCATCCCAAGGACCTCGTCATAGGTGAAGTATCAAAAGGGGTAACTACTCGCTCTAGACTTCATGACTATTGTGGTAACTATGCATTCATTTCTCATATAGAACCCAAAATGTCCTCGAAGCCGAGGCCGATTCATATTGGTTGCTAGCCATGCAAGAGGAGCTCAATCAATTTGAGCGCAACCAAGTTTGGCACCTTGTTCCTAGGCCCCACGATAGACCAACAATTGGTACTAAGTGGATCTTTAAGAACAAGTTGGATGAATCGGGTAATGTAGTTAGAAACAAGGCTAGGTTAGTTGCCCAAGGTTACACTCAAATCGAAGGGATCGATTTTGAAGAAACCTTTGCACCCGTAGCACGGCTTGAAGCCATACGGATGACACTAGCATTTGCCTCATATAAAGATTTCAAATTATTTCAAATGGATGTTAAAAGTGCTTTTCTAAATGGATTTATTGAAGAGGAGGTGTATGTTGAACAACCCCCCGGGTTTGTTGATCCTACACATCCGGATTTTGTTTTTAAATTAGATAAAGCTCTTTATGGTTTAAAACAAGCCCCTAGGGCTTGGTATGAAAGACTTTCTTCATTTTTGATTTCAAATGGTTTTAAGAAAGGTAAAATTGACACAACTTTATTTACAAAACATGTAGAAAAGGATATTCTTATTGTGCAAATTTATGTGGATGATATTATTTTTGGTTCTACTAATGAATCTCTTTGCAAAGCTTTTGAATCATGCATGAAGGATGAATTCGAAATGTCTATGATGGGGGAACTCAACTATTTCCTTGGACTCCAAATCAAGCAAAAGAAGGATGGGATCTTCATCAATCAAGCCAAGTACACAAAGGAACTAATCAAAAGGTTTGGGCTTGAAGGATCGAAAGTAAGCAAAACTCCCATGGCAACAACTACAAAGCTTGACAAGGATGAACAAGGTAAAAGCGTAGACATTAAATTATATCGTAGCATGATTGGTAGCTTGCTTTATTTGACGGCTAGTAGGCCGGATATTATGTTTTCCGTTTGTCTTTGTGCACGTTTTCAATTTTGTCCTAAAGAATCTCACATAATTGCGGTTAAACGCATAATTAGATACCTTAAGGGCACTATTGAAATGGGTTTGTGGTATCCTAAAACCGGATTATTTGAAATGAAGAGTTTTTCGGATGCCGACTATGCGGGTTGTAGGGTAGATAGGAAGAGCACAAGTGGAACATGTCAATTCTTGGGTAATTGTCTTGTATCTTGGTCTTCCAAAAATCAAAATTCGGTAGCCCTTTCAACCGCCGAGGCGGAGTATGTTGCAGCCGGAGCTTGTTGTGCACAAGTTCTTTGGATGAAACATACTCTCCTTGACTATGATTTACACTTTGATCATGTTAAAATATTATGTGATAATACTAGTACTATTCACATGACAAAGAATGCTAATCAACATAGTAAAACCAAACACATTGACATTAGGTATCACTTTCTTAGAGATCATTATGAGAAAGGTGATATTGATATTGATTATGTTTCTACCGATTTTCAACTTGCCGATATTTTTACTAAACCTTTAGACTATGCTAGATTTTCATTTATTTGTGATGAGTTGAATGTTTGTATTATGGATTCTTAAAATGAGATGTTCTATTGTTTTGTTTTCACCCTTTTTGATGTATGACAAAAGGGGGAGAATAAGTTTGTTGATTTAAAAGTTTAAATTTGATACTATTTGAGTTTCATTTCATGGAGAAAAATATATTTGTTTAATTAAGTATTTATTGAAAAAGAAATAAGTTTGCTTATAGTTTGAGTTTAGTTTATTTACTATAAGTTTAAAGAGAAAAAGTATAAGTTTAATTGGTATTAAGTTTGATTTCAATTGGCATTTAAGCTTTTGACAAAATTATTGGGTTTTTCAATGCTTCATGAATCTCACTAATAGTTATTTTTTTTCATAGCATTGTTTGAGGGGGAGCTTTCCAAGCTCTTCTTCCTTTATTTGTTTAAATAACCTATATGTTTTGTCATCATCAAAAAGGGGAGATTGTTGGCCCAAGGTTACAATCACCCATGATTAGTGTATTTTGATGATTACAAAACATATTAGTTATTTGTACTAATAACATTTGTTGTTTAAGTGTGTTTCAGATTTCTATTCATTTTAGAAGTCTTCTCTCACAAATACAAAGATTTGGACTCAAGTCAACTCCAATTGGGCTCAAGGAACAAGTGTTGAAGACTATATGAAGAAGCCTATTGAAGATCTTGAAGTCCTTAGAAACATTGTATGAAATAGAATGTTAAAGTTTGAGTATATGAAATTTGGCTCTAGGATTTGCACACACACTTGTTACATATATTTCCTATATTTTGAAAATGGTTATTTCTAAGTTTTATGCCTTAGTTTATATATACATGTACCAAAAGTTTTATATCTTGAAAATCTTGTTTAAAACATGTGTATAAACTATTTTCTGCATAATACTTAGCTATATGTATTTTTAAAATATTTCTCAAATTTTTCTAACTCAAAACCAGCCCAGTTTTCAGTTTCAGGCAACTCCGGCAGACCGGCCCGGTCGACCGGCGATGTGTCTGGACATGCACTGTTTGTGCATGTCTGTCGGTCGACCGGACCGGTCGACCGACGGAGAGCAAATTGCTCACAGGTTTCTTCGGTCGACCGGACCGGTCGACCGGAAGAAGGAAACTGTGTTTCCTCTTTTGGGACGGTCGACCGGACCGGTCGACCGAGAGCCAACGGCTCTTTGCAGCTGGCCTTGCGGTCGACCGGACCGGTCGACCGCCAAGCCTGCTATAGCCTAACGGCTCTTTCCTCTTTGGGCTATTCTGAAAAACTGTTTTTGTTTTCAGCTTTAACAGATTTTTGGAGAGTTGTTGGGGAGCTTTTTCAGAGAAAATAAGACCAAAAGAAATTGTTTTTAACCTATTTTTAACCCTATAAATAGAGGAGAAGTCTCTCTTCCATATTAAAAAGAAAAATCCTCAAGTTTGTGTTGTTTTCAAAAGAGAAAAGAAAAGAGTTTAAAGCTTTCATTCCAATTCTTTTTGAGCTTGTTTTTCAGTTGTGTTTGATTACCAATATCACTCTACAACTGAAGTTTTTCTCACCACACTTCATAGAGCCAAAAATCTTATACTCATTCTATAGTGAAGTTGTAATTGAAGTGAGAGTGTTTTGTAAAAGAGTTTGAGAAAAAGTGTAGTGATCTTGTTGTGATCACTTTATTCTTGTAATCCTTTCCTTGTGGAGCAACCTCTTCGGTAGAGGTCCTTTGTACTCGGTGGAGCTCGGTGCTCGGTCTTCGGTAGACCAAATTGTAAAGGCGTCCTCGGTGGATAGTGGAAACCCTTCACGGAGGTGAAGGCGGGGAGTAGAGCGGTGGCTCGAACCTCGAAACAAATCACTTTGTTTGCGATTGCCTTTGCGTCTAATTCTTGCTTTACTTTTCAATAGCTCCTTATTGCTTTCTATTGCATACTTGTGATATTGTTTAAATCTCTTGTGCTACTATTTGCTTGCTTGTAATTCTTGCCATATATCATTGTGTTTGCATCATTCTTCATATCATTCATTTCATACTTGTGTGTGCCAATCCCGTACTCATCCAACAAGAGCTTCACATAGCGCCTCAACCCATATCAAGGGGAATCAAGAGGAGTTTAGTCCAGAGCCTCGCAAGAGGAATTCGGCTACACTTGTTGAATTGTACTAAGTTGAGCCTCACTTGTTTTAGGTTCCACATTTAGAGAGTTAAAATTTTTAAGACTAGCAATCACACCTATTCACCCCCCCTCTAGGTGTTTTTCAAACTATGGGACTTGAACCCTCAACTACCAATTTGAAGACTTTGCACTCCACCACTTGAGCTATCCGACTTTTTTTGAAATGATACCAATTGAAAATCACCTAAGTTGAGATCTTTGGGAAGAAAATCATAATGCCCACAAATTGAAAATCACTTAAGATGAGATCTTTGAGATGACTTGCAGCTATATCTAATCCTTCGAAAGTGGTTGAGATAGTTATACTTCTACTTGCACTTCTTGAACTTCACCATTTGGATCTTCTCTTAGCTTTTCTTCTTGTTCCGGTGAGTCCATTGACATCTTCTTGACGTCTTCACCTAAAGAATCAATTTCACAATCTACAACATTCTTAACAAGAGCTGGATTCCTCAAACTTGACATGCATAGATCTTCAATAATCAAAATTGACATATTGAAGACTCTATAAGCTTTACTAGTATTTGAATATTCTACAAAACTTTTGCATCAAATTTTCCTAAATTATCCTTGGTATTCAAAACAACACATTTGTATCCAAAACTTTGAAATAAGAAAGATTTGATTTTCTCAAATGAAAATTCCCAAAAAGAGTTTTTTTAGAATTTTTGCAAATATATACTTCATTTATAATGTAACATGATATGTTTACGGTCGCGGCCCATAAGTATTGATGGACGTATTCACTAATCATAATCCTAACCATCTCTTTGAGAGTTCTATTATTTCTTTCGACGACTCTATTTTGTTGTGGAGTTCTAGAACATGAAAGCTCATATTTAATTTCATTTTCTTTAGAATAAGTAATAATTGAGTGGTTGACAAACCCACCATCTAATATGCAAAATTGAAAAATTCTTTTCTTTTTTGACTATTTTTCTAAAAACTGTAAAATATAAGAAAGCTTCATCTTTATGCTCTAAGAAGAAAACCTAAGTAAATCTTAAAAATTCATCAATAAGAACATAACAAAACAATTACCACTCAAATTTTTGGTTATAGTCTGACCAAACAAATTCATATGTATTAGCGTTTTCCATTGAAAATCAATATATAGGGAAAACTTACAAAATTTTGAAGATAAAATTACAAGTAATTGAAAAGGAAAATTACAAGTGTCTCTTCTGAGATTCTGGAGAAGTGTGCCGGTAAAACTCTGGTCGGTGTGCGACCACTTTGTTCTGTTGATGAAGCGATCAATGGAGTCTTAAAATATTCCTTCTTACCTGGTTCTGGAGATTTCTTGAGAGGAAAGTCTTAGGGTATTGACACCCTGAATTTAAAGAAGTGATTCTCTGAATTCCTTGGAAGTGACAAAGTTATCTCTTTTTCTCTTTTTCTGCCTCTTGATGTCTTGACCTTCAGCTTGTCAGCCAGCCAGTCCCGAGCTCATCCCAAAAATAAGCTATTTATAGGTTCTGAGGGGTGTAACTGCCCCTTAAATTTAGCAATACTGGTAATAGTCAGTTAACTTCACGTTAGAGGATATTTTGAGCTTCGCGCGAGACTACAAAGCCTTGTGCGAGCTAAGCAAAAGCCTTGTGCGAGGCTAGACAGGCTCGCACAAGCCTAAAAAATGGTCATTTGACCTGGCTGTCTCCACTTAACGTGGGACGAAGTGGGCGAATGTAACACCCACTTAAAGTTGTATTAACCCCACTAAAGTAGTGGAGTTAGCCCACTAAAGACTAGGTCAAACGTTGACCTGGCAAACCCTCCCATAGGGGGTGTGATCACACATGTGTGTTGCATGTTTTCATATCATATGTGTCACATTTTTGCATTTTTATTTAAATAAAACTCTACTATTAATGTATTTTCATGTTTAATGACATGTAGGGTAACTAAGGAAGAAAAAAAAAGAGATAGACAGATTTAACGAATTAAATCCAAAAATTCAAAAGAAAGGGGATCGATTCAAATTCAGAGGTTCTAAATACCATCTTATCTAAAGATCGGGTATATTAGATGAGATAATATCATTCAAATTCACAGAAAAAATGAATTAAAAGAAGACCCTATCGGTTTCACTAAGGATAAAGCGATAGATTGTCAAATCTAAAGCTGAAATTCAAAATGCAAAGGGATAAATGGATAGAGAGAAGATCAATGGATGAGATGAAGCAATTTAGACTCGGATTCAGGAATTATAATTTTCTCTACCGAAGCTCAAATCAGATGATTTAAAATGATCCAGAAAGAAGACTTAAAGGGCTACAATTCTTACGTTGATCACATTTTCTAATTGATCGGGACGGAACTAGCACTCGAAAATGTGTATTTTATGAAATCAATGAAAAGCTTGTATGTGCTAATATTCGCTCGATACTTCCGTTATAGCATTGGCTCAACGGGTCAAATCCACAGGGATGAGAGGCGATAGAAGCTTTAACAGTTCTTATTCATGTCGGTTATTAACAATTCTTCTTTGTTAAAAGAATGAAAAAGGAAAAGAAAATAAAATCCAGAAATGATAGGTGAAAAAAGCGATGAAAGCGATGCAAAAATAAAATGAAAATGGTTTTGAAAACTAAAAGAAGATGAAACAAAGTCGAACTAAGAAAGTGGTGAAGACATCGATAGGAAAATGATAAAAAGTTTTTGAAAATTGTTTTTAAAATAAGATAAAAATAATGATGAAAACTATGAAAGAAAACTCATGACTACTAACTACTAATTGCTCCTCTAACCATTCTAACCTCTTAGTGATAGTTGCCTCACATGGATCCTTGGCCATCACTAATCCTTGGCTTCAAGAGATGATACAGAGCATGACCCATAAGGTTGTTCTTTTACATTCAAACAACACATCCATATCACATAACAAGTTATAAGATACTATTAAATCATCAAAACCGGTTAGAGGTGAGCATAAAATAAAGAAGTCATTGCAAGTTAGTAAGTTAGTGGGTTAGGTGTTAGAAATATTACAATGTTAGAATCCATCATCATGAGCCATCAATGGCTCTTGCAAGAGCAAGGCCTTGTAGAGGCTATTAGATTCATGTGGATTATCAAGTAAGTAGTTAGATGGTTAGTGGTTAATAGTTAGATTGCCATGAGAAGAAGAAATTAGCCAAGTATCATATAGAAATAAGAGAAGATTACAATAGAGAAGAAAGGAGACACCTTTACATAGATTGTCACCATCTATTACATCAATCTCTCTTTCTCTCTCTGAATCTCTCTGCCCTACTACAAGATCTAAAAATGAAATGAAAATACAAAATACAAGAAAAGAAGGACACCTACACTAATCTACACTAAAAGAGAGGAAACCTAGCCTAAAATCAAATCTTCTTGCATTTTGGCCAACCCCTGTCCTTTTTATAGGCAAAAGTAGGTTCGAGAAGACGAGACGGGGCCACGAGTCGAAGATCAACGCGTGGCCCCACCAGATTGCCACGGAAATGCGATAAGCAGCGTTTCCACGGCAATACCAGGGACCCAGGTCCCTGGTTTTGGTGCGGAGATGCGCGGCTGTAACCCCCTGATCCCCGGTGTATGTATCACCATATCGGTACGCGATACGACGTACAAAATTGATTTGACCTCCATGGTAGTCCGATTGAGCCAATTTCAATTTCAAAAATTATTTTCTAATATTTTAGATTTTTCAGGAATTTTTTGGAATTTTTCTGGATTATTTTGGAAAATCTTCGTAATCGGTGTCGACCGATACCGATAATAGGCTTTACGATTTTTATTTCACAAATAGAGTAGAATTTTGAGAATCTACTTTCACTGTGTGCCTTAGAATCATATTCTCTATGTTAGGGTATTTTTGAGAATTTTTCTGAATTTATCGAAAATCCGGCAAAACCGGCGTCGCCCAATATCGGCGACAGCTTCCGGGATTTTTAATTTGCAAACCGGATTAAATTTCTTCAAACCGTCTTCATATTCCATCTCAGGGTAATATTCTCTATTTTTTGTAATTTTTGGGCACCGTTCGGAGCCGGTCAAATATCGGACCACTTTAATAATAATAAAATATTAATTTTTAAATCTTCTTTTCTTTTCTTTTCTTTTCTTTCCTTCTTCCTTCTTTCCAGAGAAATCCCCCACCGCCTTCCTGTAGACAACCGACCTCTCTCTCTTCACTACCCTTTTAAAATCTCTAATCCCTCTCTCTCTTCCTTAATTCTCTCTCTCTATCTCTCTTACCTCTCTCTCTCTCTAACTTCTCTCTTTCCCTCTCTGTCCAAACCCCAGCCGGCGCCTCTCAAACGGTCACCGCGCCCCCAGCCCGGCGTGCGGCCGGTGTCGCCGCCGCCGGCCGCCGCCACCACGGCCGCCGCCGCCGGCCGCAACCCCCAGGCCAACCCCTCTTCTTCTCCTATTTTCTTTCTCCCCTTCTTCTCTTTCTTCTTCTTTTGCTGTGCTGTAAGTCTCCCTCTCCCTCCTCTCTCTAACACCCCCCTCTCACCCCCACTTTCTCACTCTCTCTAGCCGGAGACCGAACCACCGCCGGCGACCGGGCTCGCCGCCGGCGGGCCCCCGTCGCCGCCGGCCAGCTAAGCTGGCCGGCCGGCCATGCTGAAGCACAGCAGCAGCAGCAAGAAGCTGCTGCTGCTGCTGTTATGATTTTGGGTTTGGGGTGAACCCAAAACCCATTAAACCCTTCACCCCAAAACCCACTAACCCTATTAGCCTCTACCCGCTACCCAATAACCCGATACCCATTAATTTAAGTTAAATGGGTTTGGGTATTGGATCCAAACCCGACCCGTTATCTCACCAGACCCGCATCCAAACCCATTATAGGTCATTTTACAGAAAACCCCCTGTGCAATTTATTAATTACATTTGAATTTTTTTATTTGCATATTTAACCCTATTTGTTCTGATTTAGTATTCAGACGATATCGGGAA
Source organism: Agave tequilana (assembly GCA_038442645.1). NCBI lineage: Eukaryota > Viridiplantae > Streptophyta > Magnoliopsida > Asparagales > Asparagaceae > Agave > Agave tequilana. Next base: position 101,552 of record JAVJIF010000873.1, read on the forward strand.
CATCCGGACTCCGATTGGGACGATTCTGGATCCGTTACGATCGTGGAAACGAGAGCTACCTTCTCATAACCAGTTTGTGAGTGTTTTTCTTTTATAAATTATATTTTATCACGTTTATTGACATTGCTTGATATATCGTGATTATGAATAAAATACGGGAACTATTAATTATTAACTGGTAATGCTTGAACATGCATTGTAATAGGGATAACCTAGCATATGATTAGGTATTTCCTGATTTAGAAGAACGAGATACTGGCAGAGACAACCCGGACACAGTCATCATACCTTCACATCCACTGACACCCGGGCCACCATGTCACTATATTCTTGTACACCACTATGACATGGCTTGTATCACAGTCACGTTACATGCATACTGATCCACAGATACACTATGACATTACACTGGTACTAGACATGCATGCTAGACACCGTTACTATAAGGCACAGTCGACCACTGTTCCTACATATATTAGTACTACACAGGCTTACGGCTACACAGATACTGTAGTTCACTGTACATGATAGTAGACCCTGACTACTGTTCTTACCTGTGCATGTTACACAGATACTATGACACGGCACACTTGTTATTTCGTAGGCATAGCCCACCGATACGTAGCAGCAACATTTCACGAAAGACCGTTATGTCATGTATTGTTATCCTCGTTATATGGATTCTCGGCATATTAATGCACGGACTACTGCATTTCATATTAGCATGATCATCATACACATTTATGTCATGATTACATATTACAGTTACACATACCTGTGTTGTTTCTATCTTCTTGTCATATGGATCACCATGCTTATTACATGCATTATTGTTCCATGTTCCCGTATTCATGTTATATGATTGTTACCTGTTACTGATATGGATAATCCTGTTACTGGACATGCGAGCTGTTGATATGCGATATGTGGGAAGCCCACATCTATTGTTCCCATTCCCAGTATATTGTTCATGTTATCTTATTCATGTTAAAAATTTTCCTGATTCCCGTTATATTGTTCTACGCTATCAACAGAGCTCAGGTCCAGATATCATGTTCACCGTATCATGTACAGTAGTTGTTCTTGTTATATTGTATACTTGATATAACAGATCATAAAGCTAACTGGGGTATGGGGGAGACTTGATGGTTGATTAGATCTTATCGGGTGATGTATTGGATCCATATTGTTTTCCCACTGCAGGGGACGGTAGTGCTACTACCAATTGCTCCATGAGCTCTTGTTACTTGATTCATGCTCCCCTCTTAGAGGAGGGCCCTGGTCCTGGCAGCCAGGGGCTTATTTAAGGCCGTGATCCCGGGTATGCACGGGATACATCCACCTGATAAGAACTCCTCGACCATGGGTTTCCAATTAACATAATAAAACAGTATACACGATAGTGACGTCGAGAACACTTGTTATTTGGTCACTCTTTCGTTTGGATAATGGTACCCGTAGGCCATGTCCGGATGGGTTCGACTGGAGTGCGGGCTCCAGTATGAACTGCCAGTGGTATGGGACACTGATAGAGATTGATTAAAATACCAGGTGGTACTGATTGCTACTATTGTATAAATAACATGACTTGCCTGATACATGTAAACTATTGTTTCGTTGTACTTGTTACTGTACCTGATCATTAATCCGCTATCATGTTACTTGTATATGTTGTTACTATACCTGGTACATGTTATATTTTCTGGGGTAGCATCCTACTCATGTACATGTTACATTGCATATATTTTGTTTCCTGTATTCCTTGCAGATATGCACGACACCGTATTATGGTTCTATTGCATATGCCCACCTGCATGTTCATATTGCATATGCCCACCTGCATGTTCACTTCTATCACGTCTTCACTAGACAACAGTATAATAAACTGGATACGATTAGACGACTATAGACATGACCCGATAATAACCGGCTAGGTAGCGATGGTATTAGAAGATAACTTGTCTATATATTTCTACTGCTTCTTATATACTTATTATATGGTATCACTAGTCCAACATTATGTATTATATATCGTGCTTGTATTACTATGGTATATATTACTACCTCCTTCATTTTACCACTCACTAGGTCGCTTTCTGATGACCCTGCGTTTGCGTGCCCAGGTTGGAGACCCGAGTGAGCGTATCGGCAGATAGTCCTTTGGGTTCACATAGGAGACTCATCATCGAGCTCATTCATAGGTATCTTTGTGATTTATTGCTGTTATCTTATTTATCCCTGTTTTCCTATCTGTTATGATCACTAACCTCTTTTTTTTCAGGTATTCTTGTACTTATTTCCTGCTGGAACTCTTGTGTATATGGAGGCCTTGTCCTGTACTGAGGCTTAACTTACTTGTGAGTGTGTTTTCACCTCGCGTATGTACGTCGCCATAACGTCCCCGTACCCTTGGGATCGGGGCGTTACATAGTGGTATCAGAGCCTAGGTTCACACCTGGTGTGCGCAACCACCTAGGTCAATCCTCGGGCTCTTACCAACAGTACAATCAGGTTCAGATTAACTGATCTGTATCTGAATTTGGGGATTCCAGCAACGAGTACAAGAATACCATGACCTTGACAATTCATTCCTTGACTCTGTTCTCTGACTTCCTTTCAGTTGTCAACTAGAACATTCGATTTCCTTCTACTTTCCTTGTATCGTCTTACTTTCCATCCGTCCGGAGTAGTTCACTACCATACTTCTCCATCCCGAGTTCCTTATAGATATCAGAGTGCGCAGCGGAAGTGTCGGGGACCCGTAACATTTTGACTTTGGGGTTGAAAATATTATTCTCATACCTGATTGGAAATTGCGAGGACGCAATTTTTTATAAGGTGGGGAGAAATGTAACCCCCTGATCCCCGGTGTACGTATCACCGTATCGGTACGCGATACGACGTACAAAATTGATTTGACCTCCGTGGTAGTCCAATTGAGCCGATTTCAATTTCAAAAATTATTTTCTAATATTTTAGATTTTTCAGGATTTTTTTGGAATTTTTCTGGATTATTTTGAAAAATCTTCGTAGTCGGCGTCGACCGATACCGATAATAGGCTTTACGATTTTTATTTCACAAACAGAGTAGAATTTTGAGAATCTGCTTTCACCGTGTGCCTTAGAATCATATTCTCTACGTTAGGGTATTTTTGAGAATTTTTCTGAATTTATCGAAAATCCGGCAAAACCGGTGTCGCCCAATATCGGCGACAGCTTCCGGGATTTTTAATTTGCAAAGCGGATTGAATTTCTTCAAACCATCTTCATATTCCGTCTCAGGGTAATATTCTCTATTTTCTGTAATTTTTGGGCACCGTTCGGAGTCGGTCAAATATCGGGCCACTTTAATAATAATAAAATATTAATTTTTAAATCTTCTTTTCTTTTCTTTTCTTTCCTTCTTCCTTCTTTCCAGAGAAATCCCCCACCGCCTTCCTGTAGACAACCGACCTCTCTCTCTTCACTACCCTTTTAAAATCTCTAATCCCTCTCTCTCTTCCTTAATTCTCTCTCTCTCTCTCTCTCTCTCTCTCTATCTCTCTAACCTCTCTCTCTAACTTCTCTCTTTCCCTCTCTGTCCAAACCCCAGCCGGCGCCTCCCCTACGGTCACCGCGCCCCCAGCCCGGCGTGCGGCCGGTGTCGCCGCCGCCGGCCGCAACCCCCAGGCCAACCCCTCTTCTTCTCCTATTTTCTTTCTCCCCTTCTTCTCTTTCTTCTTCTTTTGCTGTGCTGTAAGTCTCCCTCTCCCTCCTCTCTCTCACACCCCCTCTCACCCCCTCTTTCTCACTCTCTCTAGCTGGAGACCGAACCACCGCCGGCGACTGGGCTCGCCGCCGGCCAGCTAAGCTGGCCGGCCGGCCATGCTGAAGCACAGCAGCAGCAGCAAGAAGCTGCTGCTGCTGTTATGATTTTGGGTTTGGGGTGAACCCAAAACCCATTAAACCCTTCACCCCAAAGCCCACTAACCCTATTAGCCTCTACCCGCTACCCAATAACCCGATACCCATTAATTTAAGTTAAATGGGTTTAGGTATTGGACCCGTTATCTCACCAGACCCGCATCCAAACCGATTACAGGTCATTTTACAGAAAACCCCCTGTGCAATTTATTAATTACATTTGAATCTTTTTATTTGCATATTTAACCCTATTTGTTCTGATTTAGTATTCGGACGATATCGGGAACATCCGGACTCCGATTGGGACGATTCTGGATCCGTTACGATCGTGGGAACGAGAGCTACCTTCCCATAACCAGTTTGTGAGTGTTTTTCTTTTATAAATTATATTTTATCACATTTATTGACATTACTTGATATATCGTGATTATGAATAAAATACGGGAACTATTAATTATTAACTGGTAATGCTTGAACATGCATTGTAATAGGGATAACCTAGCATATGATTAGGTATTTCCTGATTTAGAAGAACGAGATACTGGCAGAGACAACCCGGACACAGTCATCATACCTTCACATCCACTGACACCCGGGCCACCATGTCACTATATTCTTGTACACCACTATGACATGGCTTGTATCACAGTCACGTTACATGCATACTGATCCACAGATACACTATGACATTACACTGGTACTAGACATGCATGCTAGACACCGTTACTATAAGGCACAGTCGACCACTGTTCCTACATATATTAGTACTACACAGGCTTACGGCTACACAGATACTGTAGTTCACTGTACATGATAGTAGACCCTGACTACTGTTCTTAACTGTGCATGTTACACAGATACTATGACACGGCACACTTGTTATTTCGTAGGCATAGCCCACCGATACGTAGCAGCAACATTTCACGAAAGACCGTTATGTCATGTATTGTTATCCTCGTTATATGGATTCTCGACATATTACTGCACGGACTACTGCATTTCATATTAGCATGATCATCATACACATTTATGTCATGATTACATATTACAGTTACACATGCCTGTGTTGTTTCTATCTTCTTGTCATATGGATCACCATGCTTATTACATGTATTATTGTTCCATGTTCCCGTATTCATGTTATATGATTGTTACCTGTTACTGATATGGATAATCCTGTTACTGGACATGCGAGCTGTTGATATGCGATATGTGGGAAGCCCACATCTATTGTTCCCGTTCCCAGTATATTGTTCATGTTATCTTGTTCATGTTATATTGTTCCTGATTCCCGTTATATTGTTCTACGCTATCAACAGAGCTCAGGTCCAGATATCATGTTCACCGTATCATGTACAGTAGTTGTTCTTGTTATATTGTATACTTGATATAACAGATCATAAAGCTAACTGGGGTATAGGGGAGACTTGACGGTTGATTAGATCTTATCGGGTGATGTACTGGATCCATATTGTTTTCCCACTGCAGGGGACGGTAGTGCTACTACCAATTGCTCCATGAGCTCTTGTTACTTGATTCATGCTCCCCTCTTAGCGGAGGGCCCTGGTCCTGGCAGCCAGGGGCTTGTTTAAGGCCGTGATCCCGAGTATGCACGGGATACATCCACCTGATAAGAACTCCTCGACTATGGGTTTCCAATTAACATAATAAAACAGTATACACGATAGTGACGTCGGGAACACTTGTTATTTGGTCACTCTTTCGTTTGGATAATGGTACCCGTAGGCCATGTCCGGATGGGTTCGACTGGAGTGCGGGCTCCAGTATGAACTGCCAGTGGTATGGGACACTAGTAGAGATTGATTAAAATACCAGGTGGTATTGATTGCTACTATTGTATAAATAACATGACTTGCCTGATACATGTAAACTATTTTTTCGTTGTACTTGTTACTGTACCTGATCATTTATCCGCTATCATGTTACTTGTATATGTTGTTACTATACCTGGTACATGTTATATTTTCTGTGGTAGCATCCTACTCATATACATGTTACATTGCATATATTCTGTTTCCTGTATTCCTTGCAGATATGCACGACACCGTATTATGGTTCTATTGCATATACCCACCTGTATGTTCATATTGCATATGCCCACCTGCATGTTCACTTCTATCACGTCTTCACTAGACAACAGTATAATAAACTGGATACGACTAGACGACTATAGACATGACCCGATAATAACCGGCTAGGTAGTGATGGTATTAGAAAATAACTTGTCTATATATTTCTACTGCTTCTTATATACTTATTATATGGTATCACTAGTCCAACATTATGTATTATATATCGTGCTTGTATTACTATGGTATATATTACTACCTCCTTCATTTTACCACTCACTAGGTCGCTTTCTGACGACCCTGGGTTTGCGTGCCCAGGTTGGAGACCCGAGTGAGCGTATCGGCAGATAGTCCTTTGGGTTCACATAGGAGACTCATCATCGAGCTCATTCATAGGTATCTTTGTGATTTATTGCTGTTATCTTATTTATCCCTGTTTTCCTATCTGTTATGATCACTAACCTCTTTTTTTCAGGTATTCTTGTACTTATTTCCTGCTGGAACTCTTGTGTATATGGAGGCCTTGTCCTGTACTGAGGCTTAACGTACTTGTGAGTGTGTTTTCACCTCGCGTATGTACGTCACCATAACATCCCCGTACCCTTGGGATCGGGGCGTTACAACGGCGCTTCGGGGACGTTCTAGATATGCTCCGATTCGGGTATATTCATCCGGATCTTCGTCTGACGTGCGTAAAGATCTAGGTTCAATGCATCTTCTAGAAGTTCCCTTACTTGGTCTCCAAAAAATCTAGTTTTAATTACCCGAAAATGGATTTAATTAAGCTCTTATTACCCTTTTGCCCTCCTTATCTTGATTATCTGCAAGAGAGACCAAAATACGGTTTAGACCGACATTTTATTTATAAATCGACGGGAAAATGTGATATAATAATGCAGAACTGTAGACTAATCACACCCCACACTTATCTTTTGCTCGTTCCGAGCAAAACAAGAAAAGAAAAACTATACTATAAATGTTATTACATCACTTTCGCAGGTGACGCGATTGCACTGAGCGTGTGCAACAAACCGTTAAACCTCTAGGTTTCCCCTAGAGGAGGAGTTTTGTCTCCTGAAGGTTTTCAGCGGATTGCACCCACAAAATCCATAAAGAAAGAAGACAAATGTTAGTATTTTGAAAACGCATTTTGAAAAAGAGACAAGTTTACGAAATATTTTTGCAAAAATATAAGCGATCTAAGATCATAAGTCCACCAAAAATTATTCTCCCTTAAATTTAGTCTATATGTAAGATCTTGTCTTCAATTAAGGTAAGAATTCAAAATTGGATTGAGTATTTTATCCTTCATAAAACCTAGATAATATGCACTTTGTGATAGTGAAAATTTCTGGGACTTCAACTCTAACCATCAAGCCATTTATTTATGTTTGTGTGTGTATATATATATTTTTCTATTTTTTTCTTCTTCCCTTAGCTTCATTAGGCTTTCTAGTTTACCCGGGTAGTGAGCCTTTAACCTATGACTCGCAAACCAGATGGTCCTAAAGCACCAGATGAGAAAACATCCCTCGGGTTTAAAGACTCGAGTAAACAAGGCAACAAAACTAAGGGGGATTATTTATTTCTTTTGACCACTGTTAGGCGTGAATAATCATGCTTCTTGAGGCATAATTATCCAGCTTAATAAGTGATTTTTTTCTTTATAATATATATTTTTTCTTTTATTTATTTTTGCTTTATGGCATTTTATGTCTTTGTTTCTATCCCAAAAATGTGTAAGTGTGAAGTGCATACTATCCAAGGCAAAAATTCAAGATAAAATTATCTCTCCAATTTATCTTACTTAGCCTATAATCTTAAACAAGATCCATTATTTTGACTAGGTTTAAGATGTCATAATTAAGGCTTTCTTAATTTCTAAGATCATCTTAATTTTCTTAAAAATAGATCAAAACTTTGTCTCTTATTTCAAAAAGTATTTTTTTAAAAGAAAAGAAAAATCCTATACAAAGGAAAATTCTAAGAATATCCTAAAAGAAGTGTAAAAGAAAGAAAATCTAAAAAAAACTCTATGTTAGTAAACCCTTACCCACACTTATCTCATGCATTGTCCTCAATGCATCGTGATGTATGTATGCATGAAACAAATAGAGAGGGAAGGAAAAATCACCTCAAGGTGGTGGTTTCGGTGGTGGTCTGATTGGTCCACGAAATGCGGCCCAATCCAATTTGCGTGGAGTCCGGAGGAACCCACCAGAGACCTCTAAAATACAACCCACTAGAATGATGTATATATGTATGATTTTTATTAAGAATTTAACCCTATCTAATTTTCAAATTTTCAAAATAATTTCAGAGTCAATTTTATCAACACCTTTGTCCCAAAATAGAGTATAAAAAGATAGAATGATTGATTTGGACTCAGAAAGTACAGGAACTAATACCGACTCAGGAATTTGTCTTAAGTAAAGTAAAGGCTCAGGAGTCAAAATTGGTTCAGGAAGTGGGTCCAAATTAAGAAGTTGAAACTCAAGTCCGCATTCATTTCCCCATGATGGAATGAGACTTCCTAAAGTTGGTGATTTCATTTCAAGAATGACAGGTGTAGAAATCAAAACTGACTCTAAAATATTACTCAACTTGGGTAACAAAACATGAGTCAATATTGATTCAGGAATTTGAACTGGATCATAAATCTGAGAATCTAGGTCACATTCCATATTGAGTTCAATTTCATAAAAATGAGAACTTGCCAATTATCAATGGGACTTTCAAAAGTATGAAATTGGTCAAGTTCAATATGATGATCATAAAAGATTGGTGATTCAATTTCACAATGGACTGGCACAGGATCCAATATTGACTCAGGAAAAAGCCTGAAATCAGGTAAAAATACCTCAGTCATTATTGAATCAGGAAGTAAAATTGAATTACCAACTTGAGGTTCAGGATCATATTCATGCTCAAGTTCAATCTTAGAAAAGGGATAACTTGTCAAAATGTCAATGTGGCTTTCAAGAATTGGATGTTGGTCAAGTTCAATTGGATGTTCTGAAATTGAATCATGATTTTCAAAACAACAAGAGTCCTGAATCAAATCAATAGAGTTAGAGATATATGAATTGGCCAAAGGTTGATAAGAAAGAGCTTCCTCATTCCTATAAATATTGACCAATTGACTTAATTGTTGTTCTAACCTATTGATAGACTGTGTAGAAGATTTTTAAAATTGTAGTGCGGACTCCTGTAAGACTTCTATACTCTTTTCTAGATGTGATGTTTCTTCAAGTGGATGCTCTAGAATGGTAGTATAGGAGTCTTGGTTTCCAAAACAACAAGAGGCATGGGTCAAATTAATAGAGTTAAGGATATCTGGCTTGGTCAATGGTTGATAAGAGAGAGTTTCCTCATTTCTATAAATGTTGACCAATTGACTTAATTGTGTTTCCAACCTATCAATAGACTGAGAAGAAGTTTTTTGAAATTATAACACAGACTCCTGCAAGATTTCTATACTCTTTTCTAGACGTGATTTTTTTTCAAGTGAATGGTTCAGAAAAGAAGTATAAGAATCTTGGTTTTAGAAAGATAGTGAAGATTATGAGTCCAACATATTTTGAGATTGAAGCTTGGACCAACGCAAGAGTTCCTTACTCGTTTTCATGGCAGATGGTTGTTCATTATGAGGAGGTGGAACTGAGTAAGACTCTTGAAAATATTGTGAAATTGGAGAGGCCATCATTTTCTGAAGTTGTCGCTTGGCCTCTTGTAGATTGGCTTCTATACTCTTTTCTAACTCAGATGTTTCTTCAATTGGTGGTTCTAGAAAAGGAGTATAGGAAGCAAAATTGGGGAATGGAGATTGTGAAAATTGTGTACAAGGTGGTGGAAAATTTGATTCGGGGGAGGTGAATCCCCATTGACTCTGTGACGAGCTGAAATTATTTTTGAAATTATATTCATAAGATTGAGGGTATGGGTTGTATTGATTCGGATAAGTCCAACCCGGTGTATTTGGTTGGTTCATATTGTGAAAAACCGGGTTGGAATTATCCGAAATAAATGGGGTCGGTGTGAAATATGGATTCATATTAGGATTGAAAGAATTGTTATTGTTGAATTCCATTTCACAAACAATTACAAACAAAAAAGAAAAAGCAAACAACAAATAAAAAGAAAAGAAAAAATCAAAATCAAGCCTATATTAAGGTTGACCTAGACCTAGACGACTCCTAACTGGTCGATTACCCGGGGAAGGTTGTTGTATGAATCCGACCACAAGCTAATCGGCCAGGTAGGGGCAAAATATGGTGGGAGGTATTCGTGCATAAGCAACGAGCCTTAATTACGCTAAACCACGGTATCTTCGAGGCGTAACCTCTTAATCCCCAACCTTAGACACCGATTTCACAAGAGTAAGATTCAAAATATGTCTCACCGTCGGTCAATCTCTTAATGAGTTCGAGATATCCCTAGGGGCCAACGTCTATCAATTTTTATTAGGACTTGGGTTGTGTGAGTGGGGAGGTGATTTTTGGGCTAAGGAAGGCACCTTATCTTGTATGGGTTTTGCCCTTAAGTTCAATTCGTGCAAGTGTGCAATATAGATAAGAGTATAACACAAAGCGATAAATCACCCACGTACTTGTCCTATACTATATGCAATGTCATATGTATACCTCAATCCACATCACAACAACAGAACAAAATACAATATATTGGAATTGAATATACATGTGCTTAAATGTAAATGTCTAAACCGTTTTAAAAGCGTCCAAATACCGTATTTTAGTTCTTTAATTATTGCAGTGTGTAGGCAATCAAAGCAGATAATTAGCAACAGAATACAACGATATATGCAACGTGCAAGGTCCCTGCAAATAACAAAGTACAAATGCCACAAAATTGCCGCGTTTGCACGGCCTGTCTTTGATTTCCGCGGCAAAGTGTAAGAAGCAAGATTTCTGCTTTCTAGAGCAGGGGAGGTAAGCAAGAGTAGCCTTTTGCAATACAAAGAATCTGTAAAAATTGTCCTGCACACCAAAATAGAGAAGAAAATGTTAACAAAAATGTAAGTTTAAACCATTCCCATCCCCGGCAACGGCGCCAAAAATTTGATCGGGACGAAACTAGCAATCAAAAATGTGTATTTTATGAAATCAATGAAAAGCTTGTATGTGCTAATGTTTCCTCGATACTTCCGTTATAGCATTGGCTCAACGGGTTGAGTCCACAGGGACGGGAGGCGATAGAAACTTTAACAGTTCTTATTCACGTTGGTTGTTAACAATTCTTCTTTGTTAAAAGAATGAAAAAGGAAAAGAAAATAAAATTCATAAGTGATAGGTGAAAAGGCGATGAAAGCGATGCAAAAATAAAATGAAAATGATTTTGAAAACTAAAAGAAGATGAAACAAAGTCGAACTAAGAAAGCGGTGAAGACATCGATAGGAAAATGATAAAAAGTTTTTGAAAATTATTTTTAAAACAAGATAAAAATAATGATGATAACTATGAAAGAAAACTCATGACTACTAACTACTAATTGCTCCACTAACCATGCTAACCTCTTAGTGATAGTTGCCTCACATGAATCCTTGGCCATCACTAATCCTTGGCTTCAAGAGACGATACAGAGTATGGCCCATAAGATTGTTCTTCTACATTCAAACAACACATCCATACTACATAAAAAGTTGTAAGCTACTATTAAATCATCAAAACCGGTTAGAAGTGAGCATGAAATAAAGAGGACATTGCAAGTTAGTAAGTTAGTGGGTTAGGTGTTAGAAATGTTAGAATGTTAGAATCCATCATCATGAGCCATCAATGGCTCTTGTAAGAGTAAGGCCTTGTAGAAACTAAAGATTCATGCGGATTATCAAGTAAATGGTTAGTGGTTAGTGGTTAGTAGTTAGATTGCCATGAGAAGAAGAAATTAGCCAAGCATCATGTAGAAATAAGAGAAGATTACAATAGAGAAGAAAGGAGACACCTTTACATAGATTGTCACCATCTATTACATCAATCTCTCTCTTTCTCTCTCTGAATCTCTCTACCCTACAAGATCTAAAAACGAAATAAAAATACAAAATACAAGAAAAGAAGAGCAACTATACTAACCTACACTAAAAGAGAGGAAATCTAGCCTAAAATCAAATCTCCTTGCGTTTTGGCCAACCCCTACCCTTTTTATAGGCAAAAGTAGGTTCTAGAAGACGAGACGGGGCTACGTGTCGAAGATCGACGCGTGGCCCCACCAGATTGTCGCAGAAACGCGGCTATTACCACATTTTCATGGCAATACAAAGGACTCAGGTCCCTGGTTTTGGTGCGGAGATGCGCGATATTTCGGGGACCTTCTAGATATGCTCCGATTCGGGTATATTCGTCCGGATCTTCGTCTGACGTGCGCAAAGGTCTAGGTTCAATGCATCTTCTAAAAGTTTCCTTACTTGGTCTCCAAGAAATCCAGATTTAATTACCCGAAAATGGGTTTAATTAATCTCTTATTACCTTTTTGCCCTCCTTGTCTTGATTATCTGCAAGAGAGATCAAAACACGGTTTAAACCGACATTTTATTCATAAATCGGTGGGAAAATGTGATATAAGTTGCAGACCAGAATTGAATCACTAATCCTATCATTTGATAAGTTATATTCAGCAATCAATAAGTCAATAAGTTGTAGACCAGAATTGAATATCCACATCAATCAAGTTTAGAGATAAGGGGAGGATTCAAATTCAGAAATAGCCAGCTCCTCTTATCTTTAGACTCATTTTCTTATCCATTTCTATCCTATAAATGCCCCCACACATCAGAGGCAGAGGAACAATCAAGCAGAAAGTAGAGAATAGATTTTTGTATAGGTTTAACCTACGTTCTTATTTTTTTATGTAATTTTTATTTTATTTATGTAACTGGGAGGAGAGGAGAGCTTCATGGAGGAATGAGAGCAAGCTTGTACTGAGGGTGAAATCGGTATAAGTAAATCGTTTCTTTCATTGTTATTTGAATCAAATCAAGATTTTTTTCTTCTTTACTCTTGTTTTTGTTTGCTTTCCTCTGACGTGTTTGCAATCCAAGTGAATCCAATAGCCTCGAGACTACTTTGCCATTGCAAGTGCCCTTGATGGCCTATAGTGATGAACAATCATTCCATTGCTAGTTTAGCTTGCTCTTTTACTCGTAGTGTAGATCAGGAACGGGAAAGATCCTACATGCCATGATTGATCGCCTTCAGAGACTAGGTAAGTTGTAGCGACGGATCCAAGGTATATGAGAACGAAAGAGGTAAGTAAGAATTTTTAGTTTTCTTTTAATTCTTAGTTTAGAATTTTACTCCAAAACCAACATTCTTCTCTTTATTTAGTTTTTTTCTTTTCTTTTGTAAATAAAACAACAACAACATCATCATCTTTTCCTTTACCATCTTCTTCACATCTTCTAACTTAACCTTTTTGTTTTCTTTTTCTAAGACTGAGGAAAAATTTCTAACATATTTTTATAAACTCAAAAAGAAATGAACTTACTTAAAAGCTTCCATCGCTAGTTCCTCCTTATAGATCATGACCCGCATAGCCACTTGCTATCGCGGTAGTATTGAGAACTTGCACATTCTATTCTTAAAGTTCTAAAATTCTGTATTTTCTGTGTGCAGGTTTCAACTCAATCAAATTTTGACACTATTACTGGGGAGGGACAGTAAGTAATCTTTTTTGTTTATTTTATTGATTAACTTTCTTCTCTGTTCTTGGTGTACACGTTTGACAACAAGAAAAATTTTGCTACAGTGAACATATAAGTGGCCTTGGACTCTACTTAAGAAAGCAGAGCCCCGAAGCCTTCAGATTTTACTGCATATCTGTGGCAATCTGAGCGAACTACTAAACTGTATTTTTTACATGTTGGCTAAATTGCAAAGTTTAAATATCTGTACCTATTTATTTTCTTGTTTGACTCACTGTACATACATTTCTAATTTAACAGTAAAAGGTTGATTGTAAATGCTAAAAACGGTTTAGACTTTGTATTTAGGCACATGTCTATTTTGTTACATTTTTTATTTACTGTTGAAGAGTATTGGAGCCAAGGTATGTGTGCATAGCATTTAGTATAAGGTTCATTCTTGTATGAAATATTGCTTGAGTGTTACTTTTTCTATATATTTGTACACTGCACTAAACTGAATTAATGGTTGTCCTATAAACAAGATAAGATGGGGAAGTCATTACCCTCCCTTAGCCCACAAACAATCCCCTCACTCACTAACTCAAGCCTAACTAAAACTAAGTAGACGTTGGCCCTAGGGACATCTCAGACTCATATAGGAGACTGATCTAAGGGGGAAATTGATTAAAATTTGACTCTTACCAAATCGATGTATAAGGTTGGAGATTGAGGGACGAAACCCCGAAGATTGGTGGCTTGAGTTTAGGCACGGTACCTCCTACTGATCTTACCCTACCTGGCCGATTAACTTGTGGTCAGATTCTGCAATATGTCCCTCGTGGATAGTCTAACCAGTTAGGAGTCGCTTAGATCTAAGGTCTACCCTAAGTTAGGTTAGATTTTTTTTATTTGTTTGTTTATTTGTTTATTTTTCTTTGTTTGTTTTTAATATTTCTTGTGTGATATAGATTATAACAACAATTTTTTCAATTTTAATGGTAATCCATGTTATACCCCGACCTCTTTTTCGGATATTGCCATCAGGCATATCATAACTTTAACCAACCTAGTGTACAGGATTGGTCTTCTCCGAATCAATACATGCCCCAGTCCCAATACTATGAACAAGACTGGAATAATCATCACCACTCTTCACAGAGCCAATGGGGATACAACTCCCCCGAGTCATATTATCAATCACCTTACCAACATCCAGCTTCATATACTCCCTCTCCTGAGCAACAATTAGAAGAATCAATTGACTGGGAAAAGAAAATAGAAGCCTTAGAAGAGCTTGAGCGATGAATTTAAATTCTAGAAAACTCAAAATCCTATCAAAATTTTCAAATCTAAGATCCTTACTCTATTTTTCAAGAAGAACATATCGACTTAGAATAGAGTATGGAATTCATGATTCAATTTCAAAGTGAGCCTTTAAATATGATAGAAACAAGACTTAGTCGATTGGAAAATATGCGTAGGAATAAGAGAACTCTCCCTACCGAATCTTTGACTCTTCCCGACACTTCTAGCAATATTGATGAAAACAAAGAATCTTGGAATCTTGAAGATTTTGACGAAGATTCAATCTCGTCACACAAACTTGAACTTGATCAATTCCAAACCATGGACAAATTGGCAAGTTTTCCATTCAATGAGATTGAACTTGAATGTGAATGTGACCCCGAATCCCAACCTTGTGATTCAGTTTTCATTTTCGAACCTATGTTGACTCTAGTATCATTACCCAATTTAGACCAATTTTCAGAGCCAACATTTATTTATGTACCTATACATCTAGAAATTGAAGAACCAATTTTGAATAGTCACATTCTATTATTGGGAAGATAATATGAATCTCAGTTCTTTGATTTGGACCCTATTATTGAACTAATACCGACTCTCAAACCCGAAGTTGATTTTCACGAGTTAGTATTGGTTTCCGAACTTTTCATCTCAGAGCCCAAATCATTCATTCCACAAAATCACATTCTATTGTTGGACCAAGTATTGAGCACAATGACTCCGTGATAATTTTTCAAGACCGGTCATATGAAGGAAATAAGTTTCATGATAGGATCTTTCATGATCTTATTCATATTGGGGATTGTAAATATGTAAATAAAAAAGAGATCAATAAAGATGAGTTCTGTGAACCACCACATTATCTTGATTGGGCAGAAACGATTGGCCCAATCTGACCACCACCGGACTGCCACCTTGAGGTAACATTTTTCCTTTCCTTTCTTCTTTTACATGCATTTATACATTAATTCATACATTGAGGACAATGCATGAGATAGGTGTGGGGGAGGGTTCTAACATAACTTAGACTTTCCTTTTATTATTAAAAAAATCAATATTTTTTTTGCTTTTAAAAACTTTTTTAGAAACAATATTTTGACCTATTTTTTGTAAGAAATTAAGTCAGTTTTAAGGAATAGGAGAATATAATTAGGATTTCTTATACTTGATAAGATTATTTGTTTGATTTCTAAAGTTAGGAAGAGAATTTGGAAAAGTAATTTAGTCTTGATTTTACCTTGATGAAATATGCATGCTTTTATACACTTACACACTTATTGTTCAAAAGCAAAGATTCTTATATCTTATATATATAAATATATGTATGTATGTGTGTGTGTGTGTATGTATGTATGTATGTGTGTGTATATATATATATTTATTTATATCAAAAATCCTCTGATTAAGCTGGGTATTTGTGTCTGATAAAGCATAAGTATTCACGCCTAAAAGTAGTCCATATAATAAAATTCTTAATTTTGTGGCCTTGTTTGCTCTAGTCTTTAAGTCCTTGGGGTGTTTTCTCGCCCGGTGCCCTAAGACCGTCCGGTTTGGGAGTCACCGATTAAAGGCTCATTACATGAGCAGGTTAGAAAGCCTAATAGTACTATGAAATAATAGCACCAAAAATATAAATAAATAAATAAATAAAATAAGGCATAAGAGTTAGAGTGAAAGAACCCTTAATAAAAATTTCACAGTCACGACATATGACTTAGGGTAAAGTAATAGACAAGATGAGAAATACAGTTTGACTTCTTACCTTAATTGATAACAAGTTTTTGAATAGAGACTAAGTTTAAGAATGAAAATTTTAATTTTCCTATAACTTATAGATTACTTGAACTCTTATAGTAATACTTCAAATATTTTCTCTCTTTTTCAAAATGCTTTTCGAAAATACTAACACTTTATTTCTCTTTTTTTTATGAATTTTGTGGGTGCACTCAACTGAAAACCCTCACGAAATAAAACTTGTCCTCAAAGAGTAACTAGAGGTTTAACGGCTTGCACATGCTCAGTGTAATCACTGACCTGCGAAAGTAGTCTAATAAATTCTTAGATTTAGTTTTAATGTTTTGCTCGAGGACAAGCAAAAGATAGGTGTGGAGGTAAGATCACACACGTGTGTTGCATGTTTTCATATCATATGTGTCACATTTCTACATTTTTATTTAAATAAAACTCTGCTTTTAATATATTTTCATGTTTAATGGTGTGTAAAGTAATTAAGAAAGAAAGAGAGAGAGAGAGAGAGAGACAGATTTATCCAATTAAATCCAAAAGTTCAAAAGAAAGGGAATCAATTCAAATCCAGAGGTTCTATAGGCCATCTTATTTGAAGACTGAGTATATCATATGAGATAATATCATCCAAATTCAAAGAAAACGGATTAGAAGAAGACCCTATCGGTTTTGCTGAGGATAAAAAGATAGATCGTAAAATCTAAAACTAAAATTCAAAATCTAAAAGGATAAATGGATAGAAAGAAGATCAACGGATGAGATGAAGCAATTTAGACTCAGATTTAGGCTAGATATATTTTAGTATTTTAATCATAACTTTCGCTACTGAAACTGAAATTAGATGATTCAAGATGATTTAAAAAGACGACGTAAAGGGATACAACTCTAGAGTTGATCACTGTTTCTAATTCTATCATTTGATAAGTTATATTTAGCAATCAACACAACAACAAGCTACAGATCAGAATTGAATATCCACATCAAATCAAGTTTGGAGATAACGGGAGGATTCAAATTCAGAAAAAGCATATATTAAAAATCGTGTCGTGAGCACAAGCACGCATGACCAGGAAATGAGATATCAAGTAAAGTAAATATGGCAAAACCAGTTGTACAAGCCCAAATGACGGATCCATGAGACCAGTACATCGAAAAAATAATCCAAACAAGAAAACCTTCATAAATATACCTTATACCTCACGTCACCGTATCCTGGATTCATACAACCCGAGTTGTCTCCTAAACTAAGAAAACATCATAAAATTGATAAACTGATAAAATTGAATGCTGGAAAATTAGTCGTACAAGCTCAGCTTACGGTTTCATAAGACTAGTATGTCGAAGGAATAACCC
Source organism: Agave tequilana (assembly GCA_038442645.1). Taxonomy (NCBI): domain Eukaryota; kingdom Viridiplantae; phylum Streptophyta; class Magnoliopsida; order Asparagales; family Asparagaceae; genus Agave; species Agave tequilana. The sequence goes on from JAVJIF010000873.1 coordinate 119,586, forward strand.
AAATAAGAAAACCCTTATATATATATATATATATATATATATATATATATATATATATATATATATATATATATATATATATATATATATATATATATATATATATATATATATATATATGCACCTTATGTCTCATGTCTCTGTAGCCTGAGTTCATATAACCCGAATTGCAAAACAACACGATGAATTATTAATTAGTATCTTATTATTATTACTCGTCAGACCCATATATCTAGGTATATATCCTGGTGTACATCTCAACACACTTACATTCATACATGTGTAAGTCGAGATTGTTTATTGGAAACTGATGAGAAAACCAATGAATTATGTTTACAATGGGTCCCATGCCTGCTCGGGACCATGGTCTAGGATGTTCCAGTGTTGTGCGGGAACTGCGGCGAAGTACAATGGAGGAAATGGTCATATTGTATGCCTTGGAAGGGGTATAATAGTTGCACGACGTGCCTATACCATTGTAAATGTAATCACAAATTGAAGTCCATCAGTTTTCCATTACCCGATATAATTTGTCCTTTTTATTACCAATTATGATGATTATTAGAATACAAGAATGAGCAGGATCATGGTTCAGGAGTATCAGGAGTACATGTGTAACAGGAGTACTATCAGGCTATTAGGTATTACATTCTCATAATGTGATAATAATGAGTACGGTGATAATATAAATGTGCCAGGTGATAACATAAAGATGTCAGGTAATAATATGCAGGTGTCAGATATCTAGTGGTAGCATAGTAAGTGTTAGCATATCAAGTGAAAGCATGGTAAGTGATTAGAAAAATAGATATTAACTGTCGTATACCACAATGCAGGAAAATGATACCGATACAGGAGATTGGTACAATACAAGAAAACAATATAGTTTTTGAAAAGCAGTATAACTAAAGATTTCAATCTCTTCACGACTATAATTATAATAATAATATGTTACGCTATTATATAGCTATGCCAGGCTGAACAAAGCGGGAGCGTATCATGGCATATAAAAATAATAATGATTAGGCAATAAAGCGAACAATCAAACGAAGCAAAGTAACATTGGAGCGAAGCAAGCGTACAGCGTTATATGCTATCACACTCGATGCGGTTACTGCTCGTGGCGCAACTAAACGCACACGGTGGCAAGCATATAAATGCTATGCTAACGCACATGGAGAAGCCACGCTCACGGTGTAACTACGCTCGAACGGAGTTAGCGATAAAGCGCTGGGTGCTAGACTCTCCTACCAGACGGAGCGTAAGAAAGCCCGAAGGCTAAATCCAAGGCTGGTGTAAACCCCGTTCTCAGAATACGTACTTAGTTACGTATTCAGATTTTTAGATCGTATTTTTTGATTTACTTTCTGTATTTATTTTTATTTTATGATTATTTATGCGATCATTTTGCATTGGATTCGGATTTGTTAACTCAGAGTCAGCCCTAGTCTGAACCGGGGACCCGATCCTATTATACTGATCGATTTGACATTTTTGGTAGACTGATTTGGTTGATTTCAATTTCAAATACTGTTTTCTAATATTGTAGATTTTTCATGATTTCTAGATTTTTTTCTGAATTATTTTTATAAAAATCCTAAAATCGGGATTAATCGGCACTGCTGGTTTATCTTGAATTTTTAATTTACAAATGGAGTCAAATTTTGAGAATCCGCTTTCACATATTTTCTTAGAATAATATTTACTATCTTAATATATTTTTCAGGGATTTTAAAATTTAACAGATTTCAGCCAGATCTGGTGTCGACCGATATCAGCGATTAATTTCAGGATTTCTAATTTGAAAATCATAAATAATATCTTGAAACAGATTTCATCATGATTCTTAGAATAATATTCTTGATTTTTGAGAATTTTTGCGGGTCGTTCTGAGATACTTGATTTTTGGACGATTCTGGTATTTTTCCGAAAGTTTTCCGCACCCGAATCCAAGGAATCTGCCACTCTAATTATTTTCATTTTTTCTTCCAATCAAATATTTTCCTTTTTTCTTTTTCTTTTCTTTTTCTTTTCTTTTTCCTTCCTTTTCCTTCCACCATATTCTAAAACATTCTCCATTCTTCCATTACATTCTACACCTTTCCACCAAAATATCTCCTCCAAAATATCCCAAACCACTAACTCCCCTCGTCCATCACCATAGCCGGACAAGGCCACCTCACCCCTCTCCATTTTACAAAAAAACCCTCACCATAATCCTTTTTTCCTTCTCCTTTAACTCCAACTCCAAATACAAACCCCCCTTTTCTTCTTCTTTCCTTTTTATTCTCCATCAAAACCCTAATCACCATCCATTCCACCTTCATCTCCACTACAATGACAACAACACCTACAACACTCCATCATCTTCTTCTTCCTTCTCCATCTCCATTTAATCCACCACAAACTCCAAAACTCCACTACAACTTTCACCTTCTCCTTTATCTTCTCCAAAACTACCACCACTACTAAATCCTTCCACAAAACCACCATCCCACCACCTATCCCTAGGTCGCCACCATGCTGGGCTAGAGGCCAATCTCCTCCTCCCAGGCGATATTTTCAGCAATCATTCCAGCGATAACTTCAATGACAACACCAACGTCACCACCACCATCTTTTCTACACCATTTTCATCACCACCTCTTCTACTCTTCTCCACCACCACCATTATCACTATCACCACCATAACATCACCCTCATCACCACCATTTCAAGCTCCTATATAATCCTTCTCATTATCTTCATCTTCTTCTTTTTCATTATCCTCCAAAAATCCACCACCACCAACTTCATTTCACTCTCCCATTCTCTCCTCTCACCATAGGGCCGGCCACCCCCTACCCACCCATGGTGGTGGATCACCCTCTCTAGGGATGGCCATCCCTTGGGGCCGAGCCCTCATTTTGTTTCGGAGATTTTCCCGCTTCGGGACTCATGTGCGCGGCATTTTCGTAAAGTCATCTTTTAGGCAAGTGTTTTTCCTCTCCTCATCGAGCATGTACTGTATTTGGGTTTGTGATGTATTTGTATAAGTGGTGATGTGTATTTGTACCGGCTTGTATGCGTGAACCGGTATCATGAGTTGAATCCTGTGTTCGAATACTTGTACTAGGGTAGTTTACTTCTTGTACATATACCATGCCTGTGATATACTCTTTTTACTGCTTTATACAATGCGTGGTCGATCCTTCGTGGTCGTTAGCCTCCAGAATCTCTGCTTGGCCTCCGGGCCCTATCAGCCTCCAGGCTTCTCCACTCCACAGTAGTCTAAATATTATCACGCTTATATGTATGCTCGTGTGGTACTAACATCTCGTGCAGGTACTCTCGTATCGACTCCGGGCTCTGTCCTCTCCTGAGCTAGCTACCCAATTGATTTTAGGCCTATACCATTACGGGTTTTGTGGTAGTTACCGAGAGTGCACTTAGACCCCGAGCGAACTTTAGCCTCCAGGCTCTCTCGCCCACTTCCTCGAAAGAGGAGTGGCTTAGACTGTCAGGTCTCTAAGTTATGCCTGATAGGCATGTTTAGCACTCAGCGCTTTACCACTAGATTCGTCTAGGTAAGATGCTGCCGGATTTTCTACTCGCACTTTAAGCCGAGTCATCCCGGTAGACTCGCCAGGCGCTCTAGTGTTAAATACTGTTTGTTGTTCGTTCCTTTAGCTTGCTCAGCCCCGCTTGATTGTACTCAGCTATCGCTATATCACTTGCTATGCACATGCTTGATATGTTAACACTTGACATTCTACCATCTGACATCTACTTGTTATTACCTGACACCTGTTTGTATCACTTAACAGCTGATGTGTTATCACCTGACATGCTACTACTTGACACCTGCTCCTATTATGTTATCACTTATCACCTGCCCCTGTTTTGACATGACTTATCACCTGCCATCTATCATGTTAACCCCTGACCTGTGATTATCACTTTTACGGGAATCCTGCACCTGTTATCTTATGTTATATACGGTAACCTATATTCCCGTTATATATGTACCCATGTACTCCTAAATTTCTGATCGTGTCCTGCTATTCTCGTAAATTGATAATTACATAACAAATTATAATAAGACAACTTACATCGGGTTTGGGAGAAACTGATGGGTCTTGAATAGTCATGTTTATGGTGGTCATATCGAGTCATGCGTGGCCACATACTTGAGGGATCACCTGGCAGCCACCAGGGATTCTGTATGGTGTACTGGCACCTCTACTCCTCCTGTTTATTCCTGTCAGGTATACACAAGCCCTAGGCTTATTTCTATGAGATCTGCAATACTCTATTCCTATTCGGGCATACAATAAGTCCCGGTACCTAGCGGTACATTCCGGCTCAGACCAGATACTCCTGGACCATTGTCTCTGGCATGTACGGGACCCACTTTAAACATGGTTCGTCAAACTCCATCAATTTTCAGATAACTTGATTTATAAGTTGTAAGTGAAAGTATATGAAATGGGACGCATACTAACGCCTACAACTTAGACTGTCCTAATTATAATAAGTTGCTAATATTTAATTTGTTGTGTTGTTTTGCAACTCGGGTTATATGCGCTCGGATTACAGTGACATGGGATATAGATATATAGATGAGGGTTTCCTTATTTAGATTATTCCTTCAATGTATTAGTCTCATGGATCCGTGATCTAAGCTTGTAAGATTGGTTTTGCTCATATTGAGTTTTATTCGATTTTATCAGTTTCATCGATTTTATGTTTGTTTAGGAGATATCTGGTGTTGCCTTATCTACTTTACTTCCCGTCTCCTTACTTGCTCCTGTATGCATGTGCTCACGACATAGTTTTCAATACATACTTATGACTTGGATTTATCGATACACATGTGCTTATTCCTACACGCCATTTGGTATTCGTATCACCACTCGTTGGGGAGTTCTGACTCCCCTGGATCCTCATGTCCTGATCCTGGAGCTTAGAGCTTGTGGATTCTTCCGGTTGCTGATCAGAATGGCGCAGCAGAAGCATGGATCATCAGTAGACCATCCAAGGCCCTACCTTCCAAGCCCCCTTACTCGGCTCTAGGGTTTTCCTGTTATGACTCTGAGCCTCCTTTTGTATAGTTCATGATTGTATACCACTTTATATTCTCGCATTTGCGCCTATCGGTGATGTAATATTCTTGTAATATTATGTCACATCCTGTGATAACTTTGTAATTGTACTCATATGCGTTTGGAGGGGAAAATTGAACATTAAGGTATAAATTCTTTGTTTGATTGTAAAGAAAATTATAACAGGTCAATAATCCTTTTATAAGAGAAGGGAGATATTCAAGCTCAAAATCTCGCATTTGCTTAATGCTGGGTTCTTGATGTGGCGATGGAAAGTGAATCTTATTTTTCGTTGACCGGGTGAACGTCAGGACCTCTTGGGAATCCTCTCCTTGGATAGTGGACGAAGTAACACAGCTTCTGTCCAACAAGAATCTCAAAGAGACTGTAGGCAAAAGCAAACTTGTACGCAGCAAGTTGTTAGAAGAGTTAAACTCTCTCTTTCTTTTAGCTAGGGATCTTGGTCCTTTTACGGCTAACAACTGAAGTTCTTCTGATCAAAGAAATTTTTCCGACCCCTCTTCCATAGCAAACTGAGCTATTTATAAAGGTTTCAGGGGGTAAAAGTGTCCCCTAAAAATACTCCATAATGGGGTTAATTCCCTCATTACGTGGGCAATAATTGAGCCAGTAATAAGAGCAGTATTAATTGAGATGCAGGGTTCCTCTATAGTTGAAATGCGGGCTTTGGGCGTCGCGTTAGCCATTGAGGTAACACTTGAACTTTGCATTTGGTTGAAATGTGAGCTTCAAGTTCTGTGTCAAGCTTCGTGTGAGACGCGGGCTTCAGGCTCTGCGTCTTGATCATTGTGGGAAAGTAGAGACGCGGGTTTCAATCCTCGCGTCTTGGTACTGTAGTGATGCTACTGTAGTAATGATGAGATAGGGGTTTCGACCCTCGTGTCTTGGTGCTGCGGTAGTGGCTACTGCAGTAATACTGAGACGCGGGTTTCAACTCTCGCATCTTGGTGCTGCGGTAATGCTATAATTAGCCCTGCATCTGGAATTTGGACTCTGCTTTCTGATGACGTATCCATAGTGATTTTTGGATAGCCTACAATATGTTAGAATGTATAATGCATCACGTGCTTCTGTACTCTGATTCTTGCATGTACTGATGCTTAGTGTATATATGTGAGGGTATTGTTGACCTACGTATATGCGTCGCAGTAACGTCTCCATACCTTCGGGATCGGGCGTTACAGCTGGGGTCATGCTAACGCGATCGGGCGGAGCTAATCGTATGTGACAAAGCGGTGTATGGACACACTGCTTATGCCGCGACGTGGCTACACTCATGCAAGTTTAACGGTAACACCGAGCGCTATGCTTGCATAGCAGACGGAGTATGAGAAACCTAAAGGGTTTAAAACCCAGAGGTTGAATGAGAGCCCGAATACTAAAGACCACGAAGGATCGGCAAAGCACAGTAATAGAACAATATCACAAGCAGTATATATGTACATAAACTAAACCACACTATTATAGACATTCATCACACCGATACAAATACAACAGACTGATACAACACATGTCCACATAATTCAGGCACACACCCACACAAATACAAATACACAGTCCACCAAAATATAACAATCTCAATACGGAATACAAAACACCTATTGAAGTAGGGTACCCAATAAAGCGAGAATACCTGCCTAAAGTCTTTGGAATACGGTGCACGATCCCAGAACTCCAAATACACAATGCGTATACGCGACCAAATTTAATTAAATATAAAGAGGAAAGCTGAGAGAGAAACAAGGAAAGAGGAGAGAGTGAGGAGCTCAAGGCCAGACGACTGTGGGCTCTGGGATGGCAGTTGGCCGTGCGCAGCCATGGGGATGGCGACACGCGGGGCCCAAGGAGGTGGCCGGCCCAATTAGAGGAGAGGAAAGATGAGGGGAAGTAGGAGATCGGGGCTGGCCCTGGCTGCTGTGCCGGCCAGGGGAAGAGGAGGAGAGGCTGAAGTGGTGGTGGATGTTCACGATTGTTGAGGAGGTCGCTATGGAAGTGGGGGAGCTCGTCAATAGAGAGGAGAGGGGGAGATTAGATTTGAAGGGAGAGAGAGCGAGATGAATGAGAGAAGGCAAATGGGGGAGGGAAGTTGGCCACTGGGTCGGCTAGAGGACGGTGCCGCCGGCGAGGGTCGCCGACCCGAGGGTCGCCAAAGAGGGTGGTGGCAGCCGCAGTGCTTGGAAAGCAGAGAGAGGTGAAGAGGGAGAGATTGAGAGAGTGAGTGAGAGAGAAGATATTTGATGGAGGGGGTTGGCTGTTGGGCGGAGTTGGGTGGAGCCGTTGCCGAAGATGGTGAGGAGGGGGCCGTGTCTAGTGATGGTGGATTTGGAAGGAAGAGGAGGGGGTGTTTGGAGAAATTGGAGAGTGAAGGAAGGAGTATGTGAGAGGAGGAGAAGGAAATTAGAGAGATTGAGACTATGGGGGACAGAGAGAGGATTTGAGAAGGGGAGGGGAGCTATCTGCATCGACTAAGAAGAGAGATGGAGAGGAAGAAAGAAAGAAGAAGAAAAGAAAAAGAAAAAAAGGAAAAGAAGCGGGCGGGAGAGGGGGAGAGAGGGGGGGAGAGAGAGAGAGAGAGAAGATATTTTGGGGGGAATTTGTGTGGATGAGAAAAAAGGAAAAAGAAAAAGATAAGAAAAAGAAAAAGAAAAAAGAAAGAAAAAGAGAGGAAAAGGAAAATAAAGGAAAAGAAAAGAAAATATCCGGGTAATAACTCTGGATCCGAGAAAACACCGAAAACACCATCAATGTCGGAAAAATAAAGTAACTCGAAAAAGTCCCTGAAAATTCTTTAAAATAGAAAATATTATTCTGAGGTATATGATATAATCGGATTCAAGAAATTCAGTCTTGTTTTTAAATTAAAAATTCTGGAACCAATCGTTGATACCGGTTGACACTAGATCGGTCGAATTTTATTAAATTCAGAAAAATCTCTAAAAAAATGTTAAGATAAAAAATGTGATCCTGAGGAATAATGTGAAAATAATTTCTAAAAATTCAACTCCATTTGTAAATTAAAAATTTGAGATTTGATCGGCGATACCAATCGATACTGATTTTGATGATTTTGTAAAATAGTTCAAAAAAATTCCAGAAAATCATGAAAAATCTAAAATATTGAAAAAAAGTATTTGAAACTGAAACTTGTCAAATTTGGCTGCCAGAAGGATCAAATCGAGTATACTAGGGTCGGGTCCCTAGTTCAGATCAGGGTTGATTCTGAGTCTAAGAATCCAGATCCGATACCAAAAGATAATATAAATAATCAGGACTTATCTAGGTAAGTATTCCCGGAACAGGGTGTTATGATAACTTGCCATGAAAGTTGGTTCAACAAGTCATGTCGATTGTCCAAGCCTATACAGTTGACCAATTTTCGGTATCACACTTAGTTTACATGCACAATAGATTATTTCTGCTGAAACTTCAGTAGTGTTTTTTTTTACCATGGCTTAGTCAGATGTATAAGCCAATTGGTTAAGTCTTGGAATTATTTGCAAATAAACCCAAATTTTATTTTAATACATTTTTTTAAAATTAGAATTATACAAAGTTATAAACCCACGATTCCTTTCCAAATTGACATCAACTTTTTTTAACACAGCAATTTCATTAAAACTCTTTAAAATTGATTGGATCTCTTTATAGGCCACTTTACAAAATAACACCACAAGTTTCAACCTTTTCTTCAAGATAACATTTTGTACTAAATTTTGTCTAGAAATAATTACTTTAAAGTTCTATGACTTTATGGTTTACTACCTTGTTGTTGCATTCATCACGAAAAATTTGTAATCTATTGATCAAATTTTCTTTTTTTCATCCCCATCTTCCTAATCCTCTCCCCTACCAAACTATAGCCCATATATAATTTGGAAAATTAAAAAAACAAACAATAAAAAAAGTTACAAAAAACAAAGAAAGAAAGACAACCCATTGGCACTTACATCCCAAGAAGCATTACCCATCAAAATCGCAACCTCCCAAAAATTGAAAAAGAAAATATCTTGAAAATTTATATATTAAATTTATCGCTCAAAGGAAAAGACTGAAGGATATGTCAAAAAAAACCTCTGTAGGTTTTATTTTCATCTCGTAACCCATCTCTAAAACTCTCTCCTCTACATCTTTAATAATTTTATTCTTCTGATAACCTACCTCTCAAAGTCCCATCTACTTGGAAGCTCCATCAATAGATTCAATACGTACATGGCGCAATCCAAATCACCTCCATGAATTCATCACTATATACTTATTTCTGTTTTTGATTTAAATTTATTTTGCTCTTAGTGGAATAGTAGTTTTAGCGATAATCTTCAAAAAATATTATTATTGAGATTATAGCTCAAATTTGACTCACACGTCATAAGCTGTCATTTGAAGGACAATAAATAGACAAAAGGTAAGAGGAGGACAATAAAGAAGAAAAGGAGGAGGAGAAAGCTAGAGAATATAGGTATAAAGCCACTAGAGGTATGTGAAAGGGGAACAAAGCCTACTATCTTATCCTACGATCCTTGAGAGGCGGAGAACTTGGCTGTTTTTATGATAGTTCAGGTTGTCATAAGAAACTACAAGTAGAATGTAGAAGTTGAAAACTAAAGAAAACCATCTATGAACTAAATAATCTAAGAACTACACGGGAACAACCGCAAGATGAAACATATAATACATCAAGCAAAAGCCAATAAAACCAATGCCCAACCTCACTGTTTGGATTCTCTATCTTTGGCACTTGATTGGTGTAGCGCCCTCTTCTTTTGGATGCGTTAAACAAGCTTAAATGAGCTGAAAAAACTATTAAAAATCAAAGCTATAGAATACAAGAGATAAATAGAGAGAATGGAGAGATTAAAGACATAAGAGCGGAGGGACCCTTAGGATCCCATTTTTTCATATCTTGGTGGAAGGTTTGAAGATGGGGTTTTTAGGGGATGGAATCCTAGAGATGGATCGATTGAGTTTAGAGCACACGCTAAGAGGACGAGTTCCTTCCTAACTCTAAAATGGGCTTGGAATGGGAGGCTAGACAAATTAGCTCTTTTCTGCATCCTACTTTTGTTGTTTTTTTTAATTTTTTTCATTTTATTTTATGATTTTTTCAACAAAGGTCTAACATGTTCTATAATATTCTATGCTAGGTGGAAAGGCCTAATAGATGAGAGAGCTTAGATATATTAGCGTGGGCATAAATATAATATGACAAGAGATAATGTAAAAAAAATAATATTGCACTCATCAAGATTTGAACTTGTGAGCCTCTAATAACTTAAGTTTATAAGTTATCACTTGAGGTAAAGCTCAAAATGAAATACATCTAGAGGGGGGTGAATAGGTGTACTAGCTAATCTAATGACAAATGATGCGGAATTAAAAATCAATTGCAACACACTATGTGTAACTAAAGAGTGTAGCCGAATTTCCCGTCAAGGGCTCTGGACTATTTCCTCTAAATTCCTCTAGATTAAGAGTTGAGGTGCCATATGAAGCTCACTTGGTTCAACACAAGTATGGACACATACAAACTATATCTAGCATATGAATATGTGCAATATAAAGCAATGCAAGATATAAGAGAGATAGAGTTTAGAGATAGTGGATCAAACGCAAACAACAAGATATGTTTCAAGGTTCGAGCCGCTGCTCTACGTCCCCGCCTTCACACAGAAGGATTTTCACTATGTCCACATAGGACCTCCCACAAAGGGAACCTCCACCGAGGAATTTGCAATTACAAAGTTGGAGTACATAACTCCTCTCTCTAACACAACCACCTCTAATCAAGAGGCAAGGCACAAAGCCAAAACTCAATCACCTTTACATAAGAGGGATAGGCACAAAGCCAAACTACAATCACTTCTACACAAAAGGGATAAGGCACAAAGCCAAACCACAATCTCAATTACCTCCACACAAGGGGGATAGCCACAACCCAAAGCACAACCACCTCTACACTAGAGGGATAGGCACAAAGCCAAAGCAAAGGAAAGATTACAACTTGGTGATCACAATAGACCACAAACAATATTTCCCACAAAACAAGATCCTATAGATAGGATAGAGATAATAGCTCAAGTGTGAGAAAACAAGGTGTTTGGAAAACAAATCAAAAAGAAAAATACTTGAAAAAAATACTAAATAGAGATAACAATAAAGATCCAAAAACTAATTCCCAACGACTCTATTTTTCTTTGATTTTTCCAACACTTAAAACAAAATAAAAATAAATCTTTTTACACAAAAACTCTTCAAAAACTTACTGCTAAACACTGAAAATATTGGAATGAAAGCTCTCTCAAAATCTTGTACAAAACAGTCTAAGAGGAGTCCTATTTATAGGCCCTCAAAAATTCTAGCCATTGCAGCCTGAAAAGGTCAGAATTGACCTTCTAGTCGACTGGTCGGTCGATCGGCCAACGGTCAAATTTTTGACCGTTAGGCGCTGCCGGTCGACCGCCCAGTCGACCGTCCACAAGGCATGAAGCCTGTTGATCGACCGCCCGGTCGACCGGCACTACCCGAGAGTGGGTAGTTATAGTCGGTAGATTGGCCTTGAAGGCTGGCCATGTGCACGTATCTTGTGCACATCGATCGACCACTGGTCTGGTCGACCGTCCGGTCGACTGCCAACTGGTCCTGCAGCAATTATGGGACTTGAAACTTGGTCAATTTAACTCCAATAAAATCCCATAAATTCTCATAAATTCCACAAAATAAGTGCTTATTAGATATTTGAATAACAAATATGTGTGACCAAAAATCAACACATATTACAAACTATTTGAACTATTTTTGTGATAAAAAATATTTAGCCTTAAACAAAAACTGTATTTTTCAAAACTTAAATTTTGAAAAGAAAATCGTTTTCTCCAAAACTTGTATAAATACAAAAACATGATATTGAAATACATTTGAAGCATATTATGTATGGATAGAATCCAATACACATGTGTTGGCCCAGAGGCCTTCCACTCTAGTTTTGATGATGATTAACTCATGTAGTTATGTGTACTAATAATCTTGTGATTTTACTTTCAGATCATTAATCAAGATATTAGTTGGTGATTAGCTTCAACAAGATGGTTTGAAAGCTTTCACATAGTGATTCAAAAGCCCGAGCATCAAGATCATATATAGCACTCATTGGAGTCAAGCTCGGTGGATCACATTTTGGATCGAGTCGGCTTGGAGACGACGCTCTACAAGAAGACATCGGTACCATAGTTTTTAGTTTGTGTTTTAGATCCATGTGTAAAGATTAGAATAGTATGATATGCTCAAGTTCACAATACACACACGTTTTATGTTTTGGATATTGGTTTTCGGTTTTTCCGTCTTGGTTTAACCGATCTTGGTTTTCATGAATAGATATTATATCAAAACAAGTTTACATGGTTTAATGTATATTAGATTTGTTCTACATACATGCATACTTCAACTACTTAGACAAACTTAGTTTGATATACCTATTCATGTGTTTTAGGTTTTGTGTTTTAACAAAACATATTTTTGGAAATTAATGTCAAAAAACATGAATATATATATGTTTCTTGTATATTGGATTATATCCATATGCAGCATGCTTCAAAGTGTTTAAATATCATGTTTTTGTATTTGTATGAGTTTTGAAAAATCGGATTTTCATTTGGAAAATCCAAGTTCTAGAAAATACAGGTTTTGGTTTTCGGCAAAATTTGTAAGACACAAAAATGGTTCATAATGTTTGAAATTTGTGTTGAAATTTTTAACACAAGTTTATATTTCAATATAAAATGATAAAACTATTTTTATGAATTTTTAGAAGATTTATGAGAATTTTTAGAATTAAAAATAACATGTTTTTTTGACCAGAACTGCCTCTGCCAGGCTAGGTTGGTCGACCGGACGGTCGACCGGACCAAGTAGCCGGTCGACCGTAGCGGTCGACCGACATGCACGGATACGTGCACGCTGGCTTACCCATAAGCCAATCGACCGCACGGTCGACCGACTGAGAGCAGGTTGCTCTCGGGTTGCCCCCGGTCGACCGAGCGGTCGACCGGACAGAGAGCTGTTGCTCTCTGTATCTGGGTCCGCTCGACCGCCCGGTCGACCGGTAGCTGCTAGCGGTCAAATGTGACCGTTGGCCGGTCGACCGACCGGTCGACCGGTAGTTCATTTTTGGCAGTTTCAGCTGCCAACGGCTATAATTTTCTGGGGGCTATAAATACCCCATTAGTGGCCAGTTTTCTCTAAGATTTCAAGAGCTAATTTTTCCTACTCTCCAGTGTTTTCACAGCAATCAAAAGAAGTTTTTAGACTTTAAATTGAACAATCTATTCGGTGTTTTCTAAGGGTTTGGAAAATCAAAGAAAAGGGTTTATGAAAAAGAGTTTTGATTCAACTTCTATATCTTGATTTCAGTTTTTCCCAAGGATTTTCTTTGAGATTTTGATTTCCATTCCATTGGTTTTTCTCCACACTTGAGCTACATCTGCTATCTCATTCTATAGGATCCTTGTGTGGGAAAGAAATTGTTTATGGTTGTTTGTTAGACTGATTGTAGTTCATTTTTGCATCATCTTCCACTTCCATATTATGCTTTATGTAAATAAAAATGAGGTTTTTATTGTTTTTCTCTCTAAATTTGTAGGTCCACCATTAATGGAGAGGAAGGCCCATAATCAAGGAATTATCAAAGAATAAAAGGGATTAATTAAAGAGCAAAAGGAAAAGCCCAAAAGTCTAGCCCAGATCTGGAGTCATCCACACATATACCCAGACTTCTAGAAGATCCACGTGGCCAACAGACTGCAACAGAATAGCAAAAGAATTCGTTGGCGCAACGGCCAAGATTCTACCGAGGAAACGCGGCTCTGGCCGCGGATCCGCGGCAGGAATCTGGCCGTTGAGCCAGCGTTTGATCCCACGGTCACGAGTTGAAGGGTTCTTCCTCTGAAGCCTATAAATAGTTCTAGGACCTCTGCGAGAAAGGGAGGGGAGACTTGGAGAGAAGAGCTTGTATTTTGAGAGAGTTGTAGGGATTTTCTCTAGTTTTTTTGTGCTGTTGTAATCTTCTTCCTCCTCCTAGAAATTCTGCAAAAGAGAGAAAGAGAGAGTGTGGGAGCTTGTAATCAAAGTGGTGACAACTTGAAGCAAGGATTTATCCATCAATCTTCTCATCTTTGCAAATTCTAGTGCTTTACTTTCTTGCTTTACTTTCATCAAGCTTTAATTTCATTGCATTTTTCTTTTACCATGAATTGTTGTTTTCTTTTCTTTGCAATGCCTAGCTAACTCTCTAACATGACTAGCTAACCACTAACTTTGCTAACTTCTAACTCTTGGGTGATTGGTAACTTTTAATCTTGCAATTTTGAGTCTCTTTCATTCCCAATGAAAATGAGTTACTTTCATTCTTGGCAAATGCTTGTTGTAATTCCATATGATTCATGTGAGCCTCATTTAGAGCCTTGTCTTTAGAACAAGTGCCTTGATGGAACATGGAGATGGATCACCTAACTTTGCTATTGGTTTGTAGTACAATTTTCTTACTTCAATGCTAGCTTGAGTATGGCCTTGAATGACTAATGAATCTTATATCTTTCTCCTTAGCATTCCCTTGAGTGGCACTCCTTGATTCCGCCATTGAAATTCTATCTCAGGAGCCGATGAATCAATGAGGCTACAAGACAAGACCGAGAAGATCATTCATTCTCCAAGTGGGAAAGTAATTTGACCAACAAGCAAGACAAACCCTTGCCGATGAATCAACATGAGGCATGCATCACCATAATGAGATTAGTAAGTTAGTAAATTAGAAAGGTTATCTAGTCATGGTTTCTTTTATCTAAAAGTCTTTCAAAGTTTTCCTTCTCAAGTTTTCTTTCCAAAGCTAGTTAAGTTTTCAAGTTCTCTTCACTTTCTTTTCCATTGTTTTTCTTTTCACACAAATCCACAATGAATTTTCCCTCTATTTTTCCATGTCATTTTATTTCTTTTGAACATAGAAGAACTCTCGTTTTCTTTCTTCACAATTCAACCGTTAAAGCTTCCATCGCGAGCTCTCCCTGAGGATCGACCCGTAATAGCCTATGCTACTACGGTGATTCGGAAGGAGTAAATAAACATTGTGAATACATTCTTGGAGTTATTGAGCATAACATAAGAGTATTGAAGGTTGATTCTAAACCATCTCTCTCTGCATATAGTGCACTCCTACCTTCTTCCCGATCATCAATTTTTGACGCCGTTGCCGGGGAAGGGAATGGTTTTGTTTTCACTTTTTTGTTAACATTGTCTTCTTTGTTTTGGTGTACAGGGCAATATTTGCAGGTGCTTAACATTGCAGAATAGACCCTAGCTTTGCCTCTCCTTGTTCTAGAAAGCAGGGACCCAGCTTCTAAAGAACTGCCGTGCAAACGCGACTTTTGTAGCGAAAACGCGGCCATGTTGTAATCATTGTATATCTTGTTGTGCTGGGATGTGTGAATTGTAATAACTAGTGGATCTGTATTATTACTCTCCTGCTTTGATTGCCTACACACCACAATAAACTAAAGAACTAAAATACGGTATTTGGACGCTTTTAAAACGGCTTAGACATTTGCATTTAGGCACGTGTCAATTCAATTCCAATATACTGTATTTTGTTCTGTTGTTGTGATCTGAATGGAGATGTACATATGGCATTGCATATAGCATAGGACAAACACGTGGGTGATTTATCGCTTTGTGTTATATTCTTGTCTATATTGCACACTTGCACGAATTAAACTTAAGGGCAAAACCCATATAAGATAAGGTGGGGATTTCATCACCCTTCCTTAGCCCAAAAACCACCTCCCCACTCACACAACCCAAGCCTTAATAAAATTTGATAGGCTTGATTTTTATTTTTTCTTTTTGTTTGTTGTTTGATTTTTTTCTTTTGTTTGTGAGTGAAATGGAATTCAACAATAACAATTCTTTCAATCCGAATATGAATCCATATTTCACACCGACCCCATTCGATTTGGATAATTCCAACCCAGTTTTTTACAATATGCACCAACCAAATACACCGGGTTGGCCTTATCCGAATCAATATAACCCATACCCACATTCTTATGACTATAATTTCCAAAATAATTTCAACTCATCGCAGAGACAATGAGAATTCACCTCCCCTGAGTTTAATTTTCAACCTCCTTGTCCCTATGTCCACCTTATCCACAATTTACACAATATTCATTCCCCGATTTCGCTTCCTATACTCCTTTTTCTGGACCTCCCATTGAAAAAAAATCTGAGTCAGAAAAGAGTATAGAAACCAATTTACAAGCGGTCGAGCGATAACTTCAGAAAATGAGGGCCTCTCCAATTCCACAACATTTTCAAGATTCATACTCAGTTCCACCAGTCCAAAATAGAAAACCATCAATTTTGGAAATGAGTATGCGTGAGTCCAAACAACAATCACAAAATCTGATGGACTCACAATTTCACCACCAATTCCAAAACAACACTTCATATTTTCAACAAAACGATGAACCTATCAACTATGAAAAGATGCTTGAAGCCATGACTCAGGCTCAAAACGCTCGTAATCATGATATCGATATGATGGTCAAAAGTCTCCGTTCTCATCGTTTGACCATTCCTGATATCACTAAACATTCTGTCAGAGCCAAAGAGTCATGTTGTTTTGAAAATCAAGATTCAATTTCAGCACACCCATCTGAACTTGTCCAAACTTCAAATGTTAAAGATCCCATTGACATTTTGGCAAGTTATCCTTTTTCTGAAATTGAACTTGAGCATGAATATGATCATGAACCTCAAATTAGTGATTCAATTCTACTTCCTGATTCAATTATGACTCCGGTGTCTTCGCCTGATTTCAATCCTTCTCCCGAGTCAGTATTGGATCCAGTGCCAGTCCATTGTGAAATTAAATCACCAATCATTTACGATGATCATATTGAATTTGACCAATTTCATACTTTTGAAAATCCCATTGATAAATTGGAAAGTTCTCATTTTTGTGGAATTGAACTCAATGAGGAATGTGACTTTGATCCTCAAATTTGTGATCCAGTTCAAATTCCTGAGTCATTATTGACTCCTGTTATAGTACCCAACTTGAGCAACAACGTAGAGTCAGTTTTGATTCCCTTACCTGTCATTCCTGAACTTGAATCACCAATCTTAGATAGTCACATTCCATCATGGGGAAATTAATGTGGACTTGATTTTCATCTTCTTGATTTGGACCCACTTCCTGAGCCAATCTCGACTCCCGAACCTTTACTTGACTTAAGTCTTTTTCCTGAGTCGGTATTAGTTCATGTGCTTCCTGAGTCCAAATCAATCATTCCATCTTTTTATACTCCATGTGTAGTTTGATCGGGGCGAAACTAGCACTCAAAAATGTGTAGTTTGTAAAACCAATGTAAAAGCTCGCATGTGCTAATGTACCCTCGATACTTCCGTTATAGCATTGGCTCAATGGGTCGAATCCACAGGGAAGGGAGGCGATAGAAGCATTGACAGTTTTTATTCACGTCTTATGTTAACAGTTCTTCTTTGTTAAAAGCATGAAAAAGAAAGTGAAAAGAAAAAGAAAAGGAAATCCAGAATGTGGTAGGTGAAGAAGGCGATGAAAACGGCGAAGAAAACAAAAGAGAAGTATGGTTTGGAAAACAAAATAGAAAAGGAGATGAAACAAAGGTGAACTAAGAAGGCGGTGAAAACATCGATAGAAAAATGATAAAAGAGTTTTGAAAATAATTTCTAAAACAAGATAAAAGAAAACTCGTGGCTACTAACTATAATTGATCCACTAACCATGCTAACCTCTTATTGATAGTTGCCTCACATTTTGATCCTCGGCCATCACTAATCCTTGACTTCAAGAGACGATACAAAGCATGGCATATAGATGGTTCATCACATTCAAAACTTGCATCAAGAGCAAGCTAATACAAATATTAGATCATCAAACCATTGAAAGCAAGCATGAAATAAGAGAGAGTTAGCTTGGTTAGCAAGTTAGCAAGTTAGATGTTAGAACCCATCATCATGAGCCATCAATGGCTCTTGCAAGAGCAAGGCCTTAGTAGAGGCTACTCGATTCATGTGGATTATCAAGTAAGTGGTTAGATGATTAGTGGTTAGTAGTTAGATTGCCATGAGAAGAAAAGTTAGCAAAGCATCATGTAGAAGATGAAGAAGATTACAATGGAGGAGAAAGGAGGCACATTTACATAGACTGTCACCATTTATTACATCAATCCCTCTCTATCTCTCTCTCTCTGAATCTCACAGCCCACTACAAGATCTAAAAACGAAATAACATAACAAAATACAAGAAATGAAGAGCACCTACCTACACTACACTAAAACATAGAAATCCTAGCCTAGAAATGAAAACTCTCTCGTTTTGACCCTGTACAGGGGTTTATATAGGCATAGGAAGCATCCAGAAGACGAGACGGGGCCACGCGTCGAAAATCGACGCGTGGCTCCACTCCATTGCCGTGGAAACGCGGCAGTTGCCTCGTTTCCGCGGCAATACCAGGGACTTAGGTCCCTGGTTTTTGCGAGGACATTCCTCTGGCTTCCAGAGTCTTCTTGGTATATTCCTTTTCTGGTAATTTCGCCCGAACATTCGTCTGACGTGCGCATGAGTCTAGATTCGACGTATCTTCTAGATGATCCCTTGCTTGGCCTCCATGAAATTTGGGATTAATTACCCTAAAAGGGGTTTAATTAGGCTCTTATTACTCCTTTTCCCTTGAACTCTTGATTTACCTGCAATAGAGACCAAAACACGATTTAGACCGACAATTTATTCATAAATCGGTGGGGAAATGCGATATAATAATGCATATTCGTAGACTAATCACACCCCCACACTTATCTTTTGCTCGTCCCGAGCAAAACAAGAAAAGAAAACTATACTACAGAGGTTACCACTTTCGCGGGTGACGCGATTGCACTGAGCGTGTGCAACAAGCCGTTAAACCTCTAGGTTACCCTAGAGGAGGAGTGTTGTCTCCTGAGGGTTTTCAGCGGATTGCACCCACAAAATCCATAAAAAAAGAAGACAAATGTTAGTATTTTGAAAACGCATTTTGAAAGAGAGACAAGTTTATGAAATATTTTTGCAAAAGTATAAGCGATCTAAGGTCATAAGTCCACCAAAAATCATTCTTCCTTAAACTTAGTCTCTCTTTCAAAATGCATTTTGAAAGGAAGAATGATTTTTGGTGGACTTATGACCTTAGATCGCTTATACTTTTGCAAAAATATTTCATAAACTTATCTCTCTTTCAAAATGCGTTTTCAAAATACTAACATTTGTCTTCTTTTTTTTATGGATTTTGTGGTTGCAATCCGCTGAAAACCCTCAGGAGACAACACTCCTCCTCTAGGATAACCTAGAGGTTTAACGGCTTGTTGCACACGCTCAGTGCAATCGCGTCACCCGCGAAAGTGGTAACCTCTGTAGTATAGTTTTCTTTTCTTGTTTTGCTCGGGACGAGCAAAAGATAAGTGTGGGGGTGTGATTAGTCTACGAATATGCATTATTATATCGCATTTCCCCACCGATTTATGAATAAATTGTCGGTCTAAATCGTATTTTGGTCTCTATTGCAGGTAAATCAAGAGTTCAAGGGCAAAGGAGTAATAAGAGCCTAATTAAACCCCTTTTAGGGTAATTAATCTCAAATTTCATGGAGGCCAAGTAAGGGATCATCTAGAAGATACGTCGAATCTAGACTCCTGCGCACGTCAGACGAATGTTCGGGCGAAATTACCAGAAAAGGAATATACCAAGAAGACTCTGGAAGCCAGAGGAATGTCCTCGCAAAAACCAGGGACCTAAGTCCCTGGTATTGCCGCGAAAACGCGGCAACTGCCGCGTTTCCCCGGCAATGGAGTGGAGCCACGCGTCGATTTTCGACGCGTGGCCCCGTCTCGTCTTCTGGATGCTTCCTATGCCTATATAAACCCCTGTACAGGGCCAAAACGAGGGAGTTTTCATTTCTAGGCTAGAATTTCTATGTTTTAGTATAGTGTAGGTATGTGCTCTTCATTTCTCTTGTATTTTCATTTCTTTTTAGATCTTGTAGTAGGGCTGAGAGATTCAGAGAGAGAGAGAGAGAGATAGAGAGGGATTGATGTAATAGATGGTGACAGTCTATGTAAAGGTGCCTCCTTTCTCCTCCATTGTAATCTTCTTCATCTTCTACATGATGCTTTGCTAACTTTTCTTCTCATGGCAATCTAACTACTAACCACTAATCATCTAACCACTTACTTGATAATCCACATGAATCGAGTAGCCTCTACTAAGGCCTTGCTCTTGCAAGAGCCATTGATGGCTCATGATGATGGGTTCTAACATCTAACTTGCTAACTTGCTAACCAAGCTAACTCTCTCTTATTTCATGCTTTCTTTCAATGGTTTGATGATCTAATATTTGTATTAGCTTGCTCTTGATGCAAGTTTTGAATGTGATGAACCATCTATGTGCCATGCTTTGTATCGTCTCTTGAAGCCAAGGATTAGTGATGGCCGAGGATCAAAATGTGAGGCAACTATCAATAAGAGGTTAGCATGGTTAGTGGATCAATTAGTAGTTAGTAGCCATGAGTTTTCTTTTATCTTGTTTTAGAAATTATTTTCAAAACTCTTTTATCATTTTTCTATCAATGTTTTCACCGCCTTCTTAGTTCACCTTTATTTCATCTCCTTTTCTATTTTGTTTTTCAAACCATACTTCTCCTTTATTTTCTTTGCCGTTTTCATCGCCTTCTTCACCTACCACATTCTGGATTTTCTTTTCTTTTTCTTTTCACTTTCTTTTTCATTCTTTTAACCAAGAAGAACTGTTAACATAAGACGTGAATAAAAACTGTCAATGCTTCTATCGCCTCCCTTCCCTGTGGATTCGACCCGTTGAGCCAATGCTATAACGGAAGTATCGAGGGTACATTAGCACATGCGAGCTTTTACATTGCTTTTACAAACTACACATTTTTGAGTGCTAGTTTCGCCCTTATCAAATTTTTGGCGCCATTGCCGGGGAGAGCAACGGTTTTCATTTGAGTTAGGAACTAAACGAGTTTTCTTCTCTGTTGCAGGTTTCAGGTTGAAGAAACAGGAAACAAAGCACTGCAGTAACATATAAGTGGCCTTGGGCCTCTGCTCTAGAAAGCAGAGACCAAGTGCCCTCTGATTTGCCGCATTTTCTCGGCCAAAGTCGCGGATCCGCGGCAAAGAGGAGTTGACTACTCACTGTTTTTGTGCAGGGTTGCTTGCTCTGCGAAAATACAGCTTCTGCAAATCTTATTTCTTGTATGCTTTCACCAGGATCCTGCTAATAAAATCAACAGTAAAACATTTATTGTAAAGTTTAAAAATTGATTAGACGTTTGCATTTTTAGGTACGTGTCTTTTCAATTCATTTACTTTACTGTTGAAGAGTGCTGGAGCAAGGTACGTTCGCATTGCATTTCGAATAGGACTCACTTCTTGGTTGATTTACATCGCTTTGAGTGAACCTTGTTTGCATATATTGTACACTTGCACCAAATTGATTTTAAGGGCACCACCCAATAAACAAGATAAGGTGGGGGATTTTATCACCCTTTCCTTGGCCCAAAAATCAGCATCCAAGCACTCACAATCCCAAGCTTTTTAATAAAATCTGATAGACGTTGGCCCTAAGGACATCCAGAGTCAGTAGGAGATCAGCTGAAGTTGGAAATTGATTTTGATTCATACTCTAGTCAAATCAGTGTCTAAGGTTAGGGATTAAGAGGTTACGCCTCGAAGATACCGTGGTTTGGCGTAATTAAGGCTCGTTGCTTACGCACGGAAACCTCCCACCGTATTTTGCCCCTACCTGACTGATTATCTGTGGTCTGACTCAAGCAATAACCTTCTTTGGTTCATCGAACAGTTAGGAGTCGTCTAGGTCCAGGTATCCTAGGTAGCTTGGGATTGATTTTTTCTTTTCTTGTTTGTTATTTTCATTTTCTTTCGTTTGTGTGATCGGTGAACGTTGTCTGTGATTGTGTACGCAAGAGTGGTACCGTGATCCGAATTCTGCAAGACTTGTTAGGATTTCTACACTTGCACAAACACCACCACCTGACACAATCCCAATTATGGCAAACAACACTTCGCTTCAAGACAAGTTCTACCCGATCCGCACTTTACTTCCATCATGCATTCTTCTCCCAGTGACCAATGGAAATCATTTTGAGCTGAAGCCACAATTTATAAACACACTTCCGCGATTTCATGGCTTAGAATCTGAGGATGCATATTTCTTCATTCGAGAGTTTGAAGAAGTATGTGTAATGATGAGAATTTCCCAATTAACTGAGGACGCTGTTAGACTTAGGTTCATACCCTTCGCGCCGAAAGACATAGCTAAGAAATGGCTTTACAATCTTCCCGCCAGTTCGATCTCTTCATGGGATGATTTTGTAAAAGTCTTTCTTAAAAAGTTTTATCCCATTCACAAGACAGCCCTCATGAGAAAGAACATTATGCAATTCAAGTAGGAACCTAACGAACCATTCTGGAAATATTTTGAGCGCTTCAAAGACTTACTAGCCCTTTGTCCTCATCACGGCATAGAGAAATGGCGTCAGTGCCAAATTATCTATGACAGACTTGATTACCAAACAAAGACACTCCTTGAAACCATGTGCCAAGGGGAATTTTTAAAGAAAGATGAGAATCAGGGGTGGGATCTCTTTGAAGCCTTAGCTGAGAAAATAATTCAGTGGGAGTCATGCCCAAATAAACCCACTCCCACCACTTCCAGAACCGGTATGCATTCAATAGAATCCTCTATAGCTGCTGAGGCTAAAATAACACAATTGATGAAGAGGATAGAACTGCTTGAATTAAGGGAACATTCTGCTGTGAACCAGGTCAACCAACCACCTGTGGTAAAACCGAGTTGTACCTATTGCCATGTTCTCAACCACGTATTTGAGGAGTGTCCTGTTTACCAGTCTCAAATGTATCAGGAGAACACGAATGCTGCATACACCAGACCAAACCACAATCCATACTCCAATACGTACAATCCGGGATGGCGAAACCATCCGAACTTTTCCTGGAGTCAGTCTGGTCCTGAGCAACCTAGGCAACCATTTTTAAATCAATATCCTGCTCAGTCTCCTCCACCCACTTTCAACTAGAATCCACCAAATTTTCACTCATATCAGAATCCACTACAATTCGAATCCTATCAGAATCCACCACATTTCCAAACCAATTTTCAGCCTACATATCAGCAACATCAACCCCAGAGTCATTCAGACAAAAGCATATCAGAGTTGGAAAAAATGATAGAAACCCTATCAAAAACCCAGGCTTCAATGATGACCAACCAGCATCAGGATATGAACAAGTTACAGGTCCAGATAGGGCAATTGGCTAATTCTTTAAATGAAAGACAAAAAGGAATGCTACCAAGCCAGCCAGTGCCCAATCCAAAAAATCACTTCCCTCTGAATGAAGTTGAAGACATGGGCCCCAGTCAATGCAACACTATTCATATTCTGAGATCCGGAAAGCGGGTAGATAATAAGGTTTCCAATCAATCACCCAAATCAGTGCCAAAACCAACACCTCCTGTTCCAATACAACCAACTCAAGACAATCCATCTTCCAGTTTGAGCCATCAACTTCCAAAGACAAAGGGAAAGAAAAGGTAGATGAGCAACCATACAAGCCTATAGTACCATTTCCAAATAGGCTAGCAAATCACAAGCTGAATGCTCATATGGAGAAAATTAGAGAAATGTTCAACCAGGTCCAAATCAATGTACCTCTTCTTGATGCAATACAACAAGTTCTATCATATGCAAAATTTTTAAAGGAAATGTGCACCAAGAAGAGAAAAACACAAGTCCCTAAGAAAGTCTTCCTAGCTTCAAACATCAGCGAGTTGCTCACTGAGCCAATTCCTATGAAATACAAGGACCCAGGGAGCCTGACCATCTCTTGTATCATAGGACAGACTACCATCAATAGGGCATTACTTGATTTGGGAGCCAGTATCAATCTCTTTCCCTTTTCTGTGTATCAACAACTAGGGTTAGGCGACCTCCGTTCGACGAAAGTTACGATACAATTGGCAGATCGTTCTGTGAAGATTCCCAAAGGGGAGATCAATGATGTCCTTGTCTGAGTTGGGGAGTTTATCTACCCTGTTGATTTCATAGTTCTTGAGACACAACCTGTGTCTAACACCAATCATAGGGCTCAAACTCCTGTTATCCTGGGGCGACCATTCCTTGCTACTGCCAATGCCATCATCAATTGCAGAAATGGATCCATGAGGTTAACTTTTGGCGACATGACGAGAGAAGTGAATGTCTTCAACATTGACAAACAACCTCGTAAGACAAGAGATCAAACATATGAGGTAAACTTTGTTGGAAATAATTGTGAGGAAGAGAGTGAAGAATCAGAAGATGAGTCACTGTTTCTTAATGAATTATTTCAAAATGAATGCGATCATCTTGATGTGAAAGATCCTAATATTAGAGTACCCTTTCAAAAGGGGAAAATTAATTTGGATATCTTCACTTTCAGTGAGCCAACCAAGAATGTATCCCATGAGGATAAAATTCAAGAAACTCCGATTGACATATCTTTTGAAGACCTTTTCGCAGAAGAACTCATGTGTCTGGATGAGCCAACTCGGGATCTGTTAATTGATTGCACATCTCTAGGGGAAAATGTTGACCTCAGCTTTGAGGAGCTGTATGGAGATGAGTTGAAATTTCTCAACATTAGGAATGAAGAAGTTCAAAATGAGAAAAGTGGTGTTGAGAATTTTTTTAGTGAGGATTGTAATGATATGAGGAAGAAACAACTTAAAAAGGTGAAACTGGGGATGCCAAGTGCTCCAATGACAATTCAATTGGCATCCCAATTGTGCCCGATTAAACGGACCCATTGGAATGATGAGAAACGGGCTAGAAGGATACGACCGAAAGAAGTCCTCGGTAGTGGAGATACTTCATTTTGTACATTTTCCCTGTAAATAATTTTGGGACCCTTTTTTAAAAAAAACAAAAAATAAAATAATAAAAAAATATAATAATAATAACTCCAAAAAAAATTTTGGACTTTGGTGCTAATTGGAACTGATTGAACTTTTTCCTGCACACAAAATATAAAATATTAGATCTGAGAATTAAAGGTGTGCAAGTGCTCAATTCGAATCCGCTGTAGCAAGGCTATGCGGGTCTTGATCCTCAGGGAGGGACTAGCGATGGAAGCATTTGTAAGATTCTCTAAAATTTTTATTTATTTTATTAGTTATGATGGTATTTACAAGGAAGTGTGGTGAAAAGAATTTGAGAGAGATAGAGATAGAAATCTAAACTAAAGAAAGAAAGAAAGAAAGAAACACATACCTCTTCAGTCTGCTTACCTTTTGAACCATTGCGATGATTTACCTTTTCTTGGAAGGCGTACAAGCATGGCGTATAGGATCGTCCGCCTTCTTAATCTACACTATGAAATAAAAGACAACTATGAAGACCTGTTCATCGCCATAGGCCATCAAGGGCTCTTCTTCGGCTAGGTAGTCTCGAAGCAGTTGGTTCTCATGGTGGGCAAGACATTAGAGAGAAAATAGAAGAAAGCAAATACTGAGATACACAAGATTAAATAAGAACAAAAAAAATAAAAATAATAAAAGAACAAAAACAAACCTCGATTCGATTATTAAACAATGGTGGAAAAATAAAACTTACACCGACTGTCACCATCAGTACAAGTAGATCCCTTCCTCCATGAGAACATCATCTCCTCTCAGTTTTTACAAAAAGGAAAAAAAATAAAAATTACAATGGAGGAAAGAAAATCTAAACTACAAGAAGAAAACCTAAACCCTAGATTTGGCCCTCTGGCTCTGCCTCTGGACGACCCTTCTCTGTTGCTCTGCAGGCGTATTTATAGGAGATATAGGAAGTAGAGTCCCAGTACAACTCCTCAACGAAAACGAATCGCCAACCGCCTCTGGATTGCCGCGGAAACGGGAAATTTGCCGCGGAAACGCGGCACTTTTGTAGCCAAATGCCACGCGCTTTCTTGCGTGGCATCCTCTGGTCCGTCCATCTGGGTTTATCCTTTTGGAAATTGTATCCTGACTCTTTATTTTGAGATTTCGGGATAACTTGGGAAGCAAGTTACCCTAAATCCAAATCTCCCAATATCTTTTAACAACGAATTTGTTATCCTTCTTTGGCTTTTATCCTCATCCTGCAAGTGTGTAGGATTGAATAGAAGTCTATCCTTCCCTCTTCTTTGTATTTGCAACTTTGGCCCTTGTGTATTTGCACTTTTGACATTTGATATTTGCACTTTTGTACTTGGGCTTCAAACATGGGCTTTTGGGCTCTTTTTAGGCTTTAATTCTTTCTTTTTATTATTTCGAGGCCTGCACACAATAAATTACAAAATATTAATAAATGTGCAGAATTAAATGAATAAATATGAAAATGTGATGGTAAATGTTATGATAAAAATGCATTTTTCACTACCAATCACACCCCCACACTTATCTTTTTGCTCGTCCTCGAGTAAAAACAAAGAAAAAGAAAAAGAAAAGAAAAAAAATTAATCTAACCTAACTCACTTTCGTAGGAATCACGGTTGCACTTAGCATATGCAACAAGCCGTTAAACCCCTAGGTTACCCTAGAGGACGAGTGTTGTCTCGTGAGGGTTTTCAGCGGATTACACCCACAAAATCCATAAAAAGGAGAATATTCGAATTATATTTGAAGAGACTAAGTAGTCTATTAGTTTTAGGATTATCATTTTTATTCATTCTTAAACTTAGTCTTAATAAAGTGAATTGTTATTTATTTTAGGTAAGGATCAAAATTGAATGTTTGTATAGTCTTTTTCGTTACCAAAAATCATATGCATCCTTATAAATTTTTACTAGGAATTTCTTAACTTGGACTCTCATGCCTCTTTATTATTTTTATAACATCATCTAATTTTCTTTCGTGTAAGTATCAAGGCTTCTTGAGGCCCTCATACCTAACTAATTGACTATTAGATGTGTAAATTTTTTTTTTTTTTTAGCATGTATAACTCATTTAGTTTTCTTTTGTGTAAGTATCAAGGCTTCTTGAGGCCCTCATACCTAACTAATTGACTATTAGATGTGTTAATACATATATAAGTAATTTTTCCTTAATTTCCTTAGGCTTTCTAATCCACCCATGTAACGAACTTAAAGTCGATGACTCCCAAACCGGTTGGCTTTAGGGCACCAGGTGAGAAAACACCCCGCGGACTCAAATTCGAGTGAAATAGGCCCCAAAACTAAGGACTTTATTTTATTTACTCACCTTTAGGCATGAATACTTATGCTTCTTGAGGCACATGTATCAGCTTAATTAGTGATTTTCTTTTTTTTTTTTTATATATGAGGCACAAGGTCTTTGTCTTAGAATCCTAGATATGCATTAGGTATGCACATTTCATTAAGGTAAAAATTAAGACTAACTACTTATTCAATTTCTCCTCCTATACTTAAAAATTCAACAATTTATTTATTTTGACCAAGTTTTTAGAAATCCTAATCATGATTTTCCTAATCCTTAAAACTAACTTAGATTTCTTTCAAAAGATAAGTCAAAATATTGTCCTTTTTATAAGTTTTTTTTATTATTATTATTAGCAGATTTTTGTTAATTTCTACCTATGTTAGTATGTTAGTAAAGCCCACCCCCACACTTATCTCATGCATTGTCCTCAATGTATGAATGAATGCATATATGCATGAAAAAGAACAAGGGAAGGCGGAAGTTACCTTAAGGTGGTGGTTCCGGTGGTGGTCTAATTGGTCCACGGAATGTGGCCCAATCTATTTTTCGTGGAATTCGTAGGAACCCACCAGAAATCTTTCTTGTATAACCCACTAAAATGATGTTTATATCTTTTAAAATTTTCACCCCATCAAATTTCCAAATTTCATAATAAATTTCAGAGTCAATTGTGTCAACCTCCTTGTCCCAAATTGGAGTATGAAAAGATGGAATGATTGACTTGGACATGGGAAGTACGGGAACGAATACCGACTCAGGAAAGAAACTTAAATCAAGTAATGGTTCAGGTGTCGGGCTAGGTTCAGGAAGTGGGTCCAAATCAATAAGTTGAAGCTCAAGTCCACAATAATCCTCCCACAATGGAATGTGACTCAATGGTGGTGATTCAAGTTCAGGAATGATATGAGTGGGAATCAAAACTGACTCTAAAATATTACCTAATTCAGGTAACCGAACAGGAGTCAATAATGATTCAGGAATTTGAACTTGATCATAGATTTGAGAATCTAGGTCACATATCTCATTGGGTTCAATGTAATAAAAAGAACTTGCCAATTTATCCATAGGATTTTCAAAATTGTAAAATTGGTCAAGTTCAATATGATCATCTAAAATGGGTGATTCAATTTCATTATGAATTGGAACAGGATCCAATGTTGACTCGGGAAAAGTGAAATCAGGTGGAGACACCGGAGTCATTATTGAATCAGGAAGTAAAATTGAATCATCAAGTGAGAGATCATGATCATATTCATGCTCAAGTTCTATTTCAGGAAAGGAAAAACTTGCCAAATTATCAAGAATTGGAGTTTCGGCAAGTTCAAATGATGGCACTGAAATAGAATCTTGTTGTCCAAAGCAACTTGATTCGTCGGCTCTAAGAGAGTGGTCAGCGATATTAGAATTGGCCGGACAGTGAGAACACAAAGATTGAACCATCATATCTAGTTCATGCTCACGAGCTAATCTAGCCTGAGTCATGGCTTCAAGCCTCTTTTGTGATTGGACTTGGAAAAAGGAAGTGTAATCGTGATGAAGTTGTGAGTCGGTGGACTCACGCATCATCATGTCTAAGATTGATGGTGGTTGTTGCTTGGACTCTTGCATACTCATCATTTCCCGGATAGATGGTTTTCTATTCTGAATGGGTAGATCTGAGTATGAATCTTGGGAATATTGTGGACAAGGTGGAGACGGAGGACAAGTCGGTTGAAAATTGGACTCGGGGGGAGCGAAACCCCATGAACTCTGTGAAGAGTTGAAAGTATGAAAATTATGGTCATAAGATGAGGGGCATGGGTTATAGTCATTCGGATAAGACCATTCCGGCACACTAGGTTGGTCAAAGTTATAATATGCCGGGTTGGTAATATCCGAAAAAGAGTAGGTGTGTAATATGGATTAAAATTGGAAAAATTATTATTATATGCCATATCACACACAAACAAAAGAAAAAGAAAACAAACAAATAAACAAACAAAAAGAAAAAAAATTCTAACCTAAGTTAGGGTAGACCTATGACCTAGACGACTCCTAACTGGTTAGACTGTCCACGGGAGGTAGGGTGCAGACTTTGACCACAAGTTAATCAGTCAGGTCAGGGCAAGAGTGGTGGGAGGTTTTCCGTCAAAGACGTTCCTTAATTAAATAACCACCAATCTTCGGGCTTTCGGCCCTCAATCCCCTTCCTAGACACTGATTTGGCAAGAGTCAACTTCCAGCACCGTTCCCCCTTAGGATAATCTCCTAAGTGAGTCCGAGATGTCCCTAGGGCCAACGTTTACTTAATTTTAAGTTAGGCTTGGGTTAGTGAGTGCTTGGATATGATTTTTGGGCTAAGGAAGGGTGATGAAATCCCCACCTTATCTTGTTAATGGGTTATGCCCTTAAGATGAATTAGTGCAAGTGTACAAGATGAGTAGATAAGATTCACTCAAAGTAGAAAATCAACCAAGAGATGAGTCCTATTCTACATGCAATGCGTACGTACCTTACTCCAGCACTCTTAAACAGTAAAAATAAAGGAATTGAAAAGACACGTGCCTAATATGCAAACGTCTAATCAATTTTTATTTTTAACAACAATTTTTTTTACTGTTGATTAATTAGCAGTTTACAGGTATATCACAGAATAAATTGGAACAGAGCAGAAAACAGTATTTTCAATTTGAAGCAACCTGCAAAAATTGCAGTTAGTAGTTCACTACTAAGGCCGCGTTTCCGCGGCTATTGCCGCGGATCCACGGCACTACAGTAGGCTCTGCTGCTCTGCCTTCGAGGGCAGAGGCACAGAGTTGCTATATGTCCACTTCTGCTGCTGTTTTTCTGTTCTCCAAACCTGCAAACAGAAAAGAATAAAAGAATTAGTTAATAAATTTTTATTTTTAGAGAATAACTTACCGTCCCTCCCCGGCAACGGCGCCAATTTTTTGATTGAACTTTTTCCTGCACACAAAATATAAAATATTAGATCTGAGAATTAAAGGTGTGCAAGTGCTCAATTCGAATCCGCTGTAGCAAGGCTATGCGGGTCGTGATCCTCAGGGAGGGACTAGCGTTGGAAGCGTTTGTAAGATTCTCTAAAATTTTTATTTATTTTATTAGTTATGATGGTATTTACAAGGAAGTGTGGTGAAAAGAATTTGAGAGAGATAGAGATAGAAATCTAAACTAAAGAAAGAAAGAAAGAAAGAAACACATACCTCTTCAGTCTGCTTACCTTTTGAACCATTGCGATGATTTACCTTTTCTTGGAAGGCGTACAAGCATGGCGTATAGGATCGTCCGCCTTCTTAATCTACACTATGAAATAAAAGACAACTATGAAGACCTGTTCATAGCCATAGGCCATCAAGGGCTTTTCTTCGGCTAGGAGTCTCGAAGCAGTTGGTTCTCATGGTGGGCAAGACATTAGAGAGAAAATAGAAGAAAGCAAATACTGAGATACACAAGATTAAACAAGAACAAAAAAACAAAAATAATAAAAGAACAAAAACAAACCTCGATTCGATTATTAAACAATGGTGGAAAAATAAAACTTACACCAACTGTCACCATCAGTACAAGTAGATCCCTTCCTCCATGAGAACATCATCTCCTCTCAGTTTTTACAAAAAGGGAAAAAAATAAAAATTACAATGGAGGAAAGAAAATCTAAACTACAAGAAGAAAAGCTAAACCCTAGATTTGGCCCTCTGGCTCTGCCTCTGGACGACCCTTCTCTGTTACTCTGCAGGGGTATTTATAGGAGATATAGGAAGTAGAGTCCCAGTACAACTCCTCAACGAAAACGCATCACCAACCGCCTCTGGATTGCCGCGGAAACGGGAAATTTGCCGCAGAAACGCGGCACTTTTGTAGCCAAATGCCACGCGCTTTCTTGCGTGGCATCCTCTGGTCCGTCCATCTGGGTTTATCCTTTTGGAAATTGTATCCTGACTCTTTATTTTGAGATTTCGGGATAACTTGGGAAGCAAGTTACCCTAAATCCAAATCTCCCAATATCTTTTAACAACGAATTTGTTATCCTTCTTTGGCTTTTATCCTCATCCTGCAAGTGTGTAGGATTGAATAGAAGTCTATCCTTCCCTCTTCTTTGTATTTGCAACTTTGGCCCTTGTGTATTTGCACTTTTGACATTTGATATTTGCACTTTTGTACTTGGGCTTCAAACATGGGCTTTTGGGCTCTTTTTAGGCTTTAATTCTTTCTTTTTATTATTTCGAGGCCTGCACACAATAAATTACAAAATATTAATAAATGTGCAGAATTAAATGAATAAATATGAAAATGTGATGGTAAATGTTATGATAAAAATGCATTTTTCACTACCAATCAGGAACCAAGAGATCCACCTCTTCATACCCCCCTTTTTCAAATAAACCTAGGTTTGTGTAAATACTCCCTATAAATTCTATCTACCCTAACTCTCTCTCCTAAAACCCCAAACGCATATCAGATCTGAAACCATCTCCTCAAGCGCCGCCCTTCAGCGCTCACAGTCGGCTGGACCCAGCACCACCGCTGGTCCAAAACAACGACGGGGGTGATTTTGTTCATTTACCTATTTCATGCATATTTTATCTTGCATACATTGAGGATAATGCATGAGATAGGTATGGGGGGGTAGATACTAACTTAGGATTTTTTTATTTTCTTTTTAGGATTTTCATTTTCTTTTTAGGATTTTTATTTTCTTTCTAGGATTTTTATTTTTTACTTTTCTTTGTAGATTTTTTTTAGATTTTAC
Organism: Agave tequilana; assembly: GCA_038442645.1. Classification (NCBI taxonomy): domain Eukaryota; kingdom Viridiplantae; phylum Streptophyta; class Magnoliopsida; order Asparagales; family Asparagaceae; genus Agave; species Agave tequilana. The sequence goes on from JAVJIF010000873.1 coordinate 151,796, forward strand.
TTTTTAGAAAAATTTTTTCCCATTTTTAAAGAATTAAACTTGACTTTAGGGATTAAGGAAACTCTTAACTATGATTTCTAATTATAAGTCGAAAAGAGAGTTTTGTTGGATTTTTAGGTTACGTAAAAAAGGATAAGAAAGATAACTAGATTTTAATTCTTTCTTTAGGATATATACATTAAACATATTGAGGGATTAATCAAAGACTTAGAGATTCTATTTACACATATATATAATAAAATAAAATAAAAAAATAATAATATAAGTATAAATCAAATAATTACTTAGCCACTAATTAAGCTGGTTAGCTGTGCCTTAAGAAGCATGGCCAGTCATACCTAAAGGTGGTTAAGTCCTTAGTATTCGTGACCTAGTTTACTCGAGTCCTCAAACCTTAGGGATGTATCTTCATCTGGTGCCCTAAGACCGACTGGTTTGGGAGTCATCGGTAAGAGGCTCGTTACATGGGTAAATTAGAAAGCCTAAGGAAGCTAAAGAAATGTAAATAAATAAATAAACATATATTGTATATATTAGTAAATAAATGAACTTAGTCTGAGAAAAATCCTTCATATTTATAGATGTATATATACTAGGTTTGATGCAAAATCCGGTCTTCGATCTATTCCTTGAAAACTTAACCTAAGTTGAAGACAAAACTCTAAATAGACACTTATAAAAAGAATGACGAGTTTAGGGTAACCTGAAACCTATAGATCAAGTAAGATTCTTGAAAAATATGGATCAAACTTTTCACTAACATTTTCCTTTTTTCTTTATGGATTTTGTGGGTGCAATCCGCTGAAAACCCTCAGGAGACAACACTCCTCCTCTAGGGTAACCTAGAGGTTTAACGGCTTGTTGCACGTGCTCAGTGCAGTCGTGTCACCTACGAAAGTGGTTCAATAATTTAGTTAGGATTTTTTCTTTTTCTTTTTGCTCAGGGACGAGCAAAAGCTAGGTATGGAGGTGTGATTGTAGTTCATTTTTGCATCATCTTCCACTTTCATATTATGCTTTATGTAAATAAAAATGAGGTTTTTATTGTTTTTCTCTCTAAATTTGCAGGTCCACCATTAATGGAGAGGAAGGCCCATAATCAAGGAATTATCAAGGAATAAAAGGGATTAATTAAAGAGCAAAAGGAAAAGCCCAAAAATCTAGCCCAGATCTGGAGTCATCCACGCATATACCCAGACTTCTAGAAGATCCACGTGGCCAACAGACTACAACAGAACAGCAACAGAATTCGTTGGCGCAACGGCTAAGATTCTGCCGCGGAAACGCGGCTCTGGCCGCGGATCCGCGGCAGGAATCTGGCCGTTGAGCCAGCGTTTGATCCCACGGTCACGATTTGAAGGGTTCTTCCTCTGAAGCTTATAAATAGACCTAGGACCTCTGCGAGAAAGGGAGGGGAGACTTGGAGAGAAGAGCTTGTATTTTAAGAGAGTTGTAGGGATTTTCTCTAGTTTTTTTGTGCTCTTGTAATCCTCTTCTTCCTCCTAGAAATTCTGCAAAAGAGAGAAAGAGAGAGTGTGAGAGCTTGTAATCAAAGTGGTGACAACTTGAAGCAAGGATTTATCCATCAATCTTCTCATCTTTGCAAATTCTAGTGCTTTACTTTCTTATTTTACTTTCATCAAGCTTTAATTTTATTGCATTTTTCTTCTACCATGAATTGTTGTTTTCTTTTCTTTGCAATGTCTAGCTAACTCTCTAACATGACTAGCTAACCACTAACTTTGCTAACTTCTAACTCTTGGGTGATTGCTATCTTTTAATCTTGCAATTTTGAGTCTCTTTCATCCCCAATGAAGATGAGTTACTTTCATTCTTGGCAAATGCTTGTTGTAATTCCATATGATTCATGTGAGCCTCATTTAGAGCCTTGTCTTTAGAACAAGTGCCTTGATGGACCATGGAGATGGATCACCTAACTTTGCTATTGGTTTGTAGTACAATTTTCTTACTTCAATGCTAGCTTGAGTATGGCCTTGAATGACTAATGAATCTTATATCTTCCTCCTTAGCATTCCCTTGAGTGGCACTCCTTGATTCCACCATTGAAATTCTATCTCGGGAGCCGATGAATCAATGAGGCTACAAGACAAGACCGAGAAGATCATTCATTCTCCAAGTGGGAAAGTAATTTGACCAACAAGCAAGACAAACCCTTACCGATGAATCAACATGAGGCATGCATCACCATAATGAGAATAGTAAGTTAGTAAATTAGAAAGGTTAGCTAGTCATGGTTTCTTTTATTTAAAAGTCTTTCAAAGTTTTCCTTCTCAAGTTTTCTTTCCAAAGCTAGTTAAGTTTTCAAGTTCTCTTCACTTTCTTTTCCATTGTTTTTCTTTTCACACAAATCCACAACAAATTTTCCCTCTATTTTTCCATGTCATTTTATTTCTTTTGAACATAGAAGAACTCTCGTTTTCTTTCTTCACAATTCAACCGTTAAAGCTTCCATCGCGAGCTCTCCCTGAGGATCGACCCGTAATAGCCTATGCTACTACGGTGATTCGGAAGGAGTAAATAAACATTGTGAATACATTCTTGGAGTTGTTGAGCATAACATAAGAGTATTGAAGGTTGATTCTAAACCATCTCTCTCTGCATATAGTGCACTCCTACCTTCTTCCCGATCATCAATTTTTGACACCGTTGCCGGGGAAGGGAATGGTTTTGTTTTCACTTTTTTGTTAACATTGTCTTCTCTGTTTTGGTGTGCAGGGCAATATTTGCAGGTGCTTAACATTGCAGAATAGACCCTAACTTTGCCTCTCCCTGCTCTAGAAAGCAGGGACCCAGCTTCTAAAGAACTGCCGCGCAAACGCGACTTTTGCCGCGAAAATGCGGCCATGTTGTAATCATTGTATATCTTGTTGTGCTGGGATGTGTGAATTGTAATAGCTAGTGGATCTGTATTATTACTTTCCTGCTTTGATTGCCTACACACCACAATAAACTAAAGAACTAAAATACGGTATTTGGACGCTTTTAAAACGGCTTAGACATTTGCATTTAGGCACGTGTCAATTCAATTTCAATATACTGTATTTTGTTCTGTTGTTATGATCTGGATGGAGATGTACATATGGCATTGCATATAGCATAGGACAAACACGTGGGTGATTTATCGCTTTGTGTTATATTCTTGTCTATATTGCATACTTGCACGAATTAAATTTAAGGGCAAAACCCATACAAGATAAGGTGGGGATTTCATTACCCTTCCTTAGCCCAAAAACCACCTCCCCACTCACACAACCCAAGCCTTAATAAAATTTGATAGGCTTGATTTTTATTTTTTCTTTTTGTTTGTTGTTTGATTTTTTTCTTTTTGTTTGTGAGTGAAATGGAATTCAATAATAACAATTCTTTCAATCCGAATATGAATCCATATTTCACACCGACCCCATTCGATTCGGATAATTCCAACCCGATTTTTTACAATATGCACTAACCAAATACACCGGGTTGGCCTTATCCGAATCAATACAACCCATACCCACATTCTTATGACTATAATTTCCAAAATAATTTCAACTCGTCAAAGAGACAATGGGGATTCACCTCCCCCGAGTTTAATTTTCAACCTCATTGTCCCCCATGTCCACCTTGTCCACAATTTACACAATATTCATTCCCCGATTTCGCTTCCTATACTCCTTTTTCTGGACCTCCCATTGAAGAAAAATCTGAGTCAGAAAAGAGTATAGAAACCAATTTACAAGAGGTCGAGCGACAACTTCAGAAAATGAGGGCCTCTCCAATTCCACAACATTTTCAAGATTCATACTCAGTTCCACCAGTCCAAAATAGAAAACCATCAATTTTGAAAATGAGTATGCGTGAGTCCAAACAACAATCACAAAATCTGATGGACTCACAATTTCACCACCAATTCCAAAACAACACTTCATCTTTTCAACAAAACGATGAACCTATCAACTATGAAAAGATGCTTGAAGCCATGACTCAGGCTCAAAACGCTCGTAATCATGACATCGATATGATGGTCAAAAGTCTCCGTTCTCATCGTTTGACCATTCCTGATATCACTAAACATTCTGTCAGAGCCAAAGAGTCATGTTGTTTTGGAAATCAAGATTCAATTTCAGCACACCCATCTAAACTTGTCCAAACTTCAAATGTTAAAGATCCCATTGACATTTTGGCAAGTTATCCTTTTCCTGAAATTGAACTTGAGCATGAATATGATCATGAACCTCAAATTAGTGATTCAATTCTACTTCCTGATTCAATTATGACTCCAGTGTCTTCACCTGATTTCAATCCTTTTCCCGAGTCAGTATTGGATCCAGTGCAAGTCCATTGTGAAATTGAATCACCAATCATTTATGATGATCATATTGAACTTGACCAATTTCTTACTTTTGAAAATCCCATTGATAAATTGGCAAGTTCTCATTTTTGTGGAATTGAACTCAATGAGGAATGTGACTTTGATCCTCAAATTTGTGATCCAGTTCAAATTCCTGAATCATTATTGACTCCTGTTATATTACCCAACTTGAGCAACAATGTAGAGTCAGTTTTGATTCCCATACCTGTCATTCCTGAACTTGAATCACCAATCTTAGATAGTCACATTCCATCATGGGGAAATGAATGTGGACTTGATTTTCATCTTCTTGATTTGGACCCACTTCCTGAACCAATCTCGACTCCCGAACCTTTACTTGACTTAAGTCTTTTTCCTGAGTCGGTATTAGTTCATGTGCTTCCTGAGTCCAAATCAATCATTCCATCTTTTTATACTCCATTTTGGGACAAAGGTGTTGATAAATTTGACTCTGAAATTATTTTGAAATTTTGAAAATTAGATGGGGTAAAATTTGTAATAAAAATCATACACATATACATCATTTTAGTGGGTTGTATTCTAGAGGTCTCTGGTGGGTTCCTCCGGACTCCACACAAGTATGATTGGGCCGCATTTCGTGGACCAATCAGACCACCACCGGAGCCACCACCTTGAGGTGATTTTTCCTTCCCTCTCTATTTGTTTCATGCATACATACATCACGATGCATTGAGGACAATGCATGAGATAAGTGTGGGGGAGGGTTTACTAACATAGAGTTTTTAGATTTTCTTTCTTTTACACTTCTTTTAGGATACTTTTAGAAATTTTTCGTTTTGTATAGGAATTTTCTCTTTCTTTAAAAACTTTTTGAAATAAGAGACAAAGTTTTGATTTATTTTTAAGAAAATTAAGATGATCTTAAAAATTAAGGAAGCCTTAATTATGACATCTTAAACCTAGTCGAAATGATGGATCTTGTTTAAAATTATAGGCTAAGTAAGATAAATTGGGGAGATAATTTTATCTTGAATTTTTTGCCTTAGATAGTATGCACTTCACACTTACACAATTTTTGGGATAGAAACAAAGACCTAAAATTTCATAAAAAAAAATCATTACTTATTAAGCTGGATAATTATGCCTCAAGAAGCATGATTATTCACGCCTAACGGTGGTCAAAAGAAACAAATAATCCCCCTTAGTTTTGTGGCCTTGTTTACTTGAGTCCTTAAACCCGAGGGATGTTTTCTCATCTAGTGCCCTAAAACCATCTGGTCTGGGAGTCATCGGTTATAGGCTTGCTACATGGGTGAACTAGAAAGCCTAAGAAAACTAAGGGAAGAAAAAAAGAAGAAAAAGAAAGAATATACATATATATATATAAATAAATGGCTTAATAGTTAGAGTTGAAATCCCAGAAATCTTCACTATCACAATGTGCATATTATCTAAGTTTTATGAAAGATAAAATATTCAATCTAATTTTGAATGCTTACCTTAATTGATGACAAGATCTTGCGTAGAGACTAAGTTTAAGGAAGAATGATTTTTGGTGGACTTATGACCTTAGATCGCTTATATTTTTGCAAAAATATTTCATAAACTTGTCTCTCTTTCAAAATGCGTTTTCAAAATACTAACATTTGTCTTCTTTCTTTATGGATTTTGTGGGTGCAATCCGCTGAAAACCCTCAGGAGACAACACTCCTCCTCTAGGGTAACCTAGAGGTTTAACGGCTTGTTGCACACGCTCAGTGCAATCGCGTTACCCGCGAAGGTGGTAACCTCTGTAGTATAGTTTTCTTTTCTTGTTTTGCTTGGGACGAGTAAAAGATAAGTGTGGGGGTGTGATTAGTCTACGAATATGCATTATTATATCGCATTTTCCCACCAATTTATGAATAAATTGTCGGTCTAAACCGTATTTTGGTCTCTATTGCAGGTAAATCAAGAGTTCAACGGCAAAGGAGTAATAAGAGCCTAATTAAACCCCTTTTAGGGTAATTAATCCCGAATTTCGTGGAGGCCAAGCAAGGGATCATCTAGAAGATACGTCGAATCTAGACTCCTGCGCACGTCAGACGAATGTTCGAGCGAAATTACCAGAAAAGGAATATACTAAGAAGACTCTGGAAGCCAGAGGAATGTCCTCGCAAAAACTAGGGACCTAAGTCCCTAGTATTGCCGCGGAAATGCAGCAATTGCCGCGTTTCCGCGGCAATGGAGTGGAACCACGCGTTGATTTTCAACGCGTGGCCCCGTCTCGTCTTCTGGATGCTTCCTATGCCTATATAAACCCCTGTACAGGGCCAAAACGAGGGAGTTTTCGTTTCTAGGCTAGGATTTCTATGTTTTAGTGTAGTGTAGGTAGGTGCTCTTCATTTCTTGTATTTTGTTATGTTATTTCGTTTTTAGATCTTGTAGTAGGGCTGAGAGATTCAGAGAGAGAGATAGAGAGGGATTGATGTAATAGATGGTGACAGTCTATGCAAAGGTGCCTCCTTTCTCCTCCATTGTGATCTTCTTCATCTTCTACATGATGCTTTGCTAACTTTTCTTCTCATGGCAATCTAACTACTAACCACTAATCATCTAACCACTTACTTGATAATCCATATGAATCGAGTAGCCTCTACTAAGGCCTTGCTCTTGCAAGAGCCATTGATGGCTCATGATGATGGGTTCTAACATCTAACTTGCTAACTTGCTAACCAAGCTAACTCTCTCTTATTTCATGCTTTCTTTCAATATTTTGATGATCTAATGTTTGTATTAGCTTGCTCTTGATGAAAGTTTTGAATGTGATGAACCATCTATGTGCCATGCTTTGTATCGTCTCTTGAAGCCAAGGATTAGTGATGGCCGAGGATCAAAATGTGAGGCAACTATCAATAAGAGGTTAGCATGGTTAGTGGATCAATTAGTAGTTAGTAGCCATGAGTTTTCTTTTATCTTGTTTTAGAAATTATTTTCAAAACTCTTTTATCATTTTTCTATCGATGTTTTCACCGCCTTCTTAGTTCACCTTTGTTTCATCTCCTTTTTCTATTTTGTTTTCCAAACCATACTTCTCTTTTGTTTTCTTCATCGTTTTCATCGCCTTCTTCACCTACCACATTCTGGATTTCCTTTTCTTTTTCTTTTCACTTTCTTTTTCATTCTTTTAACAAAGAAGAACTGTTAACATAAGACGTGAATAAAAACTGTCAATGCTTCTATCGCCTCCCTTCCCTGTGGATTCGACCCGTTGAGCTAATGCTATAACGGAAGTATCGAGGGTACATTAGCACATGCGAGCTTTTACATTGCTTTTACAAACTACACATTTTTGAGTGCTAGTTTCGCCCCGTTCATAGACCACCAAGTTGTAAACCCAATCTTTGCTTGGCTTTGTGCCTTTCCCTCATTGTGTTGAGGAGGTTGTGCATTTGGGTTGTATCCCTCAAGTTGTGAGGTGATCCTTGTGTTGCTTTGTGCTTATCCCTCAAGTGGTGAGGTGATTGTTTGTTGGCTTGGTGCTTTGCCTCTAGAAGAAGGTTGTGGTTGTAAAGAGAGGAGTTGGGTACTCCTTGTGATTGTATTGCCCCAAATCCTCGGTGGAGGTTCCCTTTGTGGGAGTCCTGTGTGGACAAGCTAGTGGAGTTGAAATCCTTCTGGGTGAAGGCAGGGACGTAGAGCTGGGTGCTCGAATCTCGAAATAAATCTTGTTGTTTGCGCTTGATCCATTGACTCTTACTCTCTCTCTCTCTCTCTCTCTCTCTCTCTCTTTACTTTGTGCCTTGCATTATTTCATATTGATCATTCACATTTATATGCTTGGCTTGGTTGTGTGTGCATCACTCATTTAGTATAATTGCAATTAAGTTTTAAATTTCGCATTTAGTTCACTAGATTAGCATTATCACCTATTCACCCCCTCTAGGTGATTTCAATTGGTATCAGAGCCTACGCTCCTGATATTTAGGTTTAACCACCTAGGAGTGAGATCTTGGTTTGCTAGTCTACATTTGCATTTTCATTTGCACACATATAGTTGCACTCATGGATAGCCCTCCTATGTTTGACTTCTCTAGACATGATATTTGGAAGGCCAAGATGAGTTGTCATTTAAAAAGCCTAGGACATCTAGTTTATCAAGCCACTACTCAAGAATCCTACCCAAATGCTAGCAAGCATAGAAAGGCCAATGCATTAGCCCTCAAAACACTTAGAGCATCTCTTAATGAAGATCTTTTACATGTGTTTTCTCATTATGATTCGGCTTTTGCAGTTTGGAGCATATTGACTTCTCCCGAGCTACCAAGGATTATCAACAAGTTGAGGAGATCTAGGAGAGACAAGTCCGACGAGCATTGCCTCATGGTCCAAGGGAAAGACTCCCTTAAGGTACAATCAGAATCTCAACTAGATGATAGCTCTAGTTCATATTGCTATGGGTGCTTAGAAGCTCAAACTTTAAATATGGAACTTGCTACTAAGTTTGAAAAATTCTTGAAAAAACATGAACTTTTGAAAAAGAAGAACTTTGATTTAAAAGAAGAAATGAAGGATTTGTGTTCTAGTTTTGAATCGATTTTGCAAGAGAAGGAAGAGATTACTAGTGAACGTGATTCACTTAAATCTCAACTTGACCTTGTCCTAAAAGATATTGAATTTTTGAAAAGCAAAAATGATTGTGATGATGTTATGAAAAAACAATGTGGTTTTATCTTCTAAATTAGATTTTATTTTAAAAGATAACCTTTCTTTGAAAAATGAAATTGATTTCATCACAAAAGAATTGGAATTAGTTTTAAAGAAAAATGAATCTTTAAAAATTGATATAGATTCTCATATTTGCCATGCTAGTGTAGCTTCACCTAGCACATCTATTGCATGCTCCACTTTATCTTCTTGTATTGAAAAAGATATAAATGTTTTGAAGAAAAGTGTTGATTGTTTGGGCTCCATTTTGAGCCAATGTGCTTTGGATCATACACGCTTGGAATCCTTGGTTCGTAAGAAACAAGTTCCATCTTTGCATGCACACCCTCCACGGCATACACATGCTTCCCACGGTCACCACCATCACACATTGTATACTCATGTGTACACTTGTACACATTGTGGTCGTAAGGGCCACCTTGCTAGATTTTGTTATGATCGTATTTATGATGAAAATTTAGTAACTAATTTTGTTTGGGTTAGGAAAGATACTAACCCCCGTGGACCCAAGAGAAAATGGATACCAAAGACCACCCCTTTGATTTTTGATGTAAGAGTGGGCTCTCGCATAACGTGAGAGTGTTGGTGCCTTGGAGTGGATGCGTTCCGTGCTTAAAGAATACAATTTGGATGCATCACTTTCAAGGGGAGTTTGGTGGAGAGGACCACCATTGGTTTGGAGAACTAGAGAGGTGCCTTCATTGGTTTTGGTACAAATCTCTAACTCCTGTTTATATTTGCATGCTTTTCATGTCATTGATTTATAACATGTCATGTTTTATTGTTCATTATGCCTATGCCATGTTTATTAGATTAGTGATATACATGTTTAGTTATTTGAGACACCCATGTTTAATATGGATCTATATCTATGTGTTCTCACCTTGTTTTTAACTAATATGTATGCCCTAGATCTAATGCATATGCATATACATAATGATCATATGGATGTTTATGATTTTTATTTTTTTGTGCCTCATGTTTTAGATATACGTTTAGATGTTAGTTTTCATTAAGATTAGGATTTATACCTGTACATATAGTGGGCCACAAATAAATCTTTATATATGTTTGTGCTTGAATGCCAATTTGTACCCATTAGATGTGCTAGTATAGTCTAGTTTTGATGATTCATGCATTTTAACTTATATTCCCATTTTGGATATGTTTTTATGATCATGTATTTTAAACTTCATGTATATGTCCATCTTGTCTAAACTATTAGATATACATATACATCCTTGAGCCACGTGCCTTCATGCATATACCTTTGTGGTCTCTTTCATGTTTGGATATGTATGTATACTTTAGTTTGTACATGACATACATATACCTTGAAGATTAACTTGTTTTGATGATTCACTTATGTTTTCATGTTTTTAAGGAATTTCACATGAGCTTAATTGAATATTTTCATGTTATTATGTGTCACATAACACTTGTTCACTCACTTTGTTAGTTTTCTCATGATTTTGTTTTCATGAGTATGATATATGCTTTATGGACTTTGAGTGTTTAGTGATCATGTAATTTACATGTGTTTCATGAAAAACAATTTTGTTTTATTCCTTACTTGAAGGACTTCGTACTAGTTTAAAAGTTTTTCCATTTAACTAGTTCGTATTCTTCACTATGGTAGAGATTTTCAAACATACTACACTTTCAAACCTATTATTTTTGAAAACCCCTACCTTCAACAGGCGGTTGGATGGGCGATCATGATCATGTATGCTTTATAGTGAAAATCATTTTAAACTTGAACATGATTGGGAGGATAGGTAATATGAGATATACATTTGATATTATTGTTGTTTCAATTGGTATCATTGAATTTTTTTTTTCAATTGGTATCAATATTGACATTTCTTGTATACTCATATATTTTTTATGTATGTATGCTTACATTTCTAATAGTATCAATTTCGATTGGTATTTAACTTTTCATACATATATATGTTTTGTTTGTGCTTATTATATCCCTATATCTTGGAGGACAAATTTTGTTTATGCTAAAACTTGAGTTTTTATGATTATCATATTTCAATTGATTAGTTTTTCAATTGATATCTTAATACAAGCTTTTGCTTCGTTTTAGTTGGTATTTCATAAAAGGGGAGAAAACTCGTATTTCATATTTCAATTGGTATTTAGTTTACCATTGGTTTTGTATTCCACTCCCTTACTTTATGATGGAAAATGAATAAAAAAATAAAATGGATTTTTATCTTATTTTAGTATCTTATGTGCTAAAATGACAAATTCTTAAAATTGGTATCAAGATGTTTATTTGAATATTTTCAATTGGTATCAAGATTTATTTATTTTCTCAAAATTGGTATCAATGCCTTTATTTAACTTTCAATTGGTATCAATTCTTAAATATTTTTATGTTTCCTTTCAATTGGTATCAAATGCTCTACATTGACATATTTTAATTGGTATCATTTTGATTGCACCCCTTATTGACATTTTTTTAAAAAAAAGGGGAGAACATATTCTTGTTTTATTCCACCCCTTGTTGATGATTGACAAAAAGGGAGAGAATTATTTTGAGTTTATATGCATGTTTTTATATGCATGTTTTGTTTATCTAGAAACAAAGTTTGTTTCATAGTTTGTTTTCTTTATTAGTTTGTTGTTTAATTGTTTGTTTAATTGGCATCAATAGTATTTTTCGTTTATTTGTTGATATCAAGAGCTTTGTGTAAAGAACATGTTTTTATTGTGGTATCAAGAGCTTTAATAGAGTTTTACCTTTTAATTTGGTATCGTTATTTGTTTTATGCATGTCTATGCATTTTCATGTTTAGTATTCATTGCATAAAATTGTTGTTTATCCCTATGCCTGAATTAAGGGGGAGCTTCTTGGAAGCTTAACTTTAATCCATGCATATATAACTCCATGAGTTTTGTCATCATCAAAAAGGGGGAGATTGTTGGCCCAGAGGCCTTCCACTCTAGTTTTGATGATGATTAACTCATGTAGTTATGTGTACTAATAATCTTGTGATTTTAGTTTCAGATCATTAATCAAGATATTAGTTGGTGATTAGCTTCAACAAGATAGTTTGGAAGCTTTCACATGGTGATTCAAGAGCCCGAGCATCAAGATCATATATAGCACTCATTGGAGTCAAGCTCGGTGGATCACATTTTGGATCGAGTCGGCTTGGAGACGGCGCTCTATGAGAAGACATCGGTACCATAGTTTTTAGTTAGTGTTTTAGATCCATGTGTAAAGATTAGAATAGTATGATATGCTCAAGTTCACAATACACACACGTTTTATGTTTTGGATATTGGTTTTCGGTTTTTCCGTCTTGGTTTAACCGATCTTTGTTTTCATGAATAGATATTATATCAAAACAAGTTTAAATGGTTTAATGTATATTAGATTTGTTCTATATACATGCATGCTTCAACTACTTAGACAAACTTAGTTTGATATACCTATTCATGTGTTTTAGGTTTTGTGTTTTAACAAAACATATTTTTGGAAATTAATGTCAAAAAGCATGAATATATATATATATATATATGTTTCTTGTATATTGGATTATATCCATATGCAGCATGCTTTAAAGTGTTTAAATATCATGTTTTTGTATTTGTATGAGTTTTGGAAAAATCAGATTTTCATTTGGAAAATCCAAGTTCTAGAAAATACAGGTTTTGGTTTTCGGCAAAATTTGTAAGACACAAAAATGATTCATAATGTTTGAAATTTGTGTTGAAATTTTTAACACAAGTTTATATTTCAATATAAAATGATAAAACTATTTTTGTAGATTTTTAGAAGATTTATGGGAATTTTTAGAATTAAAAATAACATGTTTTTCTGACCAGAACTGCCTCTGCCAGGCTAGGTCGGTCGACCGGACGGTCGACCGGACCAAGTAGCCGGTCGACCGTAGCGGTCGACCGACATGCACGGATACGTGCACGCTGGCTTACCCATAAGCCGGTCGACCGACTGAGAGCAGGTTGCTCTCGGGTTGCCCCCGGTCGACCGAGCGGTCGACCGAACAGAGAGCTGTTGCTCTCTGTATCTGGGTCCGGTCGACCGCCCGGTCGACCAGTAGCTGCCAGCGGTCAAATGTGACCGTTAGCCGGTCGACCAGTAGTTCATTTTTGGCAGTTTCAGCTGCCAATGGCTATAATTTTCTGGGGGCTATAAATACCCCATTAGTGGCCAGTTTTCTCTAAAATTTCAAGAGCTAATTTTTCCCTACTCTCCAGTGTTTTCACAGCAATCAAAAGAAGTTTTTGGACTTTAAATTGAACAATCTATTCGGTGTTTTCTAAGGGTTTGGAAAATCAAAGAAAAGGGTTTTTGGGAAAAGAGTTTTGATTCAACTTCTATATCTTAATTTTAGTTTTTCTCAATGATTTACTTTGAGATTTTGATTTCCATTCCATTGGTTTTTCTCCACACTTGAGCTACATCTACTATCTCATTCTATAGGATCCTTGTGTGGGAAAAAAATTGTTTGTGGTTGTTTGTTAGACCACCAAGTTGTAAACCCAATCTTTACTTGGCTTTGTGCCTTTCCCTCATTATGTTGAGGAGGTTGTGCATTTGGGTTGTATCCCTCAAGTTGTGAGGTGATCCTTGTGTTGCTTTGTGCTTATCCCTCAAGTGGTGAGGTGATTGTTTGTTGGCTTGGTGCTTTGCCTCTAGAAGGAGGTTGTGGTTGTAAAGAGAGGAGTTGAGTACTCCTTGTGATTGTATTGCCCCAAATCCTCGGTGGAGGTTCCCTTTGTGGGAGTCCTGTGCGGACAAGCTAGTGGAGTTGAAATCCTTCTGGGTGAAGGCGGGGACGTAGAGTTGGGTGCTCGAACCTCGAAACAAATCTTGTTGTTTGCGCTTGATCCATTGACTCTTACTCTCTCTCTCTCTCTCTCTCTCTCTCTTTACTTTATGCCTTGCATTATTTCATATTGATCATTCACATTTATATGCTTGGCTTGGTTGTGTGTGCATCACTCATTTAGTGTAATTGCAATTAAGTTTTAAATTCCGCATTTAGTTCACTAGATTAGCATTATCACCTATTCACCCCCCTCTAGGTGATTCCAACATGTACATGATATATCTATGCTTTTGACATAAAATTCAAAGTAGTTTTTGTTAATTACAAAACTCTAAAAGGATCATCAAAATAAGTTTTTCTAAATATATGAAGCATATATGTATATAGATGAAATCTAATATACATTAAACCATGTAAACTTGTTTTGATTCTATCTATTCATGAAAATTATATATTTTTAAATCCAAAAACTGGTTAAACTGAAAACCAAACATATTGAACTTGTGTGTGTTTGTGTGTGTGTGTGAACTTGAGCATATCAACACTATCTATCTTTACACAAGATCTAAATACAAACTCAAACTAAACACAAACCGAAGTCTTCTTGTAGAACTCCATCTCCAAGCCGACTCGATCCAAACACGATCCAAAGAGCTTGACTCCAACCGAGTACTAGATGCGATCTTGACGCGCGAGATCTTGAATCTACATGTGTTAGTTTCAAAACTCCTTTGTTGAAGCTAGAAACCTACTAATATCTTGATTAATAACTGAAACTATATAAATATAAGATCATTAGTAAACTATAACTACATGAGTTAATCATCATCAAAACTAGAGTGATGGGCCTTTGGGCCAACACAAAAATGTCTATATATTAGTAAAACTAATGTAAAAAGAAGTATATACAAAAATGTTGCAAACTGTATATACTATTCCATTATTTTATAAAATCTAACGTGAGCGTCAGCTCAAACTGAACTGTAAGTGGGTCCACCCCTGAGTGTATGCAAGTGGATGCACCTAGCTATATGCAATGCATTCATGCATGCAAGATGCTTGGTCAAGCATTTCCATGCCTATGTGGATGGCCAAGATATCCTCTTAAATGCTGAGAATAAAGAAAATATTGAGAGAGGGGGAGAGAGAGAGAGATAGAGCGAGAGTTAATGAGTCATCCTCTATAAATTTATAGGCAAATACAGTTAGGAGTGAATAAGTCCTCTCTGTACACTTATTTATAAACAAATATAATTAGACATAGGACTCCTATTATTATGTAGCAATATGACTCTTAATTAAGTAATTACTCATAATTACAAAATGATTCTTAAATACATAATAATTTTCAATTACACTTCCCCCTCAAACTGAAGCATATACATCATAAATGCTCAGTTTGTCACAAATAAAATCAACTTATGTCTTCCCAAAAGACTTTGTAAGTAAATTTGCCAGCTGATGATCAGATGAAACATGACGAGTTTGAAAAGTCTTCTCTTCTATCTTCTAACGTACCAAACTACAATTCACTTTATGTTTTGTACGTTCATGAAATACTAGATTTTCAACTTTATGAATAGAGCATGGTTATTACTGTATAACCTCATAGGATACTCTGGAGCAAAACCAAGCATAGTCAACAAGTCTCTTCCCTTGAAGTTTTCACCAAAACACAGAGTGATCCTCTTGAGTAACGAGAAAGTCCAAAAGCCCAAACAACATAGGCAAATCGTCTAAACAAAGCTCTTGGTAACTGCTTCAATCCTACAATGACTTTTTTAGTTTACACACCTTCCCTAAACAACAAAATCGGGTGGTTGCTCCATGTAAACTTTCTTGTCAAGAACACCATTAAGAAAAGCATTTTTAACATCTAACTGATGGAGGGGCCAGTGATGAGTGGCAATCAAAGAAACAAGAATCCGCATATAATTCTACTTTATAATCGGCGAGAAGGTGTCTTGATAATCCAGTTCATATACCAGAGAGTACCCTTTAGCAACCAAACGGGCCTTCAAATGTGCCAATGACACATTGGGATTCAGCTTTATAGTGTACACCCACTGACATCCAACTGCTTTTTTTCCTGGAAAAAGAACAACAAGATCCCAGGTTCCATTTTGTTTTAGAGCCAACATTTCTTCCTTAATAACATCCTTTAAACCTAGGATAGAATGGGCCTCTAATACAAATTTAAGAATAGAATATGAGTCCAAAGAAATAAAGTCATGAAACAAAGGAGATAACGTGTGAATAAAATACAAAGCGGGAGATAGGATAAGATGTGCAAGTGTGTTTACCCTTATAAAGGGCCAGAGGAAGATGATCATAAACACACTCAGAGTCAATAGTAGCATCACTAGAGGTGAATGTGAAAAACACCTAGAGGGGGGGGGGAATAGGTGTAAGTGCTAATCTAATAAACTAAATGCAAACTAAGTGCGCTAAATGCGGAAGCTAATGCAAATTATGCACAAACTAATACAATACAACAAGTGTAGCCGAATTCCTCTTGCGAGGCTCTGGACTAACTCCCCTTGATTCCCCTTTAAATGGGTTGAGGCGCTATGTGAAGCTCTTGTTGGATGAGTACAAGTTAGACACACACACACAAGCAATCCAAGCAATAAGAAATATGTGCACACACAATCAAGCCAAGCAATCAAGGATAAATTACAATATGAAAGATGCAAGGCAACACAAGCAATGTATATAGTATGAATGCTATGAAAGTATGATGCTTGTATGAAATGATGCTTTGCACAAATGTAAAGAGAGTAAGGGTTAGAGAGACAATGGATCAAACGCTAACACAAAGATTTGTTTCGAGGTTCGAGTACCCAACTCTACATCCCCGCCTACACCACCGTGTAGGATTTCCCAATCCACTATAGGAGTACCAAACTCCTCTCTCAACCTTACAAAGCCACCGAGGCTATACAACCACAATCCACCTCTACCGAAGAGGGATACGGCCCGTAGCCAACTACAACAAATACCTCTACCTAAGAGGCTCACAAACCAATCACCCGATCACCTCTACCGAAGAGGGATACAACAAGAATAAGGGTGTACAACTTAGAGGTTTACAACAACAACCTCAAACACTCTCTTTTCTCTTTTTCCACAAAAACAAGATCCTAATAGTTTAGGATAGAAGATATGGCTCAAGTGTAGAAACTAAGTGTTTTTGGAAACAAGCAACAAAGAAAAACTACTTGGGAAATCTCTTGTATATGATAGAAATAAAAGATCAAATCAAAATCCCAAAACCTAGTTTTCTTTGATTTTCCAAAACCCAAAAACAAATAAGATGAAATCTTTTTGGCTTAAAACCCTTTTAAAAACTCTTTTAAACACTAGAGAAAGTCTGAAATTTTTAGCTCTAAAAATCTTAGCCAAAACAATGGAGAAATGGGGTATATATAGCCCCTAGGAAAACTAGCCGTTAGGCTGATGTGGCAGCCTGACAGACTGCCGGTCGACCGGCCCGGTCGACCGCCAACGGTCAGAAAAGTGACCGTTGGGCACTAGCGGTCGACCGGCCCGGTCGACCGAAACATCCTGAGAGTTGAAATCTCAACTCGGTCGACCGGTCCGGTCGACCGACTACAATGTGTAGCCAGCGTGCACGTCTGTGCACATCGGTCGACCGACCCGGTCGACCGGCCACTTGGTGCGGTCGACCGGTCCGGTCGACCGAACTGGCCTGGCAGGCACAGTGCAGAACTGCACAGATACGGGATTTGAAAATAGGTCTTTTCCAATAAAAATCCCATAAATTCACAGTAAATCCACTAAATAGTTTTAATCACAATAAAAACTGTTTTTCTAAAAATATGTTTTTCTAAAACTTGTTTTTCCATAACTTCACAAAATACAAAAACAAGATATTTTGAACTTATTAAAGCATAGTGTGTATGGATATGATCCACTACACAATCATAATGAAATATCTATGTTTTTGATATCTAGCATATAACAAGGTTTTGGTTTAAAGGATATGCATGATAGAAATACCAAAAACCAACTCTTGTAATTTTATCATAAACAAAACTTGTATTTTATCATACTAGATTTTTCCAAAACATGAATAGGATAGTCAAAATAAGTTTGTTTACCAAGTTAAAGCATGTATGTATAAATAGAAAACATCTACTATACATATACCATATGTAAACTTGTTTTGATCAACTATTCATAAAAACCAAATATCAAATCATAAAACGAGTGTGTTTTGTGTTCACTTGAGCATATCAACTAAACTAAGCTTTACAAATGGATCTAAAACACAAACTCTAAACTAGATACCTAAGTCTTCTTGACGATCTTCGTCTTCAAGTAGACTTGCTCCAAAACTCCGTGATTCTCCAAGTGCAAAGGTATGATCTTTAAGCTTTGGCACCGGAATCATCATGAATAGCTTCTAATCATCTTGTTGAAGCTAATCACCAACTAATATCCTGTTAATGATTTGAAACTTAGAAACATAAGAATATTAGTGAACATAACTACATGAGTGTTGATCATCATCAAAACTAGAGTGGAAGGCCATTGGGCCAACAGAATGTAGATGTATTCTCACCTGTTTGTGCTCCAAAAATTGGAATAGCAAAAGGTGTTGGCAGTGGTACAGTAGAAGTATGTCTTGTGAAGACTCTGGTTGGTTCTATAAACCAGTAATGAGTACTAGTTCTCCATGTACTGGAGGCAATCTATCTAGAAGTGTATCACCGATGGTAGAGTATATACAACTAATGGATACTGAATATAAAAAAAATATATTGTCGTCCTTGGACTCAAGGGGAGAAGGCTCATTATCAAATCCAGATTTAAACTCAAAAAATGTGACATCAGCTGAAACAAGAAAATGATCTAGTGGAGGGCAATAACACTGATACCCTTTCTGTGTCCGAGAATACCCAAAAAATATATTTGAGAGTACGAGAATCTAGTTTTTGTTTTATGAGGATCATTTTTCTGAATAAAACACATGCACCCAAAAATATTTTATGGTACGAAAAATAATTGTTTTAAGGATATAATACCAAATATAAGATCTAATTTGCAGAATAGAAGAAGGAATCTGATTAATTATATAACATACTGTAGGAACTACATCACTCTAAAAATAATTAAGAACTTTCATATGAATAAGCAATGTGTGTGTAGTTTCAAACAAATGACTTTTACGTTCAGTGACCCCTATTGTTGAGGAGTGTATGCACATGAGGATTGATGAATAATATCATGCTCAGTCATAAAACTTGTAAAGACAAACTAAAATACTCCCTAAAATTATCAGATTCTAAAATTTTCACAGAAGTATTAAATTAGATTTTAATCTCAGAACAAAAATTTGAATTGTAGAAAAGATCTCAGAATTTATGAGATAAAGTCAAGTAACACGCGAGTAATCATCCACAAAAGTAATGAAATACTAAAAGTCAAGTTTGGATTTTATTGAAGATGCAACCCAAATATCTGAATAAACCAAATCAAAAGGATGATTAGCCTGTTTATTGACTCTACTAGGGTAAGACATTCGATGATGCTTCTCTAATTAACAAAACTCATATTTTAAAGACTCAGCTTAACTAGACTCAAGGACTAAAATTTTTAAAACCGATAAAGAGGGATGACCTAACTAACAAGAATGATCAAAAAGTAAAACTAAACTGGAGCACGCCACTGATTTGGAGACCAAGTCTAGGTAATGCAATCTGCCTTTCTCATGCCAGGTGTCAATCATCTTCTTCGTTTCAAGTTCTTGTAGTTCACAAAATATATGATATAATTTAACTGAATAATTTAATGCTCTTGTAGTCACAAAACATAGGATATAATTTTACTGAATAATTTAATGATCTTGTAAGTTTACTAACTGATAGTAAATTGAAAGGAAAGTTTAGAATATAAAATAAAACACATATGATAGAGATAAGATGTAGTATTAGAAAGTGTTATGCCTTAAATAGAAACAAAACCATCAGCTAATAGAACAGAGGAAAAACACGTAGAATCAAGAGAGGACACAATACTTTTATTTCCAATCATGTTATTAGAAGCTCCTAAATCTATAATCCAAGTAGGAGAACTTTATGAAGTATGAAAAGCAGTGGGATTTCCTATCCGAGCCAAAGTGGCTCTAAAAGAAAGTGGAGTTGATGATGTCTGAAACTATTGAAACATCTGATACAACAGCTCTTTCATCTGCTTCTCATTAGCAGAACTCCTGCTATCAGAGTGCTTCTCCTGAGTTGTGGCTATATAAGCACATTAAAATTATTTTTACTTTTCCTTTGTAATAGTGAGCAATTGTATTTGATGTGGCCTCCCTCCTTACAATAATAACAATACATCATCTCTCCTCCTCGTCCTCCAGAACAACCACCACCATGGCATCTCACATAACCCCTGCCTCCAAAATGACTCCCACGATCTCTACCTCCTGTTGTTTTGCCTTGAATAGCACGAGCAAAATGAGCCTGAGACTCCATGCTAGCCAGATTTTATGACCCTGAAGGAACAACTTCATGTAAGTGATACGTATCCTTAAGTGACTTGATAGTGAACCTGCCAATATTTGGTCGAGCCTTCGAGAATTCTAGACGCAGTGTTTTAAGAAAACAACAACCATCAATTTTTCCACCTCTCATGCATCTCAATCACATCACCTGTAATAGAAAAACTCTCCTTGACTTTGTCGGAAAGTTGTTAACGTCAGCATAGAACCGGGCCAACATTTGACTCTCCTGTTTAATCTTGAACAACTCATGAATAACATCATAGGCTAGACTCAGGTTGCTGCCCCTGAATATAACCTATCCAAATAGATTTATATCTCCTTTACAGTCTTACAATGTAGAACCAGATCCTGGCCGCGTGGCTCCATGCTGTTCAAGATGGTGATATTTAGCTCTTCAAGTCTGTGTCTTTGGATCGGGGAATCTTCAGTCAGGTGGTAATCTTTAGCTCTCTTAGTAACATGAATCTAAATAACTCATTTTCACTGTAAAAAGTTGTCACCATTCAACTTTCTATCAGTGATCTTTTTAGATGTAAACTTAGAAACTTTTAGCTTCATCTCTTCAATCGTCACTCAAAACTAACAAAAACAAGCAAAAAAAACCCTCTAAAATTACAAAGACGCTCAAATAAAAACTAAACCAAGCTTCAACCTACTACAACATGAGCTTACGCGGTGGTACTGTTCATCGTGAACAGTAAATTTTTTTTACAAATCTGAATTCAAAGTAGATTTGAAAGAAGGAAATAGAAAAAAGAAAGAAAAAGAAAATGTTGAAGAAGAAAGAAGATGGTGATGATGATGGCGATGTTTTGATGGTGATCTGATGACGATGATGAAGGTTGCGAAAAATAGAGAATCTTAGGATTCTGATACTATGAGAATATAGAGAATATTGAGAAAGTGGAGAGAGTATACTCTTATTTATAGGCAAATATAATTGCAACTCTCAATAAAAATAGAACTTATAATATAATGTGATAATATAACTTCTAATTAAGTAACAACTCTTAATTACATAATGACTCTTAAATATATAATGATTCTTAATTACAAATGAAATGCATGATGAGGTGCATGTTTGAAGAAGAAGGAAAGAGAAGGAAGAGAAAGTGACATTGACGACGTGGGAAAGAGAGAGGGTACTTAGAACCTTCCTTCGAAGTATCTTTTCTTTTAATTATTATAAAAAAATGCATAGGAGTGACAAGGCTTTCCATCTAGTCCAGGTATTTGTCTCTTGAGGCATAGGAAAAGAGTTGCAAAAGTAGGTCCCACTAATTTAAACCATTGCACTTAACATAACTAGTTTGTGCTAGTTTTTGGGGGTCTATATTGAATTTTATTTGAATCGAATGGGCTGAGATTTCAAATACAAGTTTGAAATGGACATTGTTTGCATTTTTCTTGGCCCAAAAATTGGGAGAAATATGAGTTATAGAACTGCTTACTAATGTATGGTAAACTACAAAAAATGGACTCGTTGAATACCAAAATGGCAAAAGGAAAGTCAAAATTCACTTCAATTTGTGTGGTGGTCCATATTGCCAAAATGTGAAAGATGTGTTTAAATGGAATCTTGTTTAGGCACCTTGAGACCTATGAAAAAGCAACGAGTTAGAAATGATCAATTATGAGATTATTAGATGAAACTAATAGTTACAACAATGAAACTTTTACCCTAGAACCCTATCAAATAGTTACAAGGATCAAAAAAAATTTGAGGGGCTAAACAACAAAAGGAAATTTTACAAAATTCGTGGGCCAATTAAGGTTAACTAAGGAATAATTAGTTGTTATTAGCAAATCCAATGGGATTTGATTAAAGGAAGTGACTTAAATACCTTAGACAATGAATATCTTAAACTGATATATTTCTTAAATTTGTATACAATACTCTGGGGCAAGATAAAGATAAAGGATACCTTAGAACTTGTTACTCAATAGTGGAAGCAAAAAGTCTTATTTTCAAAATCAATCTCAGATGTAGTGAAACATGAGGAATGATATCAGACCTGTTTGATTAATGGTGGAAGTGATGAAGTAGTAATAGTTCCCTTTGGAACTTGAAAATTGGTTAGTAAATTTTTTGGTGTTTGGATGTTGTTGGGAAGTGTGATTTGAAAAATATTATGTCTTTTCCGGTATTTGGATAGTAATGTGGAAGTGGAAGTGAAAAAGTTGACCACAAAATTGACCGCAAAATAATATTAAAATAAAAATTAATTAAGAAAAATAAACATGGACTGTAATTAGAATGCAAGTGAGATTTACATAATCATAAAATTAACTGTTTTGTCGTGCAACTTATTACAAATGAGATTTACATGACCACAAAATTAACTGTAGCACCCTGAAAGTGAGAAAATAGTTGTACAAAAGAGAAAAGAGAAAAGGAAAAGGGTTTTTTTTTTTCTTTTTTCGTGTTTGGATAGATAAGAAAGTGAGTTATTATACTTCCCTGTTTCCTTACTTCTGCCTACTTCCTTCAAACCAAACACACAACAGATAAGATCTTATTTCTTATGAGATTTGCAATTTACACAAGGGGCAGAGTTATAAATGTGGTTTCATTAATTGTGCGATCCTAAATAATAGTTAATCGGATGAAGCATGGAATATGCGGGGATTAATCAGAATTGAATATTTTAATATATTTAATTGATTTCTACCTCTTCGACACATACAATGAAAACTACTTTCTTAAATGCTTTAAATAACTTGTAGTCTTGTGCTATATGCTGGTTATTTTGCATATACAAGTAACACAACCTCTTCAGCCTTTCCCATTTGGTAAATATGTATATCATCAATATAGATTCATTCATTAGATCAACATGCATACAAAAAGAGAAACATGTAGCTAAACAGCCAAAAATCGTCGCTATCACAGCTGCGAGTTGTCATAGTGGCTCGAAGTTGCTGAGGGAACGTGAGGAGAGAGATTTGATATAAGGGTCCAATTGGGGGAAGGCAAATCAAACCCTAATTTTTCTTTTATTAGCTAGAGTGTGAATCCGGGTCAGATATGAAATAGAAGCATAAACGATTAATGCGAGCGATTTCTCTTTATGTGAATGACTAATGTGATTAAATTGCCAATTAGTCAAACAATTAATGAGAGCAATTAATGCAGTTTTATGCAATGGAGTTCCGAATAGGATTAATCGGTCGATTCATCGACCGATTAATCTAATTTTTCAACACTGCAAGGGAAAAAAACATTCTGATGAGGCTAATGATAATAGTCTTTTTCTTTTCCATTTCCAAAGTTCAACAATTCTCTTGAAAATCACCTACAGAGAGGGTGAATATGTGATGTTAATCAATTATGTAGGATTTAAAAATTATTTACAGCAAACACACTTAATCTCAAATAGTATGCAATTAGAAACAGATATAACAAATATTGAGCATAGATAAATGCAAGTGTAAAGAGTAAAGAGATAGAGTCAAGAATGAGTAAACTCCGCAAGCACGCTGAATTTGTTTTCGAGATTCGATCCACTGATGTACAACCTCGTCCCCAACTCTTGTGGATATATAAGCACTATAATCAGTTCGCAAAACTGAAATACGTTTATAATCGTGATCTCACAATATCACCTGTTAGAGCCGCAACTTCTACAACACGATTCCTCTTGGATCAACTTGGAGGCTCAACTCCTACAAGTTATGATCCTACAAGATTGACTTCTTGCAACCTCTCTCACTAGAGGCATACAACACTTACAACAAAGAACAATGGTTGTGATAGATCACTACAAAATTTCTCACTAAACCACAAATCCTATAGCTATAAATTAGAACTGACAAGATCAAGCTTTAGGGTGAGAAACACTAGAAAAGACTGGAACAAATCTAAAACTTTTGTATACTTTCTCTCAAGAATTTAAAGTGGCAAAACAGTAAATTGTTGAAAAACTTGTTAAAACTCTACAAAACAATCAAAATTTATAGCAAAAGAATTGATAAAGTTTGGTAACATTTAACAGAAAAAAATTAACTAGCTATCAAAAATGGGTGCAGAACTTTTGATAATTAACGGTCATAAATGGCTAAATTTTTAAAATACAGAAAGTCATTTTCGAAAGTATAACACTAGCTGTCGAAAGCACATTCAACAGGGACAAATTTTCAAGGGAGAACTGTTGAAAATCAGTCAGTTGTGAAAATAACTTTACTCTCTGAAAAGTATTGTCGAAAATTAGATTACGAGATGTTGAAACTTCTTTCGGACAGTTAGCAAAAAAACACTAAACAGTAAAAATGAGTCTGTTTTGAACTTTTCTGAGTTCTCTGGAAGAGGCTGTCGAAAGCGTGCAGAGAAGCTGCTGAAAGTTCTTCAACTTAAAAATATATATTATCTGATTTTGAATGAGCTGTTGAAAATAGTTCAATATTATCTGATTTTTCTAAAACTTGTTTAAAATCAATTTTAACTTCATAAATAAAAAAATTTCTTTAAATTATTTTTGAGTTCAAATATGTATGGATAGACTCCACTACATATTTCAAATAGTAAAACTTTTCTGGGATTTAATCTATATTAAAATTGATTTTCCACTCAAAATCAAAATATTTTGAAACTTGGTTTTGAAAAACTCAATTCTATAAGTATATCACTTTTGAAAAACTCTTTAAACCATCAAATTAAAGTCGTGTGTGTTATCAAACTTAAGCTAACAATTCTACAATCTAAAACTTTTAACACATTTTCTAAAGTTACAGAACACAAGCTATATTTCTTGAAACACCAAAATCTTCGTGTAGATGTTGATTTGAATCTGACTTCTCTTAAGCTTCAATCGTCAATGATAGATAATCCAATATGTATCGGTAGATGTTGATCATCACTGTTTGATCTTACATAATTTGTATCTTAATAAACAACCTATATTCTTTCAAACAACTTCAAAATCATTAGTTTCTTAATTGCATGAGTTGGGAATTATCAAAACACGGGTAATTGAATGTTTGAGCCAACATCTCCTTCTGGCACCAATAGGCATAGAACCCACCCATCTTCAGAGCGGGCAATATATTCAAGGAATTAATGATACAGTCTACACGTGTAAATGATATGATAAACATACAAGCAATGGCAACATGAAGGAGGTGTAAGATATTTTCTGATGCGATCCATACACTATATCTTATTCCATATCATGACACACGTGTAACTTATGTTAGTCAACATATTAAGTGTGGCTAATAGGTGCACTAAGTTGTAAATGTCGGTGAGACCAAGTACTACTCTATTATTAGGATTTGGGGCATTATGAGAAGACCACTAATCAAAGAGCTATATAGAGAAAGGAAGTCCCTCCTTGCAGCCATGCATTAATCTCCACCCATAGGAAGCTAGATTTGGTAGAAAGAAGGCTCCATATCTCGTTTTTTAGAGCGGCAATTCAGATCCGGATATAGTTCATTGATCCCTCAAGAGGCATGTTCTTTAAAGGTTCTCTACAGTTTATAATATTCATCATACATGTTATCCGGATTCGTACATAGAAGCAATTGATCTCTTTCTATCATAAATAAATTCTAACAAGTGGTATCAGAGTCTTTTTATGCTATCTATGTTTTGAGATCAAATCATGCATGAAATCTGGTCTATTTTTCATTTGAGAACCAGTATCGAGAAACCTAGATCCACATACAAATCATGTATGATCCTTCCGTGTATTTCTCGTGTAGGTGTATGCGTGATCATCTTTCTTGCTCCTCGTTCTGGTTGGATGATTTTCTAATGCTTTGCGTCGACTGTAGATATAAAGAATTATTAATTTATCGTCCTCCTGTAGATCTAAAAGGCTGTCAAAAAAAAAAATATTCTTAACACCACCCATGACTCATGTTGATGCAAGTGATAATATATTTTATTATTTCATCTTTTATCTTTTTGCAAGTGTTGTTGACCAAACCGTTGCTAATTTCCAACTTTTGGATTGACTATCTGTTGCATTTCATTTCAATTTTTTGGTGGTGCTCAGCCTCTGGCGCCGCTTCAGGGATCTATTCTCCCCACACAAAACCAACCTCTATTATATTACACGTGTACATTAAAAAGGAAATTTGGTGTTTTGAGTGCACAGCTGATGGGAGAATTTTATATAAAAGTTTCATCAGAATATTTAAAGTAAGGACATAATGCACATATACCTTTTAATTTCTGTGGACAGTTTCTTTTATTGTCACATGTATCATGCACATGTTTTTTTAACTAGTGATTCTAATCTGAATCCTTTTATATTTCTTGTTCATAAGTTCCAAATTCATTTCAAAACATATAGTTCTCAACAATCAGAAGGATCATGCGTACATGCCTTTGGTGCTGAGTTATTTAAAATTCTATATATTACCTAAAGGTGACTATAGAGTTTTTAGGTAACCTAGTAACCTTGTAGGACAAGATAGACTTCACGTGTCGGGAAAATTAGAATAACCCTAAAACCAAAGAATAGGAAGTGTCTGTAATTGAACCGAACGTAATCAGTCTAATCTTGAGTATGATTTTATCATCAACTGGATGCAATCATAATTAGTCATTACCTAAAAGTAAGGTTAAATTATTAATTGTCGGACCCGCAGAATGAAGAGACATGAACCATGGACATAATCCCACTCTGACTCGACCATCCTAACCCCGAATAGGCTCATGATAGTAAATAATTAATGCATATATATTCACATTAGTTTATTACGCACAATGAATATTAATCCAGTCTAGTATTTATTTTCACTACAGTTATGGATCTCACCTTAATCCAGAGACACTTGATTGGAATAGAGACCCTGACAGAATCCAACTATTCAACCTGGGAGATGAAACTCCAGATAGTATTTGGTTTTCTTAACTATGATTTTGTGTTGACTGAGGACAAGCTCATTATTGACCCAACGACTACTGATGCAAAGAAGGCAGCAGTTTAGGTATCCATTGACAAATGGGTTAAGGGCAACAAGATGAGCATTCTCATAATTAAGTCTTCTATAGCCTATTATGAGTAGTAGAATTTCTGAGAAGGAGAACACTAAGAATTTGCTTACGGTCATCAAGCATCAGTTTGAAAGTCTATCAAGAGTTGGCAATATAGCTGTCTGTGCCAACTCTGATTGAAACTTAAACAAGAGAATATATATATACAAAAATAAAAACAAATAATCAAAAAATTAGAAGGTTAGATTCTTCTCGCTATTCAATTCTACCCGCTGTAGCAAGTCCAAAGAGGATCGTGTTCCACTGGGGGGGAGGCAATGGAAGCGTTGGCAGCATGGTATATCTGTAGTCAAGACTTAAAAGAAAGGTTGGTTATAGTTTGAAATAAGAAAGTAGATCTAATCAAGAGGGAGAGTCTAGGTCGCTAATCTACCTTCCAACTAGTCTCGATCTAGGGGTTGTATCCTTTTAAACTAATAAAACATTCATCTAAGTTGTTAACCCTAAGTAAGAAGAGTAAGATGACCAACTTAACTTGTCTACACTACACCAAGCCAAACCCTAATTTTACCCTAAGCCAAAGCCAATCCCTAATCATTAAACTATGCCAAACCATACCCCAACTTAATCTAAAGCCAAACCCTACAAGCTCCTTCCTCCTTACAATAGCCAAGCCAAAGCCAATAGAACAAAGAAATTATACCAAGAACAAAGAAATAAAAAGGTAGACTTGAAATTAAAAGAATAAGAACATAAAAAAGAACAGATAAACTTTATTGATGCAATCCTTGGGTACAAGCTCCTTCTCCATCCTCCTTACAATAGCCAAGCCAAAGCCAACAACAACTACAAAGGAGAGAACTCAAAAGAGGCTAAACTAATCTAACAAAAAACCCTAAATCCTTAACCCTACTCTTATTCTTCTTCTCTACCCTTATTCTTCTTCTCTCTGGATGAGGTGCTCTGTACGTACTGCAGGGGGTCCTTTTTATAGAAGAAAACCAGAGGGATAAGAAGCGTCTGAAGATAGAAAGAGCTAAATATTTCTGAATTTGAATTCTTCTCTTATCTCCAAACTTGATTTGACTTATCCAGAATTTTATATAGAATTTCAATTCTAACCTACAACTTGTTATCGTCTTGATCACTGAATATGGCTTATCAGATGGCTGAATTAGAAAGTGTGATCAACATAAGAGTTGTAGTTCTTTAAATCTTCTTTCTAGAGTATCTTGAATCATCAAATATGAGTTTCGATAGAGAAAGTTAGGATTGAAATACTAAAGAGTATTCAGTCTGAATCCGAATTAAATTCAGATTTTCTCTCCTTTATCTTCATCTTGTGGTGCAATCCGAATTAATACCCGATGATTCATCTTGTTCTATCCTTCTCCTCCTCTAGGTTTTAATTTAAAATCCAAATTTAAATGAGATAGAAAAGATGCTTCCTTTATTTTCCCAATTAATCTTTATTTCATATTTCTTATGGGCTTTTGGCTTCAATTTGGCTTCATTTATTTATTCTTTAATTAATTAAGGCCTGCACAACACTAAACAATAAAATGTTACGTAGCAGTGCTTTATAAAAGAATAAGTAGGAAAAATATGATGATAAATATGATGATAAATATGCACTTTTGACTACCTATCACACCCCCACACCTATCTTTTTGCTCGTCCTCGAGTAAAAATAAAAGAAAAAAGGAAAAGAAAAGAAAAGCTAACATATCCTAACTCACTTTCGTAGGAATCACGGTTGCACTTAGCATGTGTAACAAGCCGTTAAACCTCTAGGTTACCTTAGAGAACGAGTGTGTTTCGTGGAGGGTTTTCAGTGGATTACACCCACAAAATCCATAAAAGAAAAAGAAAATGTTAGTGATTAATTTTTTTTATTTTGAAAAAGGAGAGAAATATTTGAAATATGTTTGAGAAAACCAAGCAATTTATAAGTTTTAGGATTATCATTCTTATTCATTCTTGAACGTAGTCTCTATACAATAATTCGTTATCAATTTTAGGTAAGGATTAAAATTGAATTTTTATATAATCTCTTTTGTTACCCTAAGTCATATGCATCCTTGTGAACGTGAATCTTTACTAGGGATTCTTTAATTTGGACGCACATGCCTCTTTATTATTATTATTATTATTTTAATAATTGTATAACTCATCTAATTTTCTTTTGTATAAGTATCAAGGCTTCTTGAGGCCCTCATACCTAGCTAATTGACTATTAGATGTGTTAGTACATATATAGATAATATTTCTTAGTTTTCTTAGGCTTTCTAATTCACCCATGTAGCGAGCCTAAGGTTGGTGGCTCCCAAACCGGTCGAATTTAGGGCACCGGGTGAGAAAACACCCCACGGACTTAAGGACTCGAGTGAACTAGGCCACAAAACTAAGGACTTTATTTATAAAATCACCTTTAGGCGTGAATACTTATGCTTCTTGAGGCACATGTATCCAGCTTAATTAGTGAATTTTTTTATTTATATTATTATATTTATATTTTTTTATAATGCACAAGAGTCTTTATCTTAGAATCCTAGATGTGTAAGTGTATTAGGTATGCACATTTCATTAAGGTAAAAATCAAGACTAATTACTTATTCAATTTTTCCTCCTATACCTAAAAATCTAACAATTTATTTTATTTTGACCAAGTTTTTAGAAATCCTAATCATGATTTTCCTAATTCTTAAGATTAACTTGGATTTCTTTCAAAAGATAAGTCAAAATATTGTTTCCTTTTTCAAATATATATATTTTTTGTTAAGTTAATATTAACCTAAAGTTAGTAAGTTAATCATTATATTAGTCTGGTTTGTAAATATTTTTTTCTTTTTTCTTTTTTTCTTTTATTTTATTTATTTTTTTAGAAATAAAAAGAAAAATTTTATTAAGTTAATAATCTAAGGTTAGTGAGTTATGTTAACAGCAACCTACAATTAGTCAATAATCTATGTTAAAAATAAATATTTTTTTATTTCTTTTTTATTATTTATTTATTTTATTTTTTTAAAAGTTAAGCGTTAGTACCCTCCTCCACACTTATCTCATGCATTGTCCCCAATATATGAATGAAATGCATGCATGAAATAAAATGCAAAAGGAGTATAGGTTCCAAAAATTTACGGATAGTGTAGGTCAAAGAGACCCATGGTTGTGCTTGCATCCGGTACTGGCTCCAAGAATGGTTTCAACTTTTGATCATTTACCTTAAATTCATTATCACTCTTGGGGTCACTAATCTCTACAGCTCCATGTGGAAATACAGTCCTAACGACGAATGGTCCTATCCATCTTGACTTCAATTTTTCAGGGAAAAGATGAAGTCTCGAACCATAGAGTAAGACTTTTTGCTCCGGGACAAAAGTTTTTCTCGTGATGAACTTATCATGAAAAACCTTAACCCTAATTTTCTTGATTTTCGCATTTTCATGCGCCTCGTTCCTTATCTCCTCAAGTTTGAAAATTTGCAATTTTCGAAGTGCACCAGCCTTATCAAGGTCAAATTTAGTTGCCTAATTGCCCATAAGGCTCAGTGCTCTAGCTCGACAGGTAAATGGCAAGCCTTTCCAAAGACTAGCCTACAACGAGACATCCCTAGAATCGTTTTGAAGGCGGTCCTATATGCTCATAAGGCATCCATCAATTTGGTAGACCAATCCTTGCGGTTTTGACTCACGGTTTTCTTCAAGATAAGCTTTATTTGTCTATTGGAGACTTCTACTTGTCTACTAGTTTGTGAATGATAAGGTGTCGATAATTTGTGGTTTATGGAGTATTTCCGCATAAGAGCCTGAAAGGTTCTATTGCAGAAATGTAATCCATTATCACTAATTATGACACGTGGCATTCCAAAACGTGAAAATATGTTTTCCTTCAAGAACTTACAACAATTTTGTTGTCGTTTGTCTTGCAAGGAATGGCTTCAACCCATTTAGACACATAATCCATAGCCACCAAGATGTATTGGTACCCAAATGAATTTGGAAAGCGTTCCATGAAATCGATGCCCCAAACGTCAAAGAGTTCTATTTTTAGAATTGGGTTGAGGAGCATCATGTTTCGTTTGGAGATCTTACCTATCATTTGGCATCTTATGCACGTCTTGCAAAAGTCAAAAGCATCCTTAAACAGGGTGGACCAATACAAGCCACTCTATAGTACCTTTTAGGCTGTTTTGCGGGGACCAAAATGTCCTGTTGACACTTAAAAAAGACAAGATTCTTATTGTTCCGAACAATGTCTACACTGAAATCACCTAGAGGAGGTGAATAGGTGATATGGCTAATCTAGAAACTAAATGCGGAAGCTAAAAACAATTTGCAACTACATTTAATACAACCAACGAGTGTAGCCGAATTTCCCGTGAAGGGCTCTGGACTAACTCCTCTTGATTCCCCTAGATAAGGGTTGAGGTGCTATATGAAGCTCTCGTGGTTAAGTATAAGTGAGGCACACACAAACAAACCAAGCATATAATATGAATAGGCAATATGAATATATGCAACGCACAAATGCAAGCAAATAAGATATGGTAATATGAATGATATGATGCACAAATGTAAAGAGAGAGAGTTAGAGAGACAATGGATCAAACGCAAACACAAGAATATGTTTCGAGATTCGAGCCCCTAGCTCTACGTCCCCGCCTTCACCGAGAAGGATTTCCAATCCACTATCTTGTCCACCGAGGACTCCCACCGAGGGAACCTCCACCGAGGAGGATTTGTACAACAAGGGAGTACCGAACTCCTCTCTCAAACACCGCCTCACAACCGAGGGGTAGGCCCGTAGACAAACAACCACAAATCACCTCTACCGAAGAGGGATACAAACACAAAACTCCACCTCTCACTAGAGGGAGCAAACTACAATCTCAACCTCTACCAAAGAGGGAGCAAACGCCACTCCAATCAACCTCTACCAAAGAGGGATACACAAATACAAGGAGAGTTTACAACAAGTGGTATCTTTCAACCACAAACAATCTCTCATTTTCTCACAAATAAAGATCCTAATAGAATAGGATAGAAGATAGCTCAAGTGTGGAAAAATAAAGTGTTTTGATCAAAGAAATTCTCTTGGGAAAACACCAAAATAGATATGGAAATTTTAGATCAAAACTAATTCCCAAAACCCTAATTTCTTTGAAATAAACAAAACACTTTAAAAAAAAATAGATGAATCTTTTTGGCACTTAAACTCTTTTGAAAACTTATTTTAAACACCAAGAATAGAGAGAAATTTTAGCTCATGAAAACTTGGCCAAAATCCCAAAGAAATGGGGTTTATATAGGCCAAACAGAAAACTAGCCGTTAGGCTGAATTCTCAGCCTGACACGGCTGGCGGTCGACCGGCCGGTCGACCGCCAACAGTCGAATTTCCGACTGTTGGAGCATCCCGGTCGACCGCCCAGATATAGAGAGCAAAGCTCTCTGGTCCGACCGACTGGTCGACCGGCCCATTGCCTGGCCAGACGTGCGCAGACCTGTGCACGTCGGTCGATCGACCGGTCGACCGGCTCTGGCTTACGGTCGACCGGCCCGGTCGACCGCCAAAGCCTGGCAGCCAATATCTGGGTCAGAAAATCAGGTTAAAAATATTTCTAATAAATCCATAAAAACTTCTAAAAATCCCCAAAAATAGTTTTAACATTTTGTATTGATATATAAACATGTGATAAAAATTTCAACTCAAATATCAAACAATTTGAACTATTTTTGTGTCTTGTAAATTTTATCAAAAACCAAAAACTGTATTTTATCAAACTTGAATTTTTCAATAGGAAATCTGATTTTTCCTAAAACATATTCAATTACAAAAACATTATATTTAAACACATTGAAGCATGATGTATATGAACAAAAGTCCAATATACATAAAACATATATATATATATATCAAGTTTTTGACTTTAAATCCATAAAACATGTTTTGTTAAAAATACCAAAACATAAAAATGTGTGTGTATTGTGCACTTGAGCATATCAACTATTCTTATCTTTACACATAGATCTAAAACACACTAAACTATGGATACCTAAGTCTTCTTGACGATCTTCCATCTTCAGGTCGACTCGGTCCAAACTCCGTGATCCAACGAGCATGGCTATGAATGATCTTGACGCTCGGGCTCGGGAATCACCAAGTGAAAGCTTCCAAACTCCTCTTTTTGAAGCAATCACCAACTAATATCTTGTTACATGATCTGAAACTAAAATCACAAGATTATTAGTAAACATAACTATATGAGTTAATCATCATCAAAACTAGAGTGGAAGGCCTCTGGGCCAACAATCTCCCCCTTTTTGAAGATGACAAAACTCATGGAGTTATATATGCATGGATTAAAGTTAAGCTTCAAAGAAGCTCCCTTTTAACTCATGCATACCAATAAATAAGCAAATAAATATGCAATGAAGGCTCATAAACATGAATGCAAATACAAGATGCCAAACAAGCATACAAACATAACACTCATCAAATTCTTATCTCCTTGTATTTACAAAACAAAACATATATGCATAAACATAAATACTTTTTCAAAACATGCATATATACCAAATACTTCTCCCCTTTTTTGTCAATCATCAACAAAGGGTCAAAGTAAAAACAAAACAATAAATTCTTCTTCCCCTTTTTGTTCGAAACAAAGAATTAACAAGGGGTCAAACAAACAAATCAAAACATTTTATGATATTAATTGAAAAATGTCAATGTAGAACATCTTGATACCAATTGAAAAGAAACATAAAAACATTGATACCAATTTTAAAAAGTAAAAGCATCTTGATACCAATTAAAAACATTCAAATAAACATCTTGATATCAATAAAGAGTATTTTTTTTAAAGCATATGATACCAATTGAAATTATAATATTCTATAATAAAGTAAGGGAGTGGAATACAAAACCAATGGTAAACCAAATACCAATTGAAAGATAAAATATGAGTTTTCTCCCACTTTATGAAATACCAAATAAAAACAATGTCTAAGCTTGTATTAGAATACAAATTGAAAACTAATCAATTGAAACATGATGATCATTAAAATTCAAGCTTAGCATAAACAAAATTTATATATGTATGAAAGATTAGATACCAATCGAAATTGATACTATTTGAAGTGAAAGCATACATACATAAAAATATATGAGTATACAAGAAAATGTCAATATTGATACCAATTGAAAGAGTCCAATGATACTAATTGAAATAACAATAAGATCAAGTATATATCTCATATTCCTATCCTCCCAATCATGTTCAAGTTTAAAATGATTTCATTATAAAGCATACATGAGCATGATCGCCCATCCAACCGCCCGTAGAAGGTAGGGGTTTTCAAAAATAGGTTAAGAAAATATAGTATGTTTGAAAACATCTACCATAACGAAGAATCTGAACTAGTTAAATGGAAAAACTTCTAAACTAGTACGAAATCCTTCAAGTAAGGAATAAAACAAAATTATTTTTCATGAAACATGAAATTCACAAAATATCAACACTCAAAGTCAATGAAGCATGAATATGACTCATGAAAACAAAGCATGAGTAAACAAGAAAGGTGAATGTACTAATAAAATGTGAAGAACATAATCATGAAAAACTAGGCAATAAGCTTAATATTCCTTAAAACATGAAAATCATCAAAAACTATTTAATCTTCAAGGCATATGTATGTCTTATACAAACTAAAGTATACATACATATCCAAATACAACGAGTCCACAAAAATATATGCATGAAGGCACGTGGCTCAAAGGATGTATATGTATAACAATAATTTGGATAAAATGGACATATACATGAAGTTAAACAAGAAATCATAAAACAAATTCAAAAATGGGAATACAAGTTTAAAATGCATGGATCATCAAAACTAGATTATACTAGCACATCTAATGGGTTCAAATAAGCATTCAAGCTCAAACATATAAAGATTTATTTGTGGCCCACTATATGTACAAGTATATACCAAGTTTTAATGAAAACTAACATCTAAACATGTAATCAACACATGAAGTATAAAACAAGATATAAATCAACATGATAAACACAAACATGATCATTATGTAAATCCACATGTTATTAGAGCTATGATAAACATGATAGCTAAATAAAGGTGAGAACACAAAAATAATGGTCCATTTTAAACATGGGTGTCTTAAAAGCTATACATGCATGTCAATGGTCTAATAATCATGGCATTTTTATAATAATCTATAAACAACAAAACATGCTATAAATAATGAACATGAAAGGCATGCAAATATAAACGGGAGTTAGAGATCGATACCAAAACCGATGAGGGCAACTCTCTAGTTCTCCAAACCAAGGTGGTCCTCCCACCAAACATCCCTTAAAAGTGATGCATCCTAATAATCTCCATGAAGCTCGGAACGCATCCACTCCAAGGCACCGCAACTCTCACGTCATGCGAGAGCCCACACCTACATCAAATACAATAGGGGTAGTCTTTGGTACCCACACTCTTTTGGGTCCATGGGGGTTAGTCCCTTCTCTAACCCAAACAAATTTATTTGCTAAATTTTCATCATATATACGATCAAAGTAAAATCTAGCAAGGTGGCCCTTACGTCCACAATGTGTACAAGTGTACACATGAGCATACATGTGATGAGTGTGTCCGTGAGGAGCATGTGTATACCACGGAGGGTGTGCATGAATAGATGGAACTTGTTTCTTTCGAAACAAAGATTCCAAACGTGTATGACTCTTGGCACAATGGCTCAAAGTAGAGCCCAAATAATCTACACTCTTCTTTAATAAACAAATATCATCATTAATCCTAGAAGAAGAGGTACATGCAATAGGTATGCTAGGTGAAACTACACTAGCATGGCAAACATAAGAAACAATATTATTTTGTAAAGAAATATTTTTCTTTAAACAAACATCTAAATCCTTTGAAATTGAAGCAATTTTTATTTTCAAAGAATCATTCTCTTTTACAACAAAATCAAGTTTTGAAGTTAAAACTTTATTTTTCTTCAAAACATCATTACAATCATTTCTATTTTTCAAAAATTCATTTTCTTTTAATACAAGATCAAGCTTAGATTTCAAAGAATCCCTATCATTAGAAATCTCCACTTTCTCTTGCAAAACAGTGTCAAGTCTAGAAATCAAATTTTTATTTTCAATGTTAAGGCCTAGATTTTTCTTTTTCAAAATGTTATATTTTTCTATCAACTTTTCACAAACAATTGAAAGTTCTTCATTTAAAGCATGGGCATCAATATTCTCATCACATGAAGAACTAGCATCAAAACTATCTAGTTGAGATTCCGATTGTACCTCAAGGGAGTCATTCCCTTGGACTATGGAGCATTGTGAGTCGGATTCTCCACTAGACTTCTCCGGTTGGATTTGCAATTGAAGCTTGGAGGTGGATATGGTTGTCAACTTGTTCCACACTGCAAAGGCGGAATCAAGGTTAGAAACATGCATAAGATATTCTATAGGGAGCGTGCTTCTAATAGCCTCAAGGGCTTGTGCATTAGCCCCTATATGCTTGCTATTACTAAGGTAGGATTCCTTCATAATGGCAAGGTGAACCTTATATCCTAGGGTTTGTAGGTAAATGGACATCCTAGCCTTCCAAACAACAATGTTGGAAGGGTCAAACATAGGTGGGGTCATGAAGTCCATGGATGTAAACTATATGTGTGCAAACTAAAATATATGCAAATGCAAATGATAGATTAGCAACTAGGATCTCACTCCTAGGTTGTTAAACCTAAGTATCAGGAGCATAGGCTCTCATACCAATTGAAATCACCTAGAGGGGGGTGAATAGGTGATATGGCTAATCTAGAAACTAAATGCGGAAGCTAAAAACAATTTGCAACTACACTTAATACAACCAACGAGTGTAGCCGAATTCCCTGTGAAGGGCTCTGGACTAACTCCTCTTGATTCCCCTAGATAAGGGTTGAGGTGCTATATGAAGCTCTCGTGGTTAAGTATAAGTGAGGCACACACAAACAAACCAAGCATATAATATGAATAGGCAATATGAATATATGCAAGGCACAAATGAAAGCAAATAAGATATGGTAATATGAATGATATGATGCACAAATGTAAAGAGAGAGAGTTAGAGAGACAATGGATCAAACGCAAACACAAGAATATGTTTCGAGGTTCGAGCCCCTAGCTCTACGTCCCCGCCTTCACCGAGAAGAATTTCCAATCCACTATCTTATCCACCGAGGACTCCCACCGAGGGAACCTCCACCGAGGAGGATTTGTACAACAAGGGAGTACCGAACTCCTCTCTCAAACACCGCCTCACAACCGAGGGGTAGGCCCGTAGCCAAACAACCACAAATCACCTCTACCGAAGAGGGATACAAACACAAAACTCCACCTCTCACTAGAGGGAGCAAACCACAATCTCAACCTCTACCAAAGAGGGAGCAAACACCACTCCAATCAACCTCTACCAAAGAGGGATACACAAATACAAGGAGGGTTTACAACAAGTGGTATCTTTCAACCACAAACAATCTCTCTTTTCCCACAAATAAAGATCCTAATAGAATAGGATAGAAGATAGCTCAAGTGTGGAAAAACAAAGTGTTTTGATCAAAGAAATTCTCTTGGGAAAACACCAAAATAGATATGAAAATTTTAGATCAAAACTAATTCCCAAAACCCTAATTTCTTTGAAATAAACAAAACACTTTAAAAAACAAATAGATGAATCTTTTTGGCATTTAAACTCTTTTGAAAACTTATTTTAAATACCAAGAATAGAGAGAAATTTTAGCTCATGAAAACTTGGCCAAAATCTCAAAGAAATGGGGTTTATATAGGCCAAACAGAAAACTAGCCGTTAGGCTGAATTCTCAGCCTGACATGGCTGACGGCCGACCGGCCGGTCGACCGCCAAAGGTCGAATTTCCGACCGTTAGAGCATCCCGGTCGACCGCCCGGTCGACCGCCCAGATACAGAGAGCAAAGCTCTCCGGTCCGGTCGATCGGCCCATTGCCTGGCCAGACGTGCACAGACCTGTGCACGTCGGTCGACCGGCTCTGGCTTACGGTCGACCGGCCCGGTCGACCGCCAAAGCCTGGTAGCCAATATCTGGGTCAGAAAATCAGGTTAAAAATATTTCTAATAAATCCATAAAAACTTCTAAAAATCCCAAAAAATAGTTTTAACATTTTGCATTGATATATAAACATGTGATAAAAATTTCAACTCAAATATCAAGCAATTTAAACTATTTTTGTGTCTTGCAAATTTTATCAAAAACCAAAAACTGTATTTTATCAAACTTGGATTTTTCAATAGGAAATCTGATTTTTCCTAAAACATATTCAATTACAAAAACATGATATTTAAACACATTGAAGCATGATGTACATGAACATAAGTCCAATATGCATAAAATATATATATATATATATATATTAAGTTTTTAACTTTAAATCCATAAAACATGTTTTGTTAAAAATACCAAAACATAAAAACGTGTGTGTATTGTGCACTTGAGCATATCAACTATTCTTATCTTTACACATAGATCTAAAACACACTAAACTATGGATACCTAAGTCTTCTTGACGATCTTCCATCTTCAAGTCGACTCGGTCCAAACTCCGTGATCCAACGAGCATGGCTATGAATGATCTTGACGCTCGGGCTCGGGAATCACCAAGTGAAAGCTTCCAAACTCCTCTTTTTGAAGCAATCACCAACTAATATCTTGTTACATGATCTGAAACTAAAATCACAAGATTATTAGTAAATATAACTACATGAGTTAATCATCATCAAAACTAGAGTGGAAGGCCTCTGGGCCAACATACACTTGTTGACATTTACAAAACACAAGTGAAAGATAGGCTGATTGGTCTGAACAATGTCTAAACTTGTTGACATTTACAAAAGACAAGCGATAGACAAGCTGACAACCAGTTCTGTACTTGTTGACATTTATAAAAGACAAGCGACAGATAAGCTGACGACCTATTTTCACCCATCTCCGAGGGACAAGGAAGCAACTTGGACTCTACTGATCCAGTCAAGCAGACAGTGAGCTCAGATTGTCTCTGAACAAACCTCAGCAGGTCTAAGATGCTAGCACTTAGCATCACATGAGCCCAAAGGGATAGCTTCGCCTGAGAGGCTAAGATCATCCAACTTCGCCTTGAAGCCATTCAAAGCTCCGCCAGGAAGCTAACTTATAGCTTCGCCTGAACTGCTGAAGCACAACTCCGCAGAGAGAGTTAGCTCCGCCTGAAGCTACACGCAACTGCACAGAAAGGGTATGCGGTAGCTTCGCCACAGACGACATCTAGTTCCACCGAAGAGCTTTTTTCTGACTTTGTCAGATGTGCCTTCCAGCTTCGCTGTGAGCTCGACGCGGCAGCGCCGCTGCTAGTCTGCTATGGTCAACCTTTGACCAATCAAATCTCCAGATGAGATCAGATCTAATCGGGATCAAGACCAAATCTAATCAAGGTCAGATCTGGAATCAAATTTGACAGTTGATTGCCGTAATCTCTTGACTCTTCTAAAATGAGTAAGAGGATCAGGGGAAATCCTCCAACGATATGGAAAGAATCAAAATAGATCAGAAGGATCAACCGACCTGCCACTTCTAGCTTCGCAGAAGCTGATCCTAGCCTCGCAGTAAGGCTACTTTCCAGATTTAAATAGATTTGATTCAATCTGTTTCTATATTTTCAAGGGACAATTATACCCTTACTCTCCCTATAAATAACCCACCAGGGGCACAAGGAGAGAG
Source organism: Agave tequilana (assembly GCA_038442645.1). Taxonomy (NCBI): domain Eukaryota; kingdom Viridiplantae; phylum Streptophyta; class Magnoliopsida; order Asparagales; family Asparagaceae; genus Agave; species Agave tequilana. Next base: position 191,930 of record JAVJIF010000873.1, read on the forward strand.
GACCACGCACAGGCGATACGCTAAAGAGAGACGGCAGACTTCTCGAGAGGACGCACCGTGCACAAACAGAGATCTATTCTCTTGAATTCAGAGACCTTTTAGAGAATCGCTTCTCTAATCAGGGTGTTGATACCCTAATACCTTCTTCTCAAGGAATCTCCGGAACCAGGCGATAAGGAATTTCTAAGTGAAGGTGATTTTGAGAAGTAACAAGGAGGTTCTACCAATCTTCTGTTCTCTGATTCCCCGAACCAGGCGAGAAGGGAATCTCATCGCTCGCATCGTCAAAGGGACAAAGTGGTCGCGCGCTGACCAGACTCCTATCGACACACTTCTCCAGAATCTCTGAGGAGATCTACTTGTAATCTTTTTAAGAATACTTATAATTTAGCTCCTCAACTCTTTTATTGTAAGTTTTCCCCTTTGCAAATTAATGGAAAATTAGATGGCGACTCCGCTGGGGATTGATTTCTCTCCTGCTGAGAATCAAGTGTCGCAATGCGACGAACAGACCTTCGGGTCTATCTCTGAATTCGGGAAAGCCGGTGCAGCCAGAGCCTCTCTGGCTAAATCTTTAAGACAAGTCTCTGCGGAGACAGATAAGGCTCTCTGCGAGCCTACTGCGGTTCTTTGGCGCAACAAGGAAGCACGCCCGCAGTCCAAGTTCAACACTTTAGAGAACTTGGTTGTCCACTTCGACCAGGAAAAATTTGAAGAAGTCCTCTCTGGGGGTGGTCTAATGCTTCATGCACGGAAGCATAGAAAGGTCTCCATGACCAAGGTTTCAGAAAAGAAACCAGGAGCAGAATTCTGCCAACACCCCTCAGCCTCGCGTGTGGCTAGTCAGGTTCCTTGCGAACCTAAGTCTCCCTTGTCAAAGCAGATGTGGAGGCCAAAACAGAAGGCTCTGGGCAAAGCTTCAGGCGTAACTACGCCAGAAGTGCGTCTCTCGCGCGAATAAAAAGGCAAGATGCCTGCCTGCTCCAACAATGCTGCTAGCCGTGAAGATACAATGGCGACAATACCTTCGCCTAATTCAAGATCAGTAGCACCTCGCGCCAGCCTCGTTCTCACGAGCGGAGCTACTGTACCACAGCGTACGCGCGACGTCCATAGCTGCGAAGCCCAAGTCAAAGCACAACAGCGTGCTTCGTTCGCTCTTTGCAGCGGAGTTAAGGGATTGTCCCTAAGTGCTGATAGCGTTGCTTATGCAGCTTCAGCGCCCAAGGGCGTTTCCAAAGCTTTTAGCCGCGAGGTTAGAACCGAAGCACTATCTAAGGCCAATCGCCTTCGCAGCATCACAGCGGATAAAACACCACAGCGTGCTCCGCCCTCGGGTTCGTCAAGCACTAAGCTCATGTCTTGCGATGGAGCTAAGGGATTGTCCCTAAGTGCTGATAGTGTTGCTTATGCAGCTTCAGCGCCCAAGGGCGTTTCCAAGGTTCTTAGCCGCGAAGCCAGATTTGAAGCACTACTTTGTGCTAATCCCCTCTGCGGTGATAAAAAAGCAGGACATCGTCCTATGCGCGATCTAAAAGAGCTTCTGCGCTGGATCGTTTAGGCCCAACTGGGTCTAACTTGCGGGAATTCTTGACGAACAAACGGAAGTCGGAATCTTTTCGAATTACTTCCCCCTGTTGTCAACAAGTGGGATGTCAGCTGGTAATCGTCCACTCAGTCCATTGCCGGTTAGGACCAAGCCTCGCCACTTCTCCAGGCCGACGATCAGTTTTTGCTCGACTGTCGGTGCAAGCCCCGGTGAAACATCATAAAAGGAGCGTCTCGTGAGACCTACCCTCCGCATCCGTCAACATGACCGGGAGAGGACAAGAGCTGTGCAGGGGCAGACAAGCATCCGACGATACTCCCTACAGCTCCCCAGATCCAGATTACAGCCCAGGCTTAGGCGAAGTCTTGGTGCATGAAGAGGGTATTTTCCGAAATATCAGATCTAGGGTTGCGATACCCTACACTTATGAACAGCCGTCCTCCTCAGTGGTAGTGGCCTCGCCACAACCAAAGAGAGGATCAGTCCAGTGGTCTGATGAAGAAGATAAAGACAGCGAGTATGCTTCTTCGGCGACAGTCAGCTCGGTGCGAACAGACAGAGCATCAGTAAACATGGCTGATAATGCTAACGACGACCTTCGTCGACGTTTGAAAGCTCAGGAGCAAACTTCTAAAACCCAGCAAGAGGCTCTGGATAACATTCAACAGATGCTCGCTCAACTCCTCAGTAACCGGAATAACAATGATGTCGGGAGCAATCACGAGGAGGAGGAACATTTTAGCAATGACCAGCCAAAGATGGAGAAATCCAAAGAGGGTTCTTCTTTAGATGCTGAAGTCCTTAAGGGCCTCCAAGCTCAAATTGCATCCCTAGCTCAGAGGGATGAGTTAAAGAAAATAGGGGCAGTCCGTCCTTACCCGTTGGAGTGGGACTCAGTGCCTTACCCACCGAAGTTCAAACCACCAACATTGCATACCTATGATGGAAAGAGCTCGCCAAACCAGCACATCTACTATTTTCGGTCTCAGACCGGTAATGTTATAGGCAATGATGCCATCATGGCTAGACTATTCATTGGCACCTTAAAGGGGGTGGCATTTGATTGGTTCCGAAGTCTTCCTCTGGGCTCTGTCAATTCTTGAATCGACCTAGAAACCCGATTCCTTTCTCGTTTCTATGAGGACGATACCGAGGTAACCATGGACAAGCTCCTCTCCACCGTGCAGAAGAAGGGTGAATCTGTCCGTGACTACATTGAGCGATTCAGAAACTTGTCTTTGATGTGCCCAGCAGAAATGCCATTACCCATGCTCTTACAGACGTGCAGGCACAACTTCTTAGACCAAGTAGAGGTTCGCATGGGGGCTGTCAAAGCCCACACCTGGAAAGAATTGGTCGAACAAGCTGAGATAGCCGAAAAGTCGGCTAAAAAGTTCGAACCATCTACCCCTAAAGGCAGATGGGGTATGAACAATAAAGGACGTAGCGACATGGCGTAGTCTTCTCAAGCCAAAGGGAAAGAGACTATGTCCGTTGAATTGTCCGGGGACGTACAGTCGAAAGCCAAGAAGAGCGGCTTCAATAATCAGGAGTCTAAGTTCCCTCCAAAATAGTATTCCTTCAGAGACGATCAGGTGGTCACAATATTCCATTTACTCCACAAAGGGAATAAAATGAAGCTACCAGAGGCTCGACGTCCCAATGAGATAGGACGCACAAACGATCCCAAATACTGTCTCTATCACAGGATGATTCACCATCCTACCGACAAGTGCTATGTCCTCAAGGACAGAATCCAAGCCTTGATCGACACTGGAGTCCTGACACTAAAGTCAGAGCAGAAGAAAGTCACTGCCAATATGGTGACCCTCGAGTTCGGCAAAACCCCAAAGGTCACAGTTCCTGACGGGACTTATCCAGTCCCTACACCACGGTTGAAAGTCAAACATCCTGCGGCTAAAACTCAGGATAATAGAGGTCTTGTTCCCATGACATTGGAGACAGGGGAAGTCATGTGGATACACCCAGACCTTGTCCAAGCTGTACAGTGGGATTCAAAGAAGTCCAAGTCGAAGGGCAAATCTTGCAATGTCATCTCTCTCCTGCCGGACGATGACAATCTTACATCAGCTTCCCCCAGTGATTCTGAAAGAGAAAAGCATGCTTGCACAACGCAGGCCGATGTACCTTAGCCGACGGGTACTCGATCCAGAAAATCATACTTAAAACAGTATGAGAAAGCTACTGACGACACACAACAGCAAACGCCATCAGTACAAGTACCTGGATCCGTCTCAATTCCGACCAAGGGAAAGAGAAGCCTAAGGAAGTCCGGTTCGACCATGTCCTGAAGAAGCCTTCAGGCCCAGGGCTTGATACGCCCTTTCGTTTTGACATATTGGCCCAGCTGGCTAATATCCCAGCTCGTATTACCATACACGAGCTACTTCGTCTCTCAAAAGAGACAAGAGAAGCACTCAGGGATGCGCTGGCTAATTCAGAATCATTCCTAACATATATGCCAGAGACCCCTAAAGATGACGCTCAGTCTCCGTGTCCTGAATGCCATCATGCACAATCAAAGGTCCCCGCTATTACCTTCACAGCGAAAGATATGCTTCTCAAAGACAACAAGCACGATCGACCTCTGTACTACACCGGATACATCGGTTCAACATGCATCGAAAGGGTACAAGTCGATCCGGGGTCCGCACTCAGCATCATCCCCAAAAGGCTTCTCTATTTCCTCGGTATACCGCTGTATAGGTTGTCCGCAACCACTACTACAATATACGGTTTCAATACCGGGAGTAGTCATCCACTTGGAAAAATTCGACTCCGTTGCCGAATTGGGAGCCTGAAGTCAGAAAGTGACGTGCTATGTCATTGATGCCGACACGTCGTACAACTTATTGCTTGGACGACTATGGATCCACGCCAACTGGATCGTTCCCTCTACTTTGCACCAATGCTTCAAATATGTTGAGGATGACGCGACAGTACGAACTGTCTTTGCTGAAAGCAACCATTCAAAGGAGTAGAAAATTACTTCACTGACGCTCTCCTGTATCAAGAGACTGGTGAAGCATCTAAAGAACCATTGCCGGATGATGATGAAAGTGGCAATGAGCCGAATTCAGAATCCGAGGCAGACATGCCAGCCATTTTGATTGGTGAACCAATTATTGCATGTCTTGATAACCCCCAATGTAATACTCCTTCTGAAGATAAAGGTGAATGGGTAATTAATGATAATATTTCTTTTGATTATCCTGTGAGTGTTGGGTTGCTTGAATCCATTACAAATAGCTCTCTGCACATGCCTTTACATAAACCAAGTGCGTCCAGCACGCCCATGGAACCTGCAGAAGGGGCCATTTTGGTGATCCCGCCATCCAAAAAGGTCAGTTACCGATAATTTTCGGTAGAACCCAACCACGGGGACCCATGGGCGCAGATTCAAGTTCAGACACTTCACAATTCTTCCATTACGCGCGGCCAGCGCGCCATATTATGAAGAAAATGGGATATGACCTAAAGCATGGAGAAGGCCTGAATTTTGGAAAAGGAAGGCGTAGTTTGCTGCGTAACTTTGTGCCAAAAGGAAAGCCTGCAAATTACTATGATAATACACGCAGGGGGTTGGGATACGTTACACCCACATCGCCATCAACGGTTCAATTCAAAGATGATGAACCAATTATATCGCATTCTGCCTCATCCTCTGAGTGGGACTCAGATGTTAGCATGGGAATGATGTTCGAGAATCTCACTGTTAATATGACTTCAAGCAGTCAATTGAAGCTTGCGGAAGCTACTGATGAGGAACCATGGGCTCAGTAATTAGATCTCCAATGGGTAAAGCGATTTGACTACGCGACCCACCTACTGAAGACAAGGTGATGCAGGTCAACTTGGGTAGTCAAGATCACCCTAAACCCATCTTTATAAGTGAGAGCTTATCACATATGGAAAAGGAAGAACTGATAATACTCGTAAAGGAGTATATAGACGTCTTCGCATGGAACTATGAAGACATGCCTGGACTTGATCCGCAAGTAGCCATGCACCGTCTGAATATCAAGCCCGACGCCAAGCCAGTCAAGCAGCAACAACGTCGGTTTCGCCCAAACATTATGGAGGCTATTAAGACCGAAGTCCATAAGCTCATTGCATGTGGCTTCATACGGGAGGAACAACATCCAGATTGGGTTGCTAATATCGTACCCGTCCTCAAGAAGAATGGGAAGATACGGATCTACATCGACTATCGTGATCTCAATACGGCTTGTCCTAGAGACGAATTCCCACTGCCCATCACCGATGTCATGATCGACAACACCTGCGGATTCGAAAGAATGTCTTTCATGGATGGCTTTTCAGGGTACAATCAAATTAAAATGTACCCCGATGATGAAAGGCATACTTCGTTTCGAACGCCCTTGGGGGTATACTGCTACACCGTGATGCCCTTCGGGCTAAAGAACGCCGGAGCAACCTATCAGCGGGCAATGAGTACAATCTTCCGTGATCACCTCCGAAAAATGGTAGAATGCTATGTCGACGACATTACTGTCAAAAGTCGCAGTAAGAATGACCATCTTCGTGATTTGAGAATGATGTTCGACATAATGCGGGCTCATCAACTGAAAATGAATCCGACAAAATCCTTCTTGGGAGTTTCAAGCGGCAAGTTCCTTGGATTTATTGTTACATCAAAAGGGACTCATCTTGACCCAGATAAAGTCAAAGCCATTCAGAGCATGCATCCGCCGAGGAATCTTAAAGAGCTCAGAGGCTTGCAAGGTAGACTGGCTTTTATTAGAAGATTCATCGCAAATCTCTCAGGCCGCTGCCAACCGTTCACCCGACTCATAAAAAAGGGTGCTTCCTTCATATGGGATCAAGTTTGTCAGGAAGCTTATGAAGACATCAAGAGATATCTCACAAAACCTCCAGTCTTAGTGGCTCCCACATCAGGGAAACTATTCTTACTTTATGTGAAAGCTATGGACCATTCTCTTGGTGTCCTCCTTGCTCAAAAGGACGACAAGGGTCACGAGCAGGTCATTTATTACCTGAGCAGGATTCTGATAGGGGCGGAATCTCGCTATAATCCTATCGAGAAGGAGTGCTTAGCTCTTGTCTTTGCTGTTCAGAAGACACGACATTATTTGGTCGGCCAAACCATGCATGTCATCTCCAGAGTAAATCCTTTGCGTCTTCTCATGACGAAGCCAGGATCATTGAATTCAAGATTAGCTAAATGGGCACTCCTTTTGTCTCAATACGACATGATCTTTATCCCTCAGAAGGCGGTTAAAGGCCAGGCCCTCGCAGAGTTCTTGGCTGCTCATCCAGTCCCAGAGAACTCAAAACTTCACGAAGATATTCTGGATGAAGTCTTCGAGTCCAATATAACCTCAAAGGATGAAGTGTGGCAGATGTTCTTCGATGGAGCATCACGAATAGGTCCTAAGGATAGGATCATCGCCGGCGTGGGGATTGTGTTTATCTCTCCACAAAATTACGTCCTTCCTAGAGCATTTTCTCTGACAGAATTATGCTCCAACAATGTAGCGGAATATAATGCCCTACTCATTAGTCTTCAGCTCGCCCACGGAATGGGGGTATGCTACCTTGAAGCTTACGGCGATTCAAAACTGATTACCAATCAGGTTAAAGGCGAATATAAGGTCCGCTACGAAGATTTGGTGCCGTATTATCACACAGTCATCGAATTGGCTAACCTATTTGAAGGCTTCTACATCGGGCACGTGTCTCGATCTCAAAACACCAAGGCGGACGCTCTTGCTACATTAACAATAACTCTAGCCCTGCCAGTCGATACCGAGTATCACCTCACAGTAGCAACTCGACACCTTGTATGCTCTAAGCATATACTGAGAACCCGAGAAGTCTATAACGTATCCACGGATCTTGAGCCGAGAGATTGGCGATTTTCTCTCATCGATTATGCCTTACATGGTCTGCTGCCAGACGATCCTAAAGAAGCGGCATCTATCAGACGAAGGTCTCTCCGTTTCTATTACGATCCAACCCTGAAGACACTTTACCGTCGTTCATATGACGGTGTTCTCCTCCGTTGCCTTTCCAATTCAGAGGCACAGGAAGTGCTTAAAGAAGTACACGACGGCATTTGCGGAGCTCATCAGCCAGGTCCAAAACTTAAAAACAGATTGCATAGGCTTAGATATTATTGGCCAACCATGATAGTCGATGCCATCCAATATGCACGAAGGTGTAAAGCATGCCAGATTCATGCGGATTTCATACACCAGCCCTCAGAGTTGCTCCACCCAACTCTGCTTCATGGCCATTTGAAGCATGGGGAATCGATGTCGTAGGGCCAATCAGCCCCTCTTCGACAAGAGGTCACCAGTTTATCCTAGCAATAAACGATTACTTTTCAAAATGGGCGGAAGCTATACCACTGGTTGAAGTCAAAACCTCTAATGTGGTTAATTTCATCAAACACCATGTCATTCATCGATTTGGTGTCCCTAGGCGGATCATCCATGTTAACGGTCCCCAATTCATAAGCCAGGTATTCTATCGGTTCTGTGATAAATACCGAATTCAGAATGTGGCTTCGACTGCCTATAATCCCACCGCTAATGGCTTGGCGGAAGCATTCAATAAAATGATCATCAAGCTACTCAAGAAGTTCGTCTCCTCGAATAAGCGAGATTGGGACGAAAAGCTTAGTGAATGTCTTTGGGCCTACCGAACCACGGTTCAGACATCGACAGGTAATACGCCCTTTTCCCTGGTGTATGGGTATGAAGCAGTCATCCCGTTGGAAATCCAGTTGCCGTCGTCGCGAATCACTTTAATGACTAAGATCACATCAGAGGACAATGATAGGTTGCGTCTTCAAGAGCTCGAAGCCTTAGACGAGAAGCGACTACAAGCTCAGCAACACATCGAGCTGTATCAAGCTCGAATCTCAAAAGCCTTCAATAAGAAGGTCAAATAAAGAGTCTTCCAGAAAGGAGATCTGGTTTTAGCCGTCAGACGACCGATGATTATGACGCACAAGACCAAAGGCAAATTTCAGCCTAAATAGGAAGGGCCGTTTGTAATAGAAACAGTCTATTCAAACAGAGCATACCGCCTTATGACTCTAGATGGCGATTTACTCATGATGTCGATCAATGGCAAGTTCTTAAAGAAGTATTATCCTTGATTAAGGATCCTTCTCATGATCAAGTTAACATTACACCTCTGATCAAGACCTTCATATCCAAGGTACATGCAAAGAGAGCCTCTCTCTTCCTCCAAACGAGATCACACAACCATAAACCAGTAGGAAGCTGGTCATACACTGGCTGTCCCAAAGGAGAATCAAGGTTACACATATGCTAACCAAATGATCCAATACCTTTAACGGTTAAGGATAGAGGAAAATGTCGGCCTTTAAGCCCAACATAAGTCCTCGACAACTCATCATGCTGAGGGGAATAGCATGGCTAGCCCGACCCAAACGGTAGTTGGTAAAGGCATATCAAACCCGTTGACAGCTGAGGATTTGCTAAAAATCCTAAGGGACCTGTTCCCATTTGATTCCCTCTCTAAAATCACTTACCAATTCTCATCCATAGAATGGTAAGATCACATATATATATGTTTCGCTGTTACGTTAACATTAAACCTATGACAGTGATTTCCTCGTTTCTCCCCGTAAAAACGAGACCTTCTCCTAAATTCCACTACAATTGGGAGCTTGGTGGTTTCTCAACCAGTTATGTCATCGCGACCTCTGAACTGGCAGATAGCCAAGTCTCAATTTTGAGCTTGTTGACATTTACAAAAGACAAGTCTCAACCTTGAGCCTGTTGACATTTACAAAAGACAGGTCTCGATACTTGTTGACATTTACAAAAGATAAGTATCACCAACTTCGAGCTTGGTGGTTTCTCAACCAGTTATGTCATCGCGACCTCTGAACTGGCAGATAGCCAAGTCTCAACTTCGAGCTTGTTGACATTTACAAAAGACAAGTCTCAACCTTGAGCCTGTTGACATTTACAAAAGACAGGTCTCGATACTTGTTGACATTTATAAAAGACAAGTATCACCAATTTTGAGCTTGGTGGTTTCTCAACCAGTTATGTCATCGCGACCTCTGAAGTGGCAGAAAGACAAGTCTCAACCTTGAGCCTGTTGACATTTACAAAAGACAGGTCTCAATACTTTTTGACATTTACAAAAGACAAGTATCACCAACTTCGAGCTTGGTGGTTTCTCAACCAGTTATATCATCGCGACCTCTGAACTGGCAGATAGCCAAGTCTCAATTTCGAGCTTGTTGACATTTACAAAAGACAAGTCTCAACCTTGAGCCTGTTGACATTTACAAAAGACAGGTCTCGATACTTGTTGACATTTACAAAAGACAAGTATCACCAACTTCGAGCTTGGTGGTTTCTCAACCAGTTATGTCATCGCGACCTCTGAACTGGCAGATAGCCAAGTCTCAATTTCGAGCTTGTTGACATTTACAAAAGACAAGTCTCAACCTTGAGCCTATTGACATTTACAAAAGACAGGTCTCGATACTTGTTGATATTTACAAAAGACAAGTATCACCAACTTCGAGCTTGGTGGTTTCTCAACCAGTTATGTCATCGCGACCTCTGAACTGGCAGATAGCCAAGTCTCAACTTCGAGTCTATTGATATTTACAAAAGACAGGTCTCGATACTTGTTGACATTTACAAAAGACAAGTATCACCAATTTCGAGCTTGGTGGTTTCTCAACCAGTTATGTCATCGCGACCTCTGAACTGGCAGATAGCCAAGTCTCAATTTCGAGCTTGTTGACATTTACAAAAGACAAGTCTCAACCTTGAGCCTGTTGACATTTACAAAAGACAGGTCTCGATGCTTGTTGACATTTACAAAAGACAAGTATCACCAACTTCGAGCTTGGTCGTTTCTTAACCAGTTATGTCATCGCGACCTCTGAACTGGCAGATAGCCAAGTCTCAACTTCGAGCTTGTTGACATTTATAAAAAACAAGTCTCAACCTTGAGCCTGTTGACATTTACGAATGACAGGTCTCGATGCTTGTTGACATTTACAAAAGACAAGTATCACCAACCAACTTTGAGCTTGGTGGCGTCTCAATCGGTTATGTCATTGCGACCTCTGAACTAGCAGATAGCCAAGTCTCAATTTCAAGCCTGTTGACATTTACAAAAGACAGGTTTCACCCATACTTGTTGACATTTATAAATGACAAGTATTACCCTTTTAGTCCCATAAGGGCTAATCTTGAGCTTGGTGGCTTCTCAACCGGTTACGCCAGTGCGACCTCTGAACTGGTAGATAGCCAAGTCTCGTTATTCAATCCAGCAAGGATTATTTTCTCAAGTGGCTGCAATACAACTTGGAAGCGACAATTCAGAAAGTAGAACAAGTTGGAAACATGACAGGAAGGTCAAGACAAAATTACTTTTATTAATTCTGAAAAGAAGGGATACATGGAGGCACATATATTACAAGCTACGAGCGTACGTCATAAGATCTGATCCGTTCTTCAAGGAAGGCCAGCCTTGCCACCCTATCATCGGCAGCCCTGACAAGAGCCTGCGACCTTAGCTCAGCTTCATTAAAATTCACCGTCTGGGCCAAGCGAGCCTCGACCTCGGCCAAGGTTGCCCTCTGAGCTAACCCCTGCCGTGAGAGTTCGTCACTCTGAGCTTTAAGCTGCTCAAGCCGCGCAGTTTCTTCAAGACGCACTGGTTTAGCCTTGGATAAGAGAAGATTTGCCTTCCTGATCATCTCCTTGGCCTTTCCAATTTTATCTTCAGCGCCAAGAAGAGCACTGCTAGAAGCATCTATAGCGTCCCCGAGCTCTATCTTCCTTGTCTCCAAGGATTTCAAGTCCGAAGAAATGGCCTTAGCGGCTTCCTGAGTGGCGAGATGGGCTTCATGCATTTGAGCGATAAGGTGCACAAGCTGCTCATCAACCGAAGACTCCAGGTCCGAACGGCTGAGACGACGCCATTCTTCTACGTCCCTCTCAAGTTGGTCTACCAGGAGTTCCAATGCAGTGGCCTGGTCATCCCCTCTAAAGTCTTGAATACTCTCGATGTTTCGGGAGAGGACCACCTTTAGAGCAGAAAATGAAGTAGTCGAGCCTTTCAAAATCAAAGCGATGGATCGCTTCAAGCTCTTATAAAAGCTATCAACTAATTCGGCCACAAATTCATTCTCGGCCTCAGTCACTTCTGGTAGACAAGCAGCCCCTTAAGTTCCACTGGCTTTATTGACACCATGGTGGAAGGAATAGCTATGTCAATATGACCACTAAGGGCTGATTCAGCCCCACTAAGGGCTAACTCCACCAAAAGTCAAGTGCTGACTTAGCGCGACGTATCGATTACTTTGCCGCAAAGCCTACCTTAGCTCCGCTAAAGGCACAGTCCAAACTTCGCAGAAAATTCATGCTAGCTTCGCTGGAAGCTCGTCCCTGATTCAGAAAGGATTGTCCTTAACTTCGCATAGCTCCGCTGAGTCAATTCAAAATGAAGGCAAAACAAAAATCAGATGAGCAGAAAATAAACTTTCATTAATTTAAAAGGAAGGGTACATTGATACTACATCAAGGTTGTGTTTCATACAACAGAATCATTTGCTCAAAAGGCGTACAAGTGGTCCTTTCTACTTTCAAGCCAAACCAACTGGACACGAAAGGCCTTCCTCCTGCACAAGGCCATATTCCTTCACATAATGGCAAATGGTGCCACCAGGAAGTTAAACCTTCCGCAATCAAAATTGGCAAAGGACTGATCGCCACCAGTAGGTTGGATCTTCTTTAATGAAAATTGACAATGGGAAGATCTGAGACCTTACAGGTGACGTCCGCTTTCCCGAAGTGGATCATCTCGGATAAGCGGCTACCAGCCTCGCCTCGAAGTGGATCAACTCGGATAAGCGACTGCCAACCTCTTCTGGGAACACACATCAGTTACCTCAGTTTGTTCCTCCTGCTTAGAATTAAAGTTTCAACTAGAAAAGCAAGAGGCAACTTCTTGATCTCTTTCATCAAGTCAAAAGATTGGCGAACAAAGCTCACTGCAATGCAAACTGAAACAAGTTAGCAGTAAGTCAAAGGAAATGCTAAAATCAAATTCTTTGGGGCGAAGCAATTTATATCCATTCAGATGCAGAATGGATTTCAGATTCAGTTAAGCAGAGGATAGCCTCGCTTGTACAGAGATGATGGGTTAGCTCAGCATAAGCCAAGTCCTAGTCTCGCCTATATGGCTAAGCCAGACTGATCCTGAGGGACGCAGTCTTGACCCCACCTATATGGCAAGACTGGCTCAACTTTGAAGAGACTAAGTCCCGAGTTTTGCCTGTGTGGCGGACTTAACACGCATGCAGTGATCTTTCTTTGATCAAGTCAAAATGATAGCTTCGTTGCGAAGTTATGCTGAAATCCTTCTCTGCAGATTAGTTAATTGCAAAATGAAGAACAAGGAAAATTAATCCCTGAAGCAGCTGTTAAAGTTAAACTAAGGGAGATGAACTCCCTAAGAGTTCATTGGTAAAGTTTCTGAATGATCGAGCCTTACCGGTCCTTGGCCGGGTAATAACTAGAGTGGGCATCCCAACTAATTCAGAGATCTGAGAATCTCTCTCAACCAAGAGAAGAGAAGAATAGCAGATCACTTCTCTTCAGAGGACCTCAGGTGTCCTATTTATAGGCCTCATGGCCTGAGCATTGCCGCATCAAGCGTGGAAGCACGAGCACATTTAAGGCATTTATTGTGCCTTGAGAAAAGGGACGGTTTCCCTTGGAACCGTGCAAAGGAAGAAGCGTCTCCCTCATAAAGGCATTTATGGCGCCTTGAAAAAGGGAATATCCTCCCTCGGAAATGCACAAGGGGAGAATATCTCCCTCGATCAATGCGAGAGGAGAAGTAATCTTTCTCGTAACTGGCCGAAGGCTGTGGCCTTGGGAAAAGGAAGATGTTCCAAAGCAAACTTATTCTGGGAGACTCAGACGCGGAGCTACCCATATGCGAACCTACCCAGACGCGAAGCAACCCAGAGACGCGAATCTACACAATTCTTCGACGAATCTATCCCAAAGCAGGATTAAAAGCGTAGCTGAACTCAACCACCATGGCGACGTTCGAACTTCACATACCACCGATCAGAGCAATTCAAAGTATTTCGAAGTCTGAGCCATTGCAGACTTTCGAAAACTTTGAAGGGGGTCTTATTGACACTTAAAAAAGACAAGATTCTTATTGGTCCGAACAATGTCTAGACTTGTTGACATTTACGAAAGACAAGTGAAAGATAGGCTGATTGGTCTGAACAATGTCTAAACTTGTTGACATTTACAAAAGACAAGCGATAGACAAGCTGACAACCAGTTCTATACTTGTTGACATTTACAAAAGACAAGCGACAGATAAGCTGACGACCAGTTTTCACCCATCTCCGAGGGACAAGGAAGCAACTTGGACTCCACTGATCCAGTCAAGCAGACAGTGAGCTCGGATTGTCTCTGAACAGACCTCAGCTGGTCTAAGATGCTAGCACTTAGCATCACATGAGCCCAAAGGGATAACTTCGCCTGAGAGGCTAAGATCATCCAACTTCGCCTTGAAGCCATTCAAAGCTCCGCCAGGAAGCTAACTTATAACTTCGCCTGAATTGCTGAAGCGCAACTCCGCATAGAGAGTTAGCTCCGCCTGAAGCCACACACAACTGCGCAGAAAGGGTATGCGGTAGCTTCGCCAAAGATGACATCTAGCTCCGCCGAAGAGCTTTCTTCTGACTTCGCCAGATGTGCCTTCCAGCTCCGCTATGAGCTCGACACGGCAGCGCCGCTGCTGGTCTGCTATGGTCAACCTTTGACCAATCAAATCTCCAGATGAGATCAGATCTAATCGGGATCAAGACCAAATCTAATCAAGGTCAGATCTGGAATCAAATTTGGCAGTTGATTGCCGTAATCTCTTGACTCTTCTAAAACGAGTAAGAGGATTAGGGGAAATCCTCCAACGATATGAAAAGAATCAAAATAAATCAGAAGGATCAACCGACCTGCCACTTCTAAGCTTCGCAGAAGCTGATCCTAGCCTCGCAGCAAGGCTACTTTCCAGATTTAAACAGATTTGATTCAATCTGTTTCTATATTTTCAAGGGACAATTATACCCTTACTCTCCCTATAAATAGCCCACCAGGGGCACAAGGAGAGAGGACCACGCACAGGCGATACGCTAAAGAGAGACGGCAAACTTCTCGAGAGGACGCACCGTGCACAAACAGAGATCTATTCTCTTGAATTCAGAGACCTTTTAGAGAATCGCTTCTCTAATCAGGGTGCTGATACCCTAATACCTTCTTCTCAAGGAATCTCCGGAACCAGGCGAGAAGGAATTCCTAAGTGAAGGCGATTTTGAGAAGTAACAAGGAGGTTCTACCAACCTTCTGTTCTCTGATTCCCCAAACCAGGCGAGAAGGGAATCTCATTGCTCGCATCGTCAAAGGGACAAAGTGGTCGCGCGCTGACCAGACTCCTATCGGCACACTTCTCCAGAATCTCTGAGGAGATCTACTTTTAATCTTTTTAAGAATACTTGTAATTTAGCTCCTCAACTCTTTTTATTGTAAGTTTTCCCCTTTGTAAATCAATGGAAAACATGTCCACTGCAAGCAAATTCATGATAAAAGGCTAGAATACTTCTAGTTTCCTCTTCGGGAACACATCTCCTAATTATTTGGTCGCTACAATATTTAAAGAGGTAAGGATCCTCCCAAATGAAATACCGGACTTGAGATAAGAACCGGTTGTTGGCCCGAAGGCCCATCACTCTAGTTTTGATGATGATCAACTCATGTAGTTATGTTTACTAATGATCTTGTGTTTAATTAGTGAGAGATTTGTGATCAAGATCTTAGTTGGTGCATAGCTTCAACAAAGGATTTAAAGTCAAGTTTTGGAGCTAGCACGGTGTTTGGACCAAGTCGAGAAGGCTTCAAGTGAAGACTTCAAGAAGATGAAGACTTGAGTCTAGGTTTATTTTTAGAAGATTTTGTTTTTAGATAAAATGTAAAGGATAGAGTAGTTGGTAGATTGCTCAAGTATATCATGCACACACACTCTTGTTTTAGATGTCTTTTCAGAAAAGAATTTTTTAGTTTAGAAAAGACTTTTCATTTTGGAAAAATATCTTTTTGGTTTTTGGTATTCTAGTTTACATGTTTTAACTAAAACCAAGTTTAGAGCTTAATGTCAAAAACATAGATATTTCACCATGTTTGTGTAGTGGATCATATCCATACACTCTATGCTTTCAAAGTTGTTTAAATATCTTGTTTTTGTATTTGGAGAAGTTTTGAAAAAACCAAGTTTGGAAAATACCATTTTTGTTTTGAGTCATATTTTCCTTATTACAAAAATAGTTCAAATTATTTGTAACATGCCTTGATTTTGTGCAAGCATGTTTGTTTATCAAAGTATAACACTGAAACTATTTTTGTAGATTTTTCAGTATTTTATGAGATTTTATTTGAGCCAAAAAGACAAACTTTTTAATCCCAGATTTCTGTTTCCTAGCTTCAGCAAGTCGACTGTATAGTCGACTAGCTCTGAAGTCGGCCGACCGAATCGGTCGATCGACGTGCACAGCGTGCACGCCAGTTCTGGCAGGAGGGCCCGCCGACCGACCCGGTTGACCGTCCAGAGAGTTCTGCTCTCTGGAAAGGCGCCGGTCGACCGAGCGGCCGACCGGACAGAGAGACTTGCTTTCTATATCCTGGCTCGGTCGACCGGCCGGTCGACCGATGGCACAACGGTCTGAAATATGACCGTTGGACGGTCGACCGGGCGGTCGACCAACAGTTCTGACAGACCCCAACGGCTAGTTTCTTTCAGCCTATAAATTTGGGGGTTTGGTCATTGTTTTTGTATAAGATTTTCAAGTGGATTTTTCACCAGTTTTCCCAACTCTTTTAAGAGGTTTTCTCCACTTGTTTTAGAGCAAATATTTCCAATCAAAAGGAGAGTTTATCAAGAGTGTTTAAAAGTGATTCTTGAGTTTTTCCTCCACCATTTCAATCCTTGTTTTTCTCATACAAATACTTGAGCAACCATTAATTATTCATTCTATAGGAGTGTTGTAGTGAGAGTTTTTTTTGGTGATCAAAGTGTTTAGATCACCAAGAGATCTTTTCTTGTTTCTTAAGGAGGCGGACGAGTGCGTTTGCGGTGGTTTAGGGTTCGGGTGCGAACTCTTTGTTTGAGGTGCGGCCTCGGTGAGCTTGTGGGGGCTTGCGTGTGTACGGACTAGGGAGTCCGAGAGCTTGTAGGTGTTGCGGCACCGAGTGATCCTGTGGGATCGATTTTAGTGGAAATCCTTCGTGTGTCGAAGGCGGGGATGTAGAGCAAGTGTGCTCAAACCTCGAAACAAATCCCTTGTGTTTGCGATTGCTCACTCTCTCTCTCTCTATCTCCTTGTGTTTATATCTTGCATTCCTTTATTGTGTTAATTTTTATATACATGATATACTTGTGTGCTCATATTGATATACTTGCTTGAGTTTGTTTGCTAACACTAGTTTTCAACCAAGAGAGCCAACGCGGCACCTCAACCCTTATCTAGGGGAATCTAGAGGAGTTAGTCCAGAGCCCTTCACGGGGAATTCGGCTACACTCTTGTGTTAAACTTGGGGTTTAGTGTAATAAGTTTAATTTGGTCATAATAGTTTTTAATTCCGCATTTAGTGACCATTAGATTAGCCATCACCTATTCACCCCCCCTCTAGGTGATTTACAATTAGTATCAGAGCCAAGTGCTCTTGATTTGGGTCTTACAACCTAGAGTTAAAGATCCTCTTTTTAGGCTAATCACAATATTTTGTACACACACTATGGACTTCATGTCACCACCCACTTTCGACATTCTTAACATCCAAATTTGGAAGGTTAAGAAGCCTTTGTACCTCAAAGCCCTAGGCATACATGTTTATCTTGCTACCACTAATGAATCTTTTGTTAATAATAGCAAGTATTTTGAGGCTAACTCAAAGGCCATTCATGCTTTGAAATGTACCCTAAATGATGAATATTTATCTAGGGTTTCTAACATTGACTCGGCTTTTGTAGTATGGAACATCATCACCTCCCTTGGCGAAAAGGATCTATATTATGCCGGGAGCGATTCGGACGTTGGAAGCGACACCTCCAACGCGTGCTATATGGTCCAAGGGGATAACCCCCTTGAGGTAACTACCGAATCCGAGGTAGATGAGGATGTAGACATGTCATATGATGAGCTCACTTCATTTTGCCAACAATTACTTGAGAAATATGACATGCTAAGAAAAGATAATAAAAATTTGAAAAAGAAATTTGAGTGCATGCATATAGAAAATGATTCTTTACAAAATAAAGTTGCATGTTTTGAAAAAAAATGATGATTTGAAAAATGAAAATATTTCCTTAATGTCTAAATTGAATGATTTGTGTGAAGGAAATATGTCTTTGAAAAATAAACTTGTTTTGGTGGAAAAACAAAAGGAAAGTGTTTTTCAAGAAAACAACTCTTTGAAAAGAAAAATTTGTGAAAAAGAAAAAGAAAAAGTTATAGTTTCTAAAAAGAAGAAAAATGATTCTATTTCTCACCTTTCTCTACATGCCACCATTGAAGATAGTGAGATTGATCTTTTGAAAAATAAAATTAATAGTTTGAGCTCTACTTTGAGCTCTCGTGCATTCAACCACACTAGATTGGAGTCCATGTTTTCAAAGAAACAAACTCCACATGTTCATGCACATCATTCTCATCATGCATATTCACTTTTTGCACGCCACGATCATACTCATACACATATGCATTCTAAGGTGTACAAATGTACACATTGTGGCCGCAAAGGCCATTTAGCAAAATTTTGTTATTATAAGATAAATGTTTTAAGTTTTGCTAACAAGAAAAATTTTGGGTTCCTTACAAGACTAACCCCCAAGGACCCAAAAGAAAATGGGTACCAAAGTCCCCACCTTGTGTTTTTGTTATAGGTGAGGGCTCTCACAAGACGTGAGAGATTTGGTGCCTTGATAGTGGATGCAATGGACTTGATGGACACATATTGATGCACCGCTATCAAGGAGTTTTGGTGGGACAACCACCATGTTTGGAGTTTTGGAACATAGTTCCCTTGTTGGTAACTATTCCTAAACTCTTATTTTATTTACATGCTTATTTCATTTGTGATATCATTTTAGCATGTTCATGTTTTATGTGTTTTGTGCTTCATGTGGTAAAATCTTGTTTAAATGTAGTTTTTATCAAAACTTGTATTTATACATGTACAAATAGTGAGAACAAATTGATTCATATATGTTTGTACTTCATGCTCATTTGTACCCACAATATGCACATATATAGGCTAGTTTTGATGATTCTCTCATTTATACATGTTTTGCCTATTTTCATGTTTTTACTTCATGTATATGTATTGTGAATTCAAATCTAATAAATATACATGTATACCCGTGAGTCTCTTGCCTTCATGCAAATACCTTTAATAGACTCTTTTATGTTTGGGATATGTATGTATATTGTTAGGATTGGATAAATCATACATATACCTAGAAGCTTGTTTTAAAAAAAATGAAAAATGAATTGTCATGTTTTGTTTTGATAAAAATGATATTCATATTTGTTTCGAGCTTCATTAATTATTTTCATGGAAAATGCTATTTACATGATTCTTGTACACTCACACTTTATTTGTTTTGTCATGAATTTGTTTCATGAACATATTTTTAAGCTTTATCGATTTGAGTGGCAACTCTTGTGTATTTGGTATGACTCATGAAAAACATATGTTTTGATTTCATGTTTTGAAGGATCTTTAACTAGTTTTTCAAAAATTATTTTAACTAGTTAATAATTCTTCATATAGGTAGTAGTTTTCACTATAAAATGTTTTCAAACCCTATTTTCGATCCTACCTTCAATGGGCGGACGGCTGGACGAGTATGCCTTGTAAGCCTTATTGAAAATCTTTTACCTTGTGCATATGAAGGGTGGTAGGTTTTGAGTTATATACATGATTTACATTGTTATTTTCAATTGGTATTCAATTGATATTTTTGTATATACTCATATTTTATTTCTATATATGTATGTCTTCAATGTCAATTGGTATTATCACTTCCATACATATATATGTTTTCATGTGCTTACTTTACAATTGGTTCACTTTTTAAAGCACAAAGTTTATGATGAAAAATAAAAATATTTGATCATTATGTTTACATTTGGTATCAATATGCTTCAACTTCATATTTGTTAAATTTCAATTGGTATCAATATGTTTTTACAATAATGATTATTTACATTTGGTATCTTAAAATTTATTTGTTTTACAAAAAGCTCTGATACCTTAAAAATTTTGTTTTGATAAGAAAAATTAAAAACATTTTTGACTTGTATTTCTTATATGCAAGGAGAGCTTAACATCTCTTCTACATATAGATTCATGTTGAGTGTATCTTGTATTAAGGAGCTTGAGAACTCTTCTTAATGTGATACACGTGTGTAGGGGGAACTTCACATCTCCTTTTATGCATTACATAATATGCGTTATGTGAATTAGGGCTTGTCATCCCTCTTTCATGTAATGTATATGCGTAGGGAAGCTAACTTAGCGTCTTCCTCTTCATGAATGTATATCGCATATAAACTTTTATTGACTTATTTGTTTGCACCCCTTCTTGATCTCTTTGTTTATGACAAAAGGGGGAAGAAAAATTTTGTTTTTACTTTAACCCCTTTGTTGATAATTGACAAAAAGGGGGAGAAGTATTTGATGTATATGCATGTTTGTTTTGTGAAAAAGGATGTTTATGCATATATGTTTTGTTTTGCAAATAGGAGAAAAAGAATTTGATTTGTGTTTTATGCTTGTTAGCATGTTTATCTCCATATTTGCATACATGTTTATGTGCTTTCATTGCATATCTATTTGTTTATTTGCCATGCATGAGTTAAGGGGGAGCTTCTTTGAAGCTTTACTTTAATCCATGCATATATAACTTCATGAGTTTTGTCATCATCAAAAAGGGGGAGATTGTTGGCCCGAAGGCCCATCACTCTAGTTTTGATGATGATCAACTCATGTAGTTATGTTTACTAATGATCTTGTGTTTAATTAGTGACAGATTTGTGATCAAGATCTTAGTTGGTGCATAGCTTCAACAAAGGATTTAAAGTCAAGTTTTGGAGCTAGCACGGTGTTTGGACCAAGTCGAGAAGGCTTCAAGTGAAGACTTCAAGAAGATGAAGACTTGAGTCTAGGTTTATTTTTAGAAGATTTTGTTTTTAGATAAAATGTAAAGGATAGAGTAGTTAGTGGATTGCTCAAGTATACCATGCACACACACTCTTGTTTTAGATGTCTTTTCATAAAAGAATTTTTCAGTTTAGAAAAGACTTTTCATTTTGGAAAAATATCTTTTTGGTTTTTGGTATTCTAGTTTACATGTTTTAACCAAAACCAAGTTTAGAGCTTCATGTCAAAAATATAGATATTTCACCATGTTTGTGTAGTGGATCATATCCATACACTCTATGCTTTCAAAGTTGTTTAAATATCCTGTTTTTGTATTTGGAGAAGTTTTGGAAAAACCAAGTTTGGAAAATACCGTTTTTGTTTTGAGCCATATTTTCCTTATTACAAAAATAGTTCAAATTATTTGTAACATGCCTTGATTTTGTGCAAGCATGTTTGTTTATCAAAGTATAACACTGAAACTATTTTTGTAGATTTTGTAGTATTTTATGGGATTTTATTTGAGCCAAAAAGACAAACTTTTTAATCCTAGATTTCTGTTTCCTGGCTTCAGCAAGTCGACTGTATAGTCGACTAGCTCTGAAGTCGGCCGACCGGATCGGTCGACCGACGTGCACAGCGTGCACACCAGTTCTGGCAGGAGGGCCCGTCGACTAACCCGGTCGACCGTCCAGAGAGCTCTGCTCTCTGGAAAGGCCCCGGTCGACCGAGCGGCCGACCGGACAGAGAGACTTGCTCTCTGTATCCTGGCTCGGTCGACCAATGGCACAACGGTCTGAAATATGACCGTTGGACAGTCGACCGGGCGGTCGACCAACAGTTCTGACAGACCCCAACGGCTAGTTTCTTTCAGCCTATAAATTTGGGGGTTCGGTCATTGTTTTTGTATAAGATTTTCAAGTGAATTTTTCACCAGTTTTCCCAACTCTTTTAAGAGGTTTTCTCCACTTGTTTTAGAGCAAATATTTCCAATCAAAAGGAGAGTTTATCAAGAGTGTTTAAAAGTAATTCTTGAGTTTTTCCTCCACCATTTCAATCCTTGTTTTTCTCACACAAACACTTGAGCAACCATTGATTATTCATTCTATAGGAGTGTTGTAGTGAGAGTTTTTATTGGTGATCAAAGTGTTTAGATCACCAAGAGATCTTTTTGTAGGATCTATAATCAAAGCAACACAACACTAGAGGGGGGTGAATAGTGTTTAAAAACTGTAAATCAAATTACTTGCCGGAAATAAAATAAACACAATATAAACTCAGAAAATTCAAACGCAAAGACAAGAGAGTTATCCTGGTTCGGTCCTTGTGACCTACATCCAGTCCCCAAGCCAACCGCTTGAGATTTTCCTTTCCTGATTTGTGTACACCCACAACCAATACCTTGTACACCACTTGACAAACGCCCTTTGCCAAATGTGCACAACTCCTCTTCCACCAAGAGAACAAACGCCTTGTACAACTTTCTTCTAGTCCCAAGAAGACGCCTTGTACAATGATCTTCTTTGAATGATTACAATGATCCTATAAGCCTTGAAATTGAATGTGCTTGTGGACAAGGTTTCTTATAGGAGGAATTTCAGAAATCTTCACAATGGAGTTTGGAATTTGGTGAAGAAAACTGAAAGTGAAACAGGTTTTCAGAAAACAGAATTTTTGGAGAGAGTTTTAGGCTGAAAACTTTAGATGTGAATTGGTGCCTTGGCCTTAGGACAATACCCCTATTTATAGGTGAAATCCATAATAAGTTAGGGTAGTTATCAGGCCTAATTCAAATTTTGAAACGTTGAAAAACGCACCAGAATTCACCAACTGCACAGCAGTTAACAACTGTTATTAGTCGACTTGAACAAGAGACTAGTTGACTAGCAGAACAAAATTTTCACTGATTAGTCGACTACAACAAGGGGTTAGTCGACTATGTTTTGACTGATACAGATATTTGGTTTCTGGAAAACTGAATGTAGTCGACTATATTGACACTATTAGTCGACTAGGTAATGTGTTAGTCGACTATAGATATAGGGTAAGTCGACTAATTTTCATGTCAGACAGAAACAGAGAGTTAGGAAATATTTGTATAGGTTATTAGTCGACTTGGGAAATTGTATAGTCGACTAGGTATCTGTTAGTCGACTATATATGGAAGTCAAGTCGACTAACTTTCCTGACAGACAACAAACAGAGACTTGGTCAATTGTTTTAGCAGGATCTAGTCGACTAGGGATTTTTGGCAAGTCGACTATATATGGGGTAGTCGACTATATTAGAAGGTCAAGTTGACTTGAAAGGGTATTTTGTGTAAGTTTTCAAGGCTTTTCACAATATTCTAAAATTACACAAAATATCCAATAATTTCCATAAGCTTCAACTGGCTTCAAGTAAGGTTGAGTAATCATAAATGCTTGTCCATCATCACTTGTCCATCATCAAAATTGTTCAACTTTGTAGGCTTCAACATTCTCCCCCTTTTTGATGATGACAACCTTGTGATATGAAATGATAAACTCCCCCTGCAGATAAACTCCCCCCTGCAGTAAATAGGTTATAAATGATATGTAGCCCCTGCAGAAAGTGTTAGTTTCCCCTGCATTGCCATATGTCAATATCCATCACATATATATATTGCCATAACACATATATGAACGTAACATAGAATATGTAACAAATAACACAAATATAACACACACAAACATAACACAGATGTTCTCCCCCTTTGTCATTAACAAAAAGCAGAAAAACAAACATGAACATATACCTTTGAAAAATGCTAAAAAAAAATTTAAAATTCAAAAAAATTGCAAATACCCAAATCTCTTCTAAATTTCATAAAAGTATCATCTTTAAGAGGCTTTGTGAAAATATCTGCAATTTGATTATCAGTGGATATAAAATTTAAAGAAATGTCACCTTTTAAAGCATGATCACGTAAAAAATGATGTCTAATATCAATATGTTTGGTACGTGAATGATGAACTGGATTTTTAGATAAATTAATAGCACTGGTATTATCACACATAATATGTGAGTTTGTGATAGTCATGCCATAATCAAGTAGGGTTTGTTTCATCCATATAATTTGAGCACATGCAACACTAGCAGTAATATATTCTGCCTCGGTTGTTGATAATGATACAGAATTTTGCTTTTTACTGAACCATGATACTAGTGAATGTCTCAAAAAGTGACAAGTACCACTAGTACTCTTCCGATCAGATTTACATCCAGCAAAATCAGCATCACTATATGATAGTAAATCAAATGTGCTTGATTTGGGATAAAATAAACCATAATTGAGTGTGTTATTTAAATATCTAAAAATCCTTTTCACTGCTTTAAGATGTGATTCCTTAGGATTTGACTGATATCTAGCACATAAGCATACACTGAACATAATATCAGGTCTACTTGAAGTAATATATAGTAAAGAACCAATCATACCTCGATAGAGTTTCTGATCAACATTCTTACCATTTTCATCTTTGTCTAAAAATGTCGTCGTACTCATGGGAGTATTCTTATCACCAGAATTTTTCATGCCAAATCTTTTTAGCAGTTCCTTTGCATACTTGCACTGGGAAATGAAGATTCCATCCTTCATTTGCTTTATTTGCAGACCGAGAAAGTAAGTAAGTTCGCCCATGTGGCTCATCTCAAATTCACTCTGCATGGTCTTAGAAAATTCTTGACAAAGATTATCGTTAGTAGATCCAAATAAAATGTCATCAACATAAATCTGAATGATTAAGATATCTTTATCAACATGTTTAATAAAGAGAGTTGTATCTGCTCTTCCCATCTTAAAATCAGAATTTAAAAGAAAACTTTTTAATCTATCATACCAAGCACGGGGTGATTGCTTTAAACCATATAAAGCTTTCTTAAGTTAAAAACATGGTTTGAAAATTTTTCATGTTCAAAACCTGAGGTTGTTCAACATAAACAGTTTATTTAATAAATCCGTTTAAAAAGGCACTTTTAACATCCATTTGATATAGTTTGAAATTCATAAAACAAGAAAAAGTAAGTAAAATACGAATAGATTCAAGCCTAGCTACTGGTGCGTAAGTTTCATCAAAATCAATACCTTCTTCTTGACTGTATCCTTGTGCTACTAACCTTGCTTTGTTCTTAATGACTTCACCTATTTCATCAAGTTTGTTCTTAAAGATCCATCTGGTACCGATGACTGGATGATCAGTAGGACGTTGTACAAGATCCCAAACATCATTTCTGACAAATTGGTTCAACTCTTCTTGCATGGCAATTGTCCAAAAATCATCCGCACATGCTTCTTTGATATTCTTCGGTTCAATGAGTGATATGAAGGCAATTTGTGTAATGTAGTTCAACTTGGATCTCGTCTGAACACCTTGATTTATATCTCCAATTACCAAATCTCGTGGATGATTCCTTACTTCAACATATGCTTTCGGTAACTCGGTAGGAGTCTCATTATCCTTAGACATGTTAGTATCAACAGAAGATATAACAATATTATCAATAGGAGAATCTATGATATGATCATCATCATGTGGAGAAGTATTAGAAACAGGCTTAGTCAAGGATTCATCAAATTTAACATGTAATGATTCTTCAATAGTAAATGTTTTCTTATTAAATATTCTATATGCTTTACTATGAGTAGAGTATCCAACAAAAATACCTTCATTGGATCTAGCATCAAATTTATCTAAAGCATCTTTTGTATTTAAGATAAAGCATTTACATCCAAAAATCTTAAAGTAAGAAACTTTTGGAATCCTGTTATAAAACAATTCATAAGATGTTTTGTTTAAAATAGGTCGAATAAGCACACGATTTAAAACATAATATGCAGTAGCAATAGCTTCAGCCCAAAAATATTTTGGTAAATTACTGTCCATAAGCATAGTTCTAGCACATTCTTGCAAAGTCCTATTCTTTCTCTCTACAACACCATTTTGAGGAGATGCTCTAGGAAATGCAAAATTATGTGTAATACCATACTTATCACAGAAATTTGAAAAAGATTCATTCTCAAATTCTCCTCCATGATCACTTCGAATAGTGACTATGTTTAGAGACTTTTGATTTTGAATTCTTTTACAAAAACTTGCAAATTCATCAAAAGTATCATTTTTATTTTTTAGAAAAATGACCCATGAAAAACGTGAATAATCATTAACAATAACAAAAACATATCTACTCTTGTTTAAAGAAGAAACACGAGTAGGACCAAATAAATCCAAATGCAACAATTCTAAAGGTCTATTGGTAGAAACTAAATCTTTAGATTTAAAAGATGATTTAACTTGTTTTCCTAATTGACAAGAATCACAAAAAATAATCCTTTTTAAAAGCAATTTTTGGAAGACCTTTAACTAAATCAAATTTAGAAATCTTAGAAATAGTTTTCATATTCAAATGACCAAATCTTTTATGCCATAAAAAATAGTCATTATTAGAAGCAAGTAAACATAAATTATCATTAGATGATATGCATGTTATTGATAACTCATAAATGTTATTGTTACGAAAACCTTTGAATAAAATATCTTTCATATTAGTATCATAAATAAGACATGCATTTTTTTCAAAAACAATTTTATAACCCTTATCACATAATTGACTAATACTTAATAGATTGTGTCTTAAACCTCTTACCAAAAGAACATTTTCAATAAGGGGTTTTGAAATGTTACCAACTATGCCGGTACCAATAACCTTTCCTTTGTTATTGTCTCCAAATATCACTGTACCTCCCTTTTTGATTTGTACGGAAGACAGTAGTTGCATGTGTCCAGTCATGTGTTTGGAACACCCACTATCAAGTATCCACTTTTCTTTAAAAGGTACCTATAAAATAAAACAATTTGTATGGTACCCATCATGATAGGGTCCGAAAAAGATTAGTCTTTAGGAACCCAAATCCAATTAGAATTTGGTTTCCACTTGTTAGTATAAACATAATTCTTAGAATTACACACATCATGTATATAAGATGCAATATAAATATTTTTATCAACATTATTAAGATTCTTAGGAACCCATATATATTTGCATCTAATTCTTTTTGAAATAGTATTTCTTTTCACAAAAGAATTATTATTATGAAGATGTGTAGATTTTACAAAATTAGTTTTTGAAAATCCAATACCAACATGAGTAGGTTTATAAATCTTATCTTTTGAAAAACCAAGACCAAAATGATTGTTAGACATCTTTTGAGAAGATAATAAAACATTTAAATTCTCTTTTCCTTTATTAAACTTTGTTACATTTTTCAAAAGATCTTCATACTTAATTTTGAAACTAGTCATGTCTTTATCTAAAATAGTAATTCTAGAATTTAAAGAAATAGTTTCCTTTTTAAGTAAAGAATTCTCTTTTAAGAAAATTTCATTATCCTTTTTTAAAGATGCAATAACTTTTTCAAAATCTTCTTTTTGAGAACTTAAAGAGGATGTTTGAGAAACAAAACTTGCATTTTCATTAATGAGTCTTTCATTTTCCTTTATTAAAACTTTATTTTTAATCTTCTCATTTTTGAAATTATTAAACAATTCATTAAAGGCTTCTAATAAATCATCATAATCTTGTACCTCATCTTCTTGGGCCATGAAGCAGATATTGGCGGTTTCCGTTGCTTCTTCTTCGTCAGAGGAAGATGAGTCGCTATCATCCCATGTTGCTTGGAAGGCTTTCTTCTTCTTGTTGAACTTATTGAAGTTCTTGAAGTGTCCTTTTGATTTCATCAATGGGCAATCCTTCTTTATGTGGCCTGGTTTGTTACACTTAAAACAAGTAGGATTATCGTTAGTATCTTTATTCTTTTTAAACTTACCTTGTTTTAAGAACCTTTTGAACTTTCTTGAAAGCATCGCCAATTCTTCTTCATCGTCATCCGAATTGTCCGTGTCGGAGGATGCATGGAAGGCAAGTACTTTCTTCTTGGAATGTTGTTGTTCGTCCTTCTTTCTTTCTTCTAACTGCACTTCATATGCCATTAGATTACCGATTAGGTTTTCTAATGTCATAGTTGAGAAATCATTCGCCTCTTCAATAGCGGTTGTCTTCTTCTCCCATTCTGGTGTGAGTGCACGAAGGATCTTACGAACTCTTTCAACTTGGGTGTAGTCCTTCCCAAGAGATGCTAATGAATTGGTAATGTCGGTGAATCTTGTAACCATTTCGGATATGATTTCATTCTCCTTCATTTTGAATAACTCAAATCTGTGGACAAGAACAGATATTTTAGATTCCTTAACTTTATTTGTGCCTTCGTGAGTTACCAGAAGAGTATGCCATATTTGATGTGCAGAAGTGGATGTAGACACACGGTTGAACTCTTCTTTGGTTAAGGCACAAAATAGAGCGTTCATCGCCTTGGCATCAAGATTTGCATTCTTCTTTTGATCTTCACTCCAAGCGTTGTAGTTGGTTGTTGGCTTGGTGTATGATGCTTCTACGATGTTCCAAAGGTCGTAGTTTAGCGATTGCAAGTAGATCTTCATTCTACACTTCCAATAATTGTAGTTGGATCCGTCAAATAGCGGTGGATGTTGTGTAGAATGTCCTTCTTTGAATTAGGACGAAGGGAACTCCGTTGCCATCCTCGTATGGTTGTTGCCTTGAACCTGCTCTGATACCAAATGTAGGATCTATAATCAAAGCAACACAACACTAGAGGGGGGGGTGAATAGTGTTTAAAAACTGTAAATCAAATTACTTGCAGGAAATAAAATAAACACAAGATAAACTCAGAAAATTCAAACGCAAAGACAAGAGAGTTATCCTGGTTCGGTCCTTGTGACCTACATCCAGTCCCCAAGCCAACCGCTTGAGATTTTCCTTTCCTGATTTGTGTACACCTACAACCAATACCTTGTACACCACTTGACAAACGCCCTTTACCAAATGTGCACAACTCCTCTTCCACCAAGAAAACAAACGCCTTGTACAACTTTCTTCTACTCCCAAGAAGACGCTTTGTACAATGATCTTCTTTGAATGATTACAATGATCCTATAAGCCTTGAAATTGAATGTGCTTGTGGACAAGGTTTCTTATAGGAGGAATTTCAGAAATCTTCACAATGGAGTTTGGAATTTGGTGAAGAAAACTGAAAGTGAAACAGGTTTTCAGAAAACAGAATTTTTGGAGAGATTTTTAGGCTGAAAACTTTAGATGTGAATTGGTGCCTTGGCCTTAGGACAATACCCCTATTTATAGGTGAAACCCATAGTAAGTTAGGGTAGTTATCAGGCCTAATTCAAATTTTGAAACGTTGAAAAACGCACCAGAATTCACCAACTGCACAGCAGTTAACAACTGTTATTAGTCGACTTGAACAAGAGACTAGTCGACTAGCAGAACAAAATTTCCACTGATTAGTCGACTACAACAACGGGTTAGTCGACTATGTTTTGACTGATACAAATATTTGGTTTCTGGAAAACTGAATGTAGTCGACTATATTGACACTATTAGTCGACTAGGTAATGTGTTAGTCGACTATAGATATAGGGTAAGTCGACTAATTTTCATGTCAGACAGAAACAGAGAGTTAGGAAATATTTGTATAGGTTATTAGTCGACTTGGGAAATTGTATAGTCGACTAGGTATCTGTTAGTCGACTATATATGGAAGTCAAGTCGACTAACTTTCCTGATAGACAACAAACAGAGACTTGGTCAATTGTTTTAGCAGGATCTAGTCGACTAGGGATTTTTGGCAAGTCGACTATATATGGGGTAGTCGACTATATTAGAAGGTCAAGTCGACTTGAAAGGGTATTTTGTGTAAGTTTTCAAGGCTTTTCACAATATTCTAAAATTACACAAAATATCCAATAATTCCCATAAGCTTCAACTGGCTTCAAGTGAGGTTGAGTAATCATAAATGCTTGTCCATCATCACTTGTCCATCATCAAAATTGTTCAACTTTGTAGGCTTCAACACTTTTCTTGTTTCTTGAGGAGGCGGACGAGTGTGTTCGCGGTGGTTTAGGGTTCAGGTGCGAACTCTTTGTTTGAGGTGCGGCCTCGGCGAGCTTGTGGGGCTTGCGTGTGTACGGACTAGGGAGTCCGAGAGCTTGTAGGTGTTGCGGCACCGAGTGATCCGATGGGATCGATTTTAGTGGAAATCCTTCGTGTGTCGAAGGCGGGGATGTAGAGCAAGTGTGCTCGAACCTCGAAACAAATCCCTTGTGTTTGCGATCGCTCACTCTCTCTCTCTCTATCTCCTTGTGTTTATATCTTGCATTCCTTTATTGTGTTAATTTTTATATGCATGATATACTTGTGTGCTCATATTGATATAATTGCTTGGGTTTGTTTGCTAACACTAGTTTTCAACCAAGAGAGCCAACGCGGCACCTCAACCCTTATCTAGGAGAATCTAGAGGGGTTAGTCCAGAGCCCTTCACGGGGAATTCGGCTACACTCTTGTGTTAAACTTGGTGTTTAGTGTAATAAGTTTAATTTGGTCATAATAGTTTTTAATTCCGCATTTAGTGACCATTAGATTAGCCATCACCTATTCACCCCCCCTCTAGGTGATTTACACCGGTATCTATCCTGTTTTGACCAACTAGATGGGGTTTGGTTTGTGGCTAAGTAATTAACTATGTCGGCAAACTATGGTTCCGTAGAGATAGTTAAAAGTTGTTCATCGGGGAAGTCATCGTTGATGGGAAGTTCGTCGGAAGGTGCGTTTAGCACATGAGAGAGATGGTCGGCGACGACATTTTCGACACCCTTTTTATCTCAAATTTTGAGATCAAACTCTTGAAGGGAGAGGATCCAATGGATGAGTTGAGCCTTCGCATCCTTCTTGAGCATAAGGTATCGAATCGCTGAATGGTCAGTGAAGATAGTGGTCTTGGTCCCACGTAGGTATGGGCGAAATTTCTCCAAAGCAAACACTACAGCTAAGAATTCCTTCTCAGTGGTAGTATAGTTTACTTGGGTTTCGTTTAGTGTCCTACTTGAATAATAGATCACGTGCTGCTTGTTATCTTTGTATTGTCCTAAAACAGCGCCTATAGCAAAATCAGAATCATCACACATGATCTCAAATGATTTGGACCAGTCCAGAGGTAAAATGATAGGTGCAGAGATAAGTTCCAATTTTAGCTTCTCACATACACTAAGACATTTGTCATCAAAGATGAAGGACACGTCTTTGGCTAAAAGATTTGTAAGGGGTCTAGCAATTTTGCTAAAATCCCTAATGAACCTACGGTAAAACCCGGCTTGTCCTAAAAAAACGAATATCTTTCACGCATTGTGGAAGTGGGAGTTTGGCTACGATTTCCACCTTAGACTTATCCACTTTGATCCCTTCACTAGATATCTCATGACCTAGGACAATCCCATGCTGCATCATAAAGTGGCACTTTTTTCAATTTACGGTCAAGTTCTTTTCGGTGCACATTTTTAGCACTAGGTCTAAGTGATGTAGACATTGATCAAAGAACCTCCATAGACGGAGAAGTCGTCCATGAAGATCTCCAAGAAGCGCTCGATCATGTCATAGAAAAGGCTTAACATGCAACGTTGGAATGTCGCAGGGGCAATGCATAGGCCGAAAGGCATCGGCGATAAGCAAACGTCCCAAATGGACATGTGAACATTATCTTTTCTTGATCCTCCGGCGCTATTGGGATTTGGTTATACCCTGAGTAACCGTCCAAGAAACAGTAATACTCATGACCCGCTAATCATTCCAGCATTTGGTCGATAAATGGGAGGGAAAATGGTCTTTTCTAGTAGCGGCGTTCAACTTGTGATAGTCTATGCATACTCGAACCTTGGTAGGTAGTCGTGTTTGTACTAACTCTTGCTTATCGTTTTCCACCACAGTAAAATCGGACTTTTTAGGGACCACGTGCACTGGGCTAACCCATTGACTATCAAAAATGGGATAAATTATCCTGTTATCCAACAGTTTCACTATTTTGGCTTATACCGTCTCTTGCATCAGCGGGTTTAGCCTACGCTGTGGGTCCCTCTTCGGTTTAACCCCTTCATTTAGATGGATTTTATATTGGACTATTTTAGGGCTTAGTCCCTTGATATCGGCCATAGTCCAACCAATGGCTTCCCTATGCCTCCTAAGGGTTGCCAATAGGTCTTCCTCTTGCCTATAGGTCAAGTTGGATGCAACTATGACTGGTAGCGTCTCTTGTTCACTTAGGTAGGCGTACTTGAGATGCTTAGGCAAGGTCTTTAACTCCAAGGAAGGAGGTGGCTCGATGGGTGGAGGTGTTAAACTTAGATTCTCCATCTCTATAGAACTTGGACTTGCTGCACACTCAATCTCGTCAAGGTTGCGATCACTAGATTCTAACTCTTCATCACCCTTTGATTCTAGTGTGATCTTCTCTTTGTGCTCACCAGTCATATCCTCAATGAGGTTGACCTCAAAAGGTTCGTCAATGATGTCATAGGGTTGTCTACCTAGGTTGAGGACATTGACTTCCTTGATCAAGTCTCTAAATGTCAATCTCATAGATCCGTTCCTGCAATTGATAATTGCATTTGCGGTCGCAAGGAATGGTCGACCTAAGATGACTGCAGTTTGAGACCTAGGGTTTGATACAGATTGTGTCTCTAGCACAATGAAATCTATTGGGCAGATAAACTCTCCAATCCTAATTAGGACATCGTTGATTTCTCCTTTTTGAACCTTAATTGATCTATTGGCTAGCTGAATCGTAACTTGGGTCGGGCTCAGTTTGCCTAGCCCAAGTTGTTGATAAATGGAGAAGGGAAGCCAATTAATGCTCGCACCTAAATCTAGAAGTGCTCGACCTATTTCGGCTCGACCTATTGTGCACGCTATGGTATGGCAACCAGGATCCTTGTACTTGACTGGGATTTGGTTGGACAATAGCTCACTAATGCTTGTGGCTAAAAAAAACCTTTTTAGGCATGCCAGTCTTCCTTTTCTTGGTGCACATGTCTTTTAGAAACTTTGCATAACTAGGGACTTGTTGTATTGCCTCAAGAAGTGGGATGTTTAGCTTTACTTCGTTGAACATTTCTAAGATTTTCTCCATTTGTGCACTATTGTTACACTTAAGCCTATTTGGGTATGGGGCTTTGGGTGTGTGCACCGATTCAGCTGGTTGATCTTTTTGGGGTTCATTCGAGCTAGGAGGAGTGGAACTAGAAGGGGTTGATGGTTGAGTCAAGTCTTGTGACATCATCACTTGGTTATCAACTACTTTTCCCGACCTTAATGTGTGGACCAAGTTACATTGATTCGTATCTTGAGCTTCATTATCCTGCCTATTGCTCTTAGGGTTTGGCAATGGTTGACTTGGTAGGGCTCCTTGTTGTCTTTCACTAACGGGGTTAGCTAGTTGACTCATTTGTCCCCTAACCTACTCAAAGTTTGCATCACTGTTTCTTGGGATTTTAAAAAGGAGTCCATCTTTCTTTTCATAAATGCAAGTCTTGACTCCATTTGTTGGTTTTGAAAAGTGGGTAGACTTTGGTTTGGGAATTGTTGATGATATTGAGGTTGTGGGGCTTGATTGGAGAATTTGGGCCTAAATTGATCCTTTTGTGGGCCCCAAGCAAAGTTCGGATGGTTTCTCCAACCGGGATTGTAAATGGGTGAATATGGATTATTGGCTGGCCTATCATAGGCTGCATTCGAGTGTTCGGGGACTCCTTTTTGAGTTAGAAATATTGGACACTCCTCCATTACATGAGATATGGACTGACAGTAAGTACAGACTGCACGGAATGCTGGGTTGACTTGGTTCACGACTTGCTCTCTAGTTCCTAGAGTCTCAAACTTAGTCTCTACAGACTCTATTTTTTGCATCATGCTTGTCAATTTAGCTTCATGAGCTATATGATCCTCTATGGAATAGGCACCTCCTTTGGAAGCGATCGAGTCGTTTGACTTAACTTTTTTCGGATTTGGTTGCTATTGGATGGTCTTATCGGCCAAGTCCTCATATAAGGCCCATCCCTCCGTTTCATTTTTACCCAAAAATCTCCCTTAGCACATGGATTCTAGAAGGGTCTTAGTAGAATAATCTAGACCATCATAGAGAGATTGACAAAGTCGCCATTTCTCTATCCCATGATGAGGGCATTGAGCAAGTAGGTCCTTGAACCGTTCGAAGAGTTTCCTAAAAGGTTCATTTGGCAATTGTCTAAACTACAAAATGCTATTCCTAATTTGAGCAGTCTTATGAACAAGATAGAATTTCTTCAAGAATGCCTTGACAAAATTATCCCATGATGATATGGAGCCGGCTTCTAGACTATAGAGCCATTTCTTTACTAAGTCTTTCAATGCGAATGGGACAAAGCGAAGTTTAATAGCATCTACTCCTAAGTTGGCTATTTTCATAATGAGGCATACTTCCTCGAACTATCGAACGAAAAAGTATGCATCCTCGGATTCAAATCCATGAAACATTGGAAGAGTGTTTATGTATTGGGGTTTTAACTCAAATTGGTTATCCCCAACATCAGGAAAGCTAATACATAAAGGTAGAGAGGTCCTAAAAGGATAGAACCTATCTTGCAACGTTGGTTGTTGAGCCATATCTTCGATTTTGGGTGGTGAACTGTTTCTAGTTAGTCTAGATGTAGTCGGGTCTCTTGACCAAGCTGACATGCAAAGTTAAGTTACTAAAGTTAACAAATAAGTTCACCCAAGTCAAACAAGTCAATCTAAGCAATCAATCCTATTCTAAGTTAGCCTAGACGTAGACGACTCATAACTTTAGGTTATCCTTGGGAGGTCTATTGCCGACCCTAACTACAAGTTAATCGGCTGGTAGGTCGCAAGGTTGGTTGGAGGTTATCCGTCAAAGACGTTCCTTATTAATTAACCACCAACCTTCGGGCTTTCGGCCCTTAATCCCCTTCCTAGACACTGATTTGGCAAGAGTTAGTTTCGAACAACCTCCTCCTTTGGTCAACCTCCTAAATGAGTCCGAAGTCAACCTATGGCCAACGTCTAGTCAAATTTTAGTTAAGGTTAGGATAGTGCGTGAACGAAATGTGGTTTGTGGGCCAAGGAAGGGTGATGAAATCCCCACCTTATGTTATTTATGGGTTATGCCCTTAAGATGTTTTAAATTAATACGTGTCAAACAAAAGAATCAGAACACACTATATTGAACTAAGTCAAATAAGGGTGTTTCCTATTCTATATGCAATGCGTCACATACCTTGGTCTCCAGCACTCACCAACAATAAAATAAAAGAAGAGAAAAAAATAGACAATGCCCCTAGATGCAACGTCTAAAATTTTTTTTATTAGGTTTTGATCATGTCAGCATGTAGTGTCAATAAATATTTTTTTTAAATTAGAACTAGGGTTAAACTATCTCTGTTAGGACCTAAAACTAGGTTAAATTAAAAACTTAGGTGTGCAGTAGACTAATCTTAGAAACTCCCTTTTGATGCCCCTACAGAACAGAAACAACAAATTAGGGTTAGATATTACCGTGTCGTTTCCTCTCCGACAACGACACCAAAATTTTGATTGAAACTTGAACGAGAGAATAAATATGTACAAAAACAAAAACAAAAACAAATAATTAAAGAATTAGAAGGTTAGATTCTTCTCGTTGTTCAATTCTATCCGCTATGGCAAGGGTCAAAGCGGGTCGTGTTCCACTAGGAGGGAGGCGATGGAAGCGTTGGCAGCACGGTATATCTATAGTCAAGACATAGAAGAAAGGTTGGTTGTAGTTTGAAATAATAAAATAGATCTAATCAAGAGGGAGAGTCTAGGTCGCTAATCTACCTTCACGACTAGTCTCGATCTAGTGGTTGTATCCTTTTAAACTAATGAAACATTCATATAAGTTGTTAACCCTAAGTAAGAATAGTAAGATGTCCAACTTAACTTGTCTACACTACGCCAAACCAAACACTAATATTACCCAAAGCCAATCCCTAATCATTAAACTATGCCAAACCATACCCCTAAACTTAATCTAAAGCCAAACCCTACTCTAATCCAAAGCCAAGCCCTAATTATCTAAATCATTAAGTTGGACAATCATCACTAAACTTCAAAGGATTAACCTAACCCTAGATTGCAAATCTATTAGACTAATCAACTAACCCTAGATCTAACCCTAGTCGATCTAGTGATTGGCTACCCTAGAATTATTCTAGCCTAGCATCCTTTTTGTTTTATCTATCTTTTTATTTTTAAGATCTTTAAAGAAAAGAAAAAGAAGGAAGAAAGATTAAAGATAACACCAAAAATCAAACCAAGAACAAAGAAATAAAAAGGTAGACTTGAAATTAAAAGAATAAGAATAAGAACCTAAAAAGAAAAAGATAAACTTTATTGATGCAATCCTTGGGTACAAGCTCCTTCTCCTTCCTCCTTACAATAGCCAAGCCAAAGTCAACAACAATTACAAAGAAGAGAACTCAAAAGAGGCTAAACTAATCTAACAAAAAACCCTAAATCCTTAACCCTACTGTAATATCCCTATTTTAAAGTACGGTATTTGGATAAAATATACTGGTATTTTAAATATGTACATGTATTTATTTTCATGTGATATAATATTACTCATTGTTAGTAATATCTATGTTGTTACTGTTATTTATTAGACTGGTCATGTAATGTATTGGTATTATTAATATTATTATTTTAGTTAAGTATTGTTACTACTAATGTTGGGTCATTATTTTGTAGTGTTATATTTCCCTTACCCTTGATTCCTATTTATGCCTTAATCCCTTGTATCCTTGTCTAGCCTCTCACCCTAGTTTCCTATTACCGTTTAGATTCCATGGCCCATGACCCGTTATCCTCTTTTACATCCATTACCCAAATTCAAACCAAGACCCAACACTTAACCTAATTGGATCCTAATCTAGTACCCTCAAACCCAACACCCATTATCTTATTGGACTCAAGCCTCAACCCGTTAGCATAACCGCTACCCACAAACCCAATAACCCATTCCTAAATAATCTCCCAAATCCTAACTACAAGATCAGATCCTAATCTAAACTAACCCCCCTAAATGTGATGTACAAGAATCAAGGAATAATAGCAGCAAAAAGAAAATGCAAGAGTACCAGAATCAAAGGGAGAGAGAATCCAGCTCCTCGCAAAGTGTACAGTCTCAACGAACACCTGTACAATAGAAACAATCGTCCAATATCTGAACGTGCAAATCCAGGGTCGTCAGAAAGCGACCTGGTGAGTGTGTGTGTAAAGGGAAAAGCTCGTGCAGATAAACAGTGCATAAATAATAATAACAGATAACTGAAAGCACTAAATAACATGATAAACACCGAGTAACAACATGTATGTAGAACAAGGTAACTAACATAACTGTAAACAACACTGACGTTATGGTGTGTAACCTAGCATGTCACTAGTTGTTATACAATCCGGTCATGGTTATAGTTATATGTCTATCACAGTGATATAAATGTACAGTCAGGTGATTAATGTCAGTCACAATACATTAACAGTTCATTATCATTTATTATGTCAGTGAACACCAATTGCCACTTGTAATAGACGCATCCCATACTACGCCTACTACACGTGTCAATCAGGGTCCTAAGTTATTGAAATTAATGGAAGAGACTTTGTCCATGCTTTAGGTGGGTCCCGTACATACCCGGGACCACGACCTCAGTTTCCTGGCGCTGAACCAGGCCGTACCGCTAGGTACTCAGTAACAGTAACAGTAACAGTAATCTCACTGTGAAAACAGTGGAACAGTAACAGTACAGATGGGATGTCAGTCATCCCCCAGGAACCTTGCAGTGGAACCCTCAGTCGGCTGCGCAACCTGTATCCTAGGTCCACCCAAAATACAGACGCTGTCTCCTCCATCAATTTCCCCAATCCCAGTGTAAGTTGTCCATTTACATTGTTATTCATTCAATTCAGTTAAATCAGTCAATGTCCATATTATCTAGAACACTGGGACGATATGGTGACAGTAACAATAACAGTACAGTAACAGTCAATCAGTGATCGTATACACGGTGAACAATATCAGTAACAGTAACAATAACAGTAACCGTGTATACGATGAACAATAGAACTGTACTGGGGTTACGGTCAATTATACTTTCCCAGTAACATGAATAATAAGTTATCAGTTAGGTATCATGCATGACCAGCCAAGTCCAGTGCACCAATAACCAACAAATTATTCCAATAGTCACATAATCATTAAGTATCAATTCATGTCAAGCAATCTAACACATTGAACTGCCATTTCAATATATTAATAAGCAGTACTTAAACCTCTCACTCTATCAATCAACTCTGATCCCCAAGCCTTCACCAATTCCCACTTCTATTAAGGTCAATTGTAATATCCCAACACTCGGTAACATATCATATACACGCATCTAAGATCTATTAGATCAAGTCAAGTCATTCCAACCAATATCCATTCCTCGAAATCATATACACCCATCAATAGCCAATAACATAACTCAAGGTAAAGTCTACAATCCACAAGGGAACTAAATACAGCAGTCAGACAATAATTAGTCGACTATGAAAAATGAGTAGTCGACTAGAGGGAGGATTAGTCGACTAACAAGGTGGACTAAGTCGACTATAAAGAGTACTGATCGACTAGGGAAAAAGGCAAGTCGGCTGACAGAGAAACAGATCAGCAACAGAGTATCCAACTTCCAGAACATCCCATTAGTCGACTATAGGGCATGGTGTAGTCGACTACTAAGACTATTAGTCGACTACTAAAGGGGTAAGTTGACTGACAGGTAATTACAGGGAACAAACAGAGAGTCAACCATTCACCTGGGAGGTAAGTTAGTCGACTAGGGGTGAGTGTTAGTCGACTAACAGGGATATTAGTCGACTAATCCAGGAGGTAAGTCGACTAATCTGCCTCTGCCAGTGCACTTAAATTTTGAGATACTCCACTCTTTTCCCATATCCTCTACAATCCATTCATACACTCCAACATGCATAGTCTATACTAGTAATCTAGATATTTATAGGGGTAAACATGGAGGTTCCAACATCATAGATATTCAAATGCGCATGTCATATCTATACAGTCAACATGTAAAATAAAGAGATGATGATCCACTTCCAAACTTGAAGATCTCCACACGCATAATAATATAACGCATCAATGATTCATCATATACACAAAAACATCTACATTTACTCCAATTAAAGAATGAGAGAGATAGAGAGAAACACTCACATAGGGGCTGCTCGTTACTGGACAACGTCGTGTCGCTGTCGTGAGCGTCAAGGGCCCGTCGGAGATCGCCGTGTTACTGTTGTTGGTTGCCTGGGCTGTTATCCTGCTGCTGCTCTTACTGTCGTGCTGCTGATGTTGTCTGGATCCGCTCCCATGGGCTGGATCTGCTGCTGCGCGGCCTGGGGCTGAGCTGATCTGCAAGGAGGGAGGAGCAGCAGTTCTGCCGCTCTGCTGGGCTCGGCTGTCGGCATGGAGGAGGTCCGGCCAAGGGGACTCGGCCTGCTGATACCTGGGGGCTGGTGGAGGCTCACGGCAACAATGGGGGAAATCCAGGGGCTGGTTCTGGATGCTGGAAGGGTGCTCGGCCTGGAGCTCGCACACGCAGGGAGAGGAGGTGCGGCTGGGAGTTGTTGGGATTGGGAGAGATTAGTTTAGATTTGGATATGGTGGAGATTAGGGGGGTTAGTTTAGATTAGGATCTGATCTTGTAGTTAGGATTTGGGAGATTATTTAGGAATGGGTTATTGGGTTTGTGGGTAGCGGTGATGCTAACGGGTTGAGGCTTGAGTCCAATAAGATAATGGGTGTTGGGTTTGAGGGTACTAGATTAGGATCCAATTAGGTTAAGTGTTGGGTCTTGGTTTGAATTTGGGTAATGGATGTAAAAGAGGATAACGGGTCATGGGCCATGGAATCTAAACGGTAATAGGAAACTAGGGTGAGAGGCTAGACAAGGATACAAGGGATTAAGGCATAAATAGGAATCAAGAGTAAGGGAAATATAACACTACAAAATAATGACCCAACATTAGTAGTAACAATACTTAACTAAAATAATAATATTAATAATACCAATACATTACATGACCAGTCTAATAAATAACAGTAACAACATAGATATTACTAACAACGAGTAATATTATATCACATGAAAATAAATACATGTACATATTTAAAATACCAGTATATTTTATCCAAATACCGTACTTTAAAATAGGGATATTACACCTACCCTTATTCTTCTTCTCTCTGGATGAGGTGCTCTGTACGTACTACAGGGGTCCTATTTATAGAAGAAAACTAGAGGGATAGGAAGCGTATGAAGATAGGAGGAGCTAAATATTTCTGAATTAGAATTCTTCTCTTATCTCCAAACGTGATTTGACTTATCCAGAATTTTATGTAGAAATTCAATTCTGGCCTGCAACTTGTTATCATGTTGATCACTGAATATGGATCATCAGACAGGTGAATTTGAAAGTGTGATCAACGTAAGAGTTGTAGTCCTTCAAGTCTTCTTTCTGGAGAGCATCTTGAATCATTAAATTTGAGTTTCGATAGAGAAAGTTATGATTGAAATAACTAAAGAGTGTCCAATCTGAATCCGAA
The DNA here is from genome assembly GCA_038442645.1 of Agave tequilana. Taxonomy (NCBI): domain Eukaryota; kingdom Viridiplantae; phylum Streptophyta; class Magnoliopsida; order Asparagales; family Asparagaceae; genus Agave; species Agave tequilana. Next base: position 232,384 of record JAVJIF010000873.1, read on the forward strand.
TTAAATTTAGATTTTCTCTCCTTTATCTTTATCTTGTGGTGCAAGCAATCTGGTTCAAATAGAAGTCCATCTCTATCTTTAATTAGGATGATGATTCATCTTTTTTATCATCCTCCTCCTCTAGGTTTTAATTTAAAATCCAAATTTAAATAAGATAGAAAAGATGTTTTCTTTATTTTTCCAATTAATCTTTATTTTCATATTTCTTGTGGGCTTTTGGCTTCAATTGGGCTTCATTTATTTATTCTTTAATTACTCAAGGTCTGCACAACACTAAACAATAAAATGTTACGTAGCAGTGCTTTATAAAAGAATAAGTAGAAAAATATGATGATAAATATGCACTTTTAACTATCTATCAAACTCCTTTCTCTAAAATATGATGGAAGTGAAAATGTGAGGATGCATATCCTCAAGATTTTCAAGCTAGTTTTTCAGCTTCGGGAGCTTGATTTATCTATCGATGACACCCTAATGGTTCACTTGGTGGTGTTTCCTCTCGCGAAAAGCTTTGAGATGCATCAGGTTTACTATAAGAATCAAGAAAAGGAATGGAGTTTGAATAATCCAATTGCCACATGTATTGCTGAAGAAGAGCATCACAAGAAAGGTAAGACTGAATCTGTACACTTGACTTTTCAGTCAGGTATGAAGAAACTCTCCTTCAATGCTGCTAACAAGAAAAGTTTCAAGAAAGGAGACTTCAAGAAAAATAAAAATTAGAAAGAATACCATAAGAATAATCAGAAGGTTGTTCCAGCTAACAACATGTTAGACTTATTTTGATTAGAGTCTAAATTAATTTGAGCCTACACAAGTCTAATTGGATTTATACACCCGTCTCTATAAGTCTATGTTGTTGGACCCAATAAAGAATTGATCAAGCCTGATGATTTGGGTCTAGATACGTTTCAATTACACTTAGCCATGAGTGTATCAAAATTAAGATGTGGGACTCATCTACACGTGTGGAACTCGTGTTATCAATCAAGGGTCTAGATATATGATGAGTTGAAATAGGATTCCTTGATGCTATAGATATCTTGGGTAGGATTTCCTCTCCACCACCAACCAATCTATTATGACTATCTCTCTTGGAGGCCTCTCATCTCCTCTAAGGATCAAGAAGGCTGGAGAGAAGAATCTCCTCCCTCAACTCTGACGTCCTCGAGATCATGTAACTTTTGGCATCCCTTTCATGATGGAATCAGGTATGCCTAACCCTCTTTCCTTTTGATCTTGAAAAAGAGGCTATTACATGTATGGGATCCAGCGTTCTAAAAAAAGGTTTATGCGGCTGATTAATCGGCCGCTTAAATGTTTTCGGCCTAAAACCGAACAGAACTTGAAGAAAGTGGTTGGATTACTCGGCCAGGCGATTAATTCGCTTAAGCGACGATTAAGCGTCTAATCGGTGATTAATTAGCGTCCGTTTGAACTGAGTTTGAATTTTGAACCTATTAAGCTAACTGAACTCAAACCTGATCCATTATTACTTTTCTAAATGGAGGTACATTGATGTACTTTGAACTGATTGATATTATTACTTTTTAAATTCTTCCTAGTACTAGCAATTTAATTTTTCAAGTTATGATTTTTATATGTTTTATGATTTTTTTGAGAGTTTATAGAATTCATATTTGTATGTTTTAAGTACTATAATATAATTATATATTAAAATAATAATAAAATGTGTAATCCATTTAATCACCGTTTAAACCATTTAAGTATTATGTGCTCCCGGACCGTACTGAAACCGCTTTTAGAACATTAATGGGATCTTGTATAGAATAATTTAGATTCAACAATTCGTATCAGAGCCTCCTCTTTATCGGATCATCGGGATCTACAGAAATTTTTGATTTCGATCTATTAAAATTGCAGTCGATCTTTTTATTTAATTCAATAAAGAATTATTTTGAATTAAATTGAGATGATTAAATTGAATTATGTATATTTTTTCAAAAATTTTCTGTGTTACTATTTGTAATTCTGTTTTTTAAAATAAAACAGAAATTAAAAAAAGTTAAAAAAAGGTTCACACTGCATGCATGCAGAACATTGCATGCATGCAGGCGGCTGCATGCAGGTGGCACATGCATGCGCTTGCTTGCAGGCGGGAGGAGCCTGCGCATGCAGGTGCTGTATGCAGACGAGCCCTGCCTGGGCCCGCAGCTGTTGCTGTTGCGCGCCCCACCGGCCACCATGGGCCGGCGGTGGTCAGTGGCAGAACATAACAAAACAAAAGTTAATTATTTTGGGTTTCCTAATCATGTGATATTATAAGATTAATTAGGATTAAAAATTTTAGATATAGAATTTATTTTAATCTAATAAAGAAACTTACTCCTAATTAATATCATATTAAATTTTAATTGGGATTGTTGAGATTTATTTGAGTTTTAGGGTTGAGATAGAATTCTAGTTTATTAAGAAAATTTTGGGGTAAAATTCTAATCAAATAAAGAAACTTAATCTCAATCAATCTCACATTAAACTAATCGGGTTTTATTCAGTTTATTAAATCCGACCCATGAAGGAAACTCATAACTTAACCATTGCGGGTCGGGTCTGATTCAGACTTGATAAGCATTGCAGACCCGTTTTGCCAAGAGAAATTTCAATTAACCATTACTGGCTCATCCGACCCCTGTTTTGAGCATGTAAATAGCCGTTCCGAAAGTTTTAACGAGCATTACAGTATTATAGACACTAGACATGAAAAAATAATAGTTAGCTGACATAAAGAAGGCATTGAAGTATTTATTTAACATGATTATAGTATCCTTACATGCTTCCGCTTCATCAATATTTATTGCTCTAGCATAAGGAATATTAATGATTACTACAGTTGATAATATACAGATAAAGATATATGCATGTTCAAGTTAAAGAATTTATAAAAGAGCTTATTTAATTGTGTATATAGTTCATGCGGACAATAACCGGCCCAAAAGAAGACGATTGGCCGAATTATGTAGGGCATCGGATACTTGATTTGGGTAAGGTAATGCAAGTGGGAGAACCTTGGTGTGTGGTAATCAGCCCAAAGGAAGGTTGTCACACTATAGGCCTATATTGCATTACCCTCATCAACTAGTCAGATGACGAAAAAAGAATCCAGATGCGTAGATTTGTGTGGCCCATGCGTGTGGTAATCGGCCCAAAGAAAGGTTGTCATTATGGCCATGTCATTACATATATTATATGGTTGATATAGATAAGTTAAACTTTGGGACCAATCCCATAAAGAGACAATCGGCTCAAAAGAAGGTTATTCTCTTACATAGGACCTAGACTTTAGAGTATCTATATTGGGCTAGTACAGTGTTGGCATATAGAAATACAATTTGTTCTGAAAGTTTGACGGCAGCTCTATCGGTTAAACTAGTTGCATTTTCTGAAATTCAATTATTTATGCCTATTACAGTAGAGTTTTGTTAAATACAATGTCTATGTTAAATTGATGAGAAATTGTACACTTATATAGTCTAAATTGAATGGTACAAGCTTTAAGAAGTGGTAAGACCACGTAAAAGATTGTTCTTGGATTCATGGACCTAGACTACACCTTAAGGACTGATGAAACCTTACTATCACTAACAAAAGTTCAGTTAAAGAAAAGGCCAATTATGATAAGTAGGAGAGGTCCAATATGATGTGTCTATTGGTCATAAAATATTCTATTCCTATAACTATTAAGGGTTCTATGCCTGATAAAGTTAGTGCTAAGAGTTTTTCAGCTGAAGTAGCCGATCGGTTTATTAAATCAGGTAAAATTGAGACCAGCATGCATCTTAGCAAGCTGATAAATATGTGCTATAACGTCAAAGAAAACATAAGGGAGTATATTACGAAAATGTCCAATCTTTTTTCTAAACTAAAGGCACTGAAATTAAAACTCTCTGAAGAGATTCTAGTACATTTCATTCTGATCTCTTTTCTTATACAATATAACTTTTTTCAAGATTATTTATAATGCTCAAAGTGAAAAGTGAAGTCTCATTGAGCTTATCAGTTAGTGTGTCCGGAAAGAAGAGAGATTGAAACAAGAAAAGAGTGAAAGTGCTCACTTAGCATCAGGGTAATACTTCTAATAAGAAAAGAAAAATATAACTAAAGGGAGGAACATAAACACCACTACAGTTACTGACCCTAAGTGGCAAAGTGTAGGAGAAAAAACCTGAGGTTATTGCACGCTTCTTCTTCAAGAAAGTAGGTCATGTAACCCCCTGATCCCTGGTGTACGTATCACATTATCAGTACTCGATACGACGTACAAAATTGATTTGACCTTCCTGATAGTCTGATTGAGCTGATTTCAGTTTCAAATCTCATTTTCTAATATTTTAGATTTTTCAGAATTTTCTGGAATATTTCTAGATTATTTTGAAAAATCACCGTAGTCAGTGTCGACCGACACCGATAATCGGCTCTATGATTTTTAGTTCACAAACAGAGTTATATTTTGAGAATTCGCTTTCACCAGGTGTCCTATAATCGTATTATCTACGTTTTGATATTTTTGGAGATTTTTCTGAATTTATCAAAAATCCGGCCAAACCGGTGTCGCCCGGTACCGGCGAAACCTTTCAGGATTTTTAATTTGCAAACCAGACAGAGTACTTCAAACCGTTTTCATATTACGTCTCAGGATAATATTCACTATTTTCTGTAATTTTTGGGCACCGTTCGGAACTAGTGAATTTTTGGCCCTAATAAAATAATATAAAAATTCATTATTTTATTTTTATTTCTTTTTCTTTCTTCCTTCTTCTCCAATCTTCCTCTCCCACCGCCTTTTTCAATCAAACCCAACCGCCATACTGCAGCTCCCTCTTTAAAACCCCCCTCTCTCCCCTAACTCTCTCTCTAATTCTCTTAACCTCTCTCTCTCTCTCTCTCTCTCTCTCTCTCTCTCTCTCTCTCTCTCTCTCTCCAAACTCTCTCTCCCTCTCTGAGCAGCCCTAACGGAGGTTGCGGCAGGCCAGACCGCCGCCGGCCGTCGCCGGCGGCCGCGAACCCAAGCTGCGCCCCCGCCCGGCCGGCGCCACCGCGCTCCAGCCCGGCCGGCGCCACCGCCGCCCCTCCTTTTCTCCTTCTTCTTTTCTTCTTCTTTTCTTCTTCTTTTTCTTCTTCTTCTTCTTCTTCTCTTTTCTGTTCTCTTCACTTCCTTCCTCCCTCTTTTCCTCTCTCTCCTCGCCCTCCCTCTGTCTAAATCACGGCCACACCGCCGGCGGCCGGCCCTCGCCGCCGGCCAGCTTGGTTGGCCGGCCGGCTAGCAGGCGGCAGCAGCAGAGACAGCTGCTGCCGCTGCTGTTGTTTCTTTGTGGGTTTGGGTAGAACCCAAACCCATTAACCCTATTGGGTTAAATTGAAACCCAATAACCCGTTAACCCTATACACCCATTAACCCAATTAACTGAAGTTAATTGGGTATGGGTTGTGGATCTGGACCTGACCCGTTATGAGCCCAAACCCGCATCCAAACCCATTAAAGGTACTCTTACAGAAAACCCCCTGTTCCATTTCAGTATTTGCATTTGAAATATTGTTATTTATATATTTAACCCATTTCTATTACATATAGCGTTCGGGCGATATCTGGAGCATCCGGACTCCGATTTGGACGATTCTGGAACCGTTGCGATCGTGGGAAAGAGAGCTACATTCACATGGCCAGTCTGTGAGTGTTTTTATTTTATAAATTATAGTTATCGTAGATAATTACATTGGTTGGTTGCTTTATCACATATGACGTGTTTACCAGTTAAGCACTGTAAAGACTGTAAATACCGTTTAATAAATTGAAATTATTAGGAGATCAGTGTAAATAAAATATTCATGATTATTCTTTAAATTTAATTAATATCATAATAATAATGTATTTTAAAATATTGACGACTTGTCTCCATACCGGGATTTAAGAATGTTACAAAATAAATGAACTAGTGAATTGATAATTAAAATAAAGAACTATATGTACTAATATTGTGATCGTTATTACAAATAGGGATATCTGATACTCGATTAGATGATATGATCAGCATTACTTGACTCACACTGGACACCATGATGACATGCACTCATATTATCGTTGCACGAACATTTTTTGATAAATACCCATTACACTAGATACTATTATTTCATGTACAAGTATTACTGTTACTCCGACACTGATACACATGACACTATTATAACTTGTTCCTGAATCATTGATATGTGGATACGATATTACACGTACCACAATATTTTCTTATGTATGTCCCACCGATATATATAGATACACCAATTCACTGGGCACCGTCATTTCATCTATTGGTATCATCGTTACATGGATGCTCGGTACACAGGTACATCATGATCATACATCACTGTTACACATATTTACTGGTATACATGCATTGATTGGATTATTTCAATATTCTTGTTATATGGACCACCGTTCATAGTACATGTATTATGTCCCGTTATATGATTATGTCCTTGTATTCCCGTTACATGATTATGTCCCGTTATTGATATTGATATTCCCGTTACTGGACATGAGAGCTGTTGATATGCGATCTGTCGAATCCCACATCTATTGTTCTTGTTTCCTGTTATATTGTTCCCGTTTCCCGTTATATTGTTCTATGCTATCAACAGAGCTCAGATCCAGTTATCAGGTTAACTGTATCATGTATTGTATTTGTGCTTGTTATATTCAGATCATAAAGCTAACTTGGGTATGGGGGAGACTTGACGGTTGATTAGATCTTATCGGGTGATGTACTGGATCCATACTGTTCTCCCACTGCAGGGGACGGTAGTGCTACCTACCAATTGCTCCATGAGCTCCTGTTACTTGATTATTGTTCCCCTCTTAGCGGAGGGCCCTGGTCTCAGCAGCCAAGGGTTTGTTTAAGGCCGTGATCCCGGGTATGCACGGGATACACCTACCCGATAAGAACTCCTCGACCATGGGTTTCCAATTAACATAATAAAATAGTATACACAATAGTGACGTCAGGAACACTTGTTATTTGGTCACTCTCTCGTTTAGATAATGGTACCCGTAGGCCATGTCCGGATGGGTTCTACTGGAGTGCGGGCTCCAGTATGAACTGCCAGTAGTAAGGGACACTGGAAGAGATTTATTAAAATACCAGGTGGTACTGATTGCTACTATTGTATAAAGAACATGACTTGCCTGATACATGTATTCACTTGTTTATACTTGTTTCTGTATCCGCTATCATGTTACATGTATATCTGTTACTTTGCCTGGTACATGTTACTCTTTCTGTGGTGGCATACTACGCATGTTCTGCATTGCATCTATTCTGTTTTCATATGCCCACCTACATGTTCATATTGCATATGCCCACCTGTATGGTCACTGCTATCACGTCACCACTAGACGACAGTATTTATGATATAAACCGGACACGCCTAAAGACACGACCAGATGATAACCGGCTAGGTAGTGATGGTATTAAAAGATAACATGCTTATATCTTTCATGTTTAGATACTTCTGCTGCTACTTATATGCTTATTATATGCTTAGGATATGGTATCACTAGTACAACAGCATGTATTATCTATTATTATTGCGCTTGTATTACTATAGTACATATTATTGCCTCCTTCATTTTACCACTCACTAGGTCGCTTTCTGACGACCCTGGATTTGCATGCCCAGGTTGGAGATCCGAGCTACCGTATTATCAGATAGTGCCTTGGAGTCACATAGGAGATTCCTCATCGAGACTCTTTATAGGTATCTTGATGATTTATTTCTGTTATCTCATTTATCCCTGTTTTTATATCTGTTATGATCCCTAACCCCTTTCTGCAGGTATTCTTGTACTTATTTCTTACTGGAACCCTTGTGTATATGGTGGCTATGTCCTGTACTGAGGCTTAACGTACGCGTGAGGGTGTTTTCACCTCGCATATGTACGTCGCCATAACGTCCCCATACCTGCGGGATCGGGGCGTTACAGAGTGGTATCAGAGCCTAGGTTCACACCTGGTGTGGGTAACCACCTGTGTCGACGCTTGGGCTCGTACCAACAGTACAATCGATTCAGATTCAAACTTATCTGTATCTGAATTTGGGGATTCCAGCGATGAGTACAAGAATACACTGTCATTGACAATTCATTCCTTGTTGTATTCCTTACTTACAGTTGTCCACCAGAATATCTGATTTCCTTCTCGCTTCCTTTGCATCCTATTGCTTCCAATCTGTTAGTGTTAGTTCACTATCATACTTCTCCATCCCGAGTTCCTTATAGATAGCAGAGTGCGCAGCGGAAATGTCGTGGACCCGTAACATTTAGGCTATGGGGTTGGAAATATTATTCTCACACCTGATTTGAAATTTCGAGGACGAAATTTTTTGGTAAGGTGGGGAGAAATGTACCCCCCTGATCCCTGATGTACGTATCACAGTATCAGTACTCGATACGATGTACAAAATTGATTTGACCTTCCTGATAGTCCGATTGAGCTGATTTCAGTTTCAAATCTCATTTTCTAATATTTTAGATTTTTCAGGATTTTCTGGAATTTTTCTGAATTATTTTGGAAAATCACCGTAGTCAGTGTCGACCGACACCGATAATCGGCTCTACGATTTTTAGTTCACAAATAGAGTTATATTTTGAGAATCCGCTTTCAGCAGGTGTCCTAGAATCGTATTATCTACGTTTTGATATTTTTGGGGATTTTTCTGAATTTATCAAAAATCCGGCCAAGCCGGTGTCGCCCGGTACCGGCGAAACCTTTCAGGATTTTTAATTTGCAAACCAGACAGAGTTCTTCAAACCGTTTTCATATTACGTCTCAGGATAATATTCTCTATTTTCTGTAATTTTTGGACACCGTTCGGAACTAGTTAATTTTTGACCCTATTAAAATAATATAAAAATTCATTATTTTATTTTTATTTCTTTTTCTTTCTTCCTTCTTCTCCAATCTTCCTCTCCCACCGCCTTTTTCAATCAAACCCAACCGCCATACTGCAGCTCCCTCTTTAAAACCCCCTCTCTCTCTCTCCCCTAACTCTCTCTCTAATTCTCTTAAACTCTCTCTCTCTCTTAACCTCTCTCTCTCTCTCCAAACTCTCTCTCCCTCTCTGAGCAGCCCCAACGGAGGCTGCGGTAGGCCAGGCCGCCGGCGGCCGCGAACCCAAGCTGCGCCCCCGCCCGGCCGGCGCCACCGCGCTCCAGCCCGGCCGGCGCCACCGCCACCCCTCCTTTTCTCCTTCTTCTTTTCTTCTTCTTTTTCTTCTTCTTCTTCTTCTTCTTTTTTCTTTTCTCTTCACTTCCTTCCTCCCTCTTTTCCTCTCTCTCCTCGCCCTCCCTCTGTCTAAATCACGGCCGCACCGCCGGCGGCCGGCCCTCGCCGCCGGATGTCGCCCTCGCGGTCGGCCAGCTTGGTTGGCCGGCCGGATAGCAGGCGGCAGCAGCAGAGACAGCTGCTGCCGCTGCTGTTGTTTCTTTGTGGGTTTGGGTAGAACCCAAACCCATTAACCCTATTGGGTTAAATTGAAACCCAATAACCCATTAACCCTATACACCCATTAACCCAGTTAACTGAAATTAATTGGGTATGGGTTGTGGATCTGGACCCGACCCGTTATGAGCCCAAACCCACATCCAAACCCATTAAAGGTACTCTTACAGAAAACCCCCTGTTCCATTTCAGTATTTGCATTTGAAATATTGTTATTTATATATTTAACCCATTTCTATTACATATAGCGTTCGGGCGATATCTGGAGCATTCGGACTACGATTTGGACGATTCTGGAACCGTTGCGATCGTGGGAAAGAGAGCTACATTCAAATGGCCTGTTTGTGAGCGTTTTTCTTTTATAAATTATAGTTATCGTAGATAATTACATTAGTTGGTTGCTTTATCACATAAGACGTGTTTACCAGTTAAGCACTGTAAAGACTGTAAATACCATTTAATAAATTGAAATTATTAGGAGATCAGTGTAAATAAAATATTCATGATTATTCTTTAAATTTAATTAATATCATAATAATAATGTATTATAAAATATTGACGACTTGTCTCCATACCGGGATTTAAGAATGTTACAAAATAAATGAACTAGTGAATTGATAATTAAAATAAAGAACTATATGTACTAATATTGTGACCGTTATTACAAATAGGGATATCTGATACTCGATTAGATGATATGATCAGCATTACTTGACTCACACTGGACACCATGACGACATGCACTCATATTATCGTTGCACGAACATTTTTGGATAAATACCCATTACACTAGTTACTATTATTTCATGTACAAGTATTACTGTTACTCCGACACTGATACACATGACACTATTATAACTTGTTCCTGAATCATTGATATGTGGATACGATATTACACGTACCACAATATTTTCTTATGTATGTCCCACCGATATATATAGATACACCAATTCACTGGGCACCGTCATTTCATCTATTGGTATCATCGTTACATGGATGCTCGGTACACAGGTACATCATGATCATACATCACTGTTACACATATTTACTGGTATACATGCATTGATTGGATTATTTCAATATTCTTGTTATATGGACCACCGTTCATAGTTCATGTATTATGTCCCGTTACATGATTATGTCCTTGTATTCCCATTACATGATTATGTCCCGTTATTGATATTGATATTCCCGTTACTGGACATGAGAGCTGTTGATATGCGATCTGTGGAATCCCACATCTATTGTTCCCGTTTCCCGTTATATTGTTCCTGTTTCCCGTTATATTATTCTATGCTATCAACAGAGCTCAGGTCCAGTTATCAGGTTAACTGTATCATGTATTGTATTTGTGCTTGTTATATTCAGATCATAAAGCTAACTTGTGTATGAGGGAGACTTGACGGTTGATTAGATCTTATCGGGTGATATACTAGATCCATATTGTTCTCCCACTGCAGGGGACGGTAGTGCTACCTACCAATTGCTCCATGAGCTCCTGTTACTTGATTATTGTTCCCCTCTTAGCGGAGGGCCCTGGTCTCAGCAGCCAGGGGTTTGTTTAAGGCCGTGATCCCGGGTATGCACGGGATACACCTACCCGATAAGAATTCCTCGACCATGGGTTTCCAATTAACATAATAAAATAGTATACACAATAGTGACGTCGGGAACACTTGTTATTTGGTCACTCTCTCGTTTGGATAATGGTACCCGTAGGCCATGTCCGGATGGGTTCGACTGGAGTGCGGGCTCCAGTATGAACTGCCAATAGTATGGGACACTGAAAGAGATTGATTAAAATACCAGGTGGTACCGATTGCTATTATTGTATAAAGAACATGACTTGCCTGATACATGTATTCACTTGTTTAGTTGTACTTGTTTCTGTATCCGCTATCATGTTACATGTATATCTGTTACTTTGACTGGTACATGTTTCTCTTTCTGTGGTGGCATACTACGCATGTTCTGCATTGCATCTATTCTGTTTTCATATGCCCACCTACATGTTCATATTGCATATGCCCACCCGTATGGTCACTGCTATCACGTCACCACTAGACGACAGTATTTATGATATAAACCGGACACGCCTAAAGACACGACCAGATGATAACCGGCTAGGTAGTGATGGTATTAAAAGATAACATGCTTATATCTTTCATGTTTAGATACTTCTGCTGCTACTTATATGCTTATTATATGCTTAGGATATGGTATCACTAGTACAACAGCATGTATTATCTATTATTATTGTGCTTGTATTATTATAGTACATATTATTGCCTCCTTCATTTTACCACTCACTAGGTCGCTTTCTGACGACCCTGGGTTTGTATGCCCAGGTTGGAGATCCGAGCTACCATATTATCAGATAGTGCCTTGGAGTCACATAGGAGATTCCTCATCGAGACTCCTTATAGGTATCTTGCTGATTTATTTCTGTTATCTCATTTATCCCTATTTTTATATCTGTTATGATCCCTAACCCCTTTATACAGGTATTCTTGTACTTATTTCTTACTGGAACCCTTGTCTATATGGTGGCTATGTCCTGTACTGAGGCTTAACGTACGCGTGAGGGTGTTTTCACCTCGCGTATGTACGTCGCCATAACGTCCCCGTACCTGCGGGATCGAGGCGTTACAGGTCACCTCAAGCAAAATTGCATAAAGCATCAGAAATGGCTAATTAAGAAGGTTATATCTCAAATTTATGTTTGTTCTGAAAGTAATTTAGCTTCAGTGCCACCTCATACATGGTGAATAGATAATTCACATAAGTGATTCAATGCGGAACTATCAAACCTAAAGGAGGCCCAACCCAGCTGAGCGATACGTACATGGGTGATAGGAATAAAGTTGCAGTTGAAGTTATTGGAGTTTGTAGCCTTAGATTAGATTCTGGTTTTTTGTTTTAGATTTGGATGAAAGTTTATATGTACCGTCTTTAGGGGAAATCGTATTTCTATTTCATTGTTAGACCGATTTGGTTTTACTGTCACTCTTGATAATGAAATACTTAGTCTACTTTTCAAATCTAAAGTTGTTGGTACTAAAATTCTGCTTGATGGCTTTTAAATTAACTTCATGCTTCATATCCTTTATCTTTATATGTGAATAGCCTAGGCACTAAGTGAACATTAATTAAAAAAACATTAGGAAGTTTGGTGCTAGATGGAGTTCAGGAGTCTTAAATTTGGTGTATACAGACATTCGTGGCCCATTCCATACAACTTTCTGGAATGATCACAGATACTTCATCACTTTTACAGATGATTACTCTCGTTATAAGAATCTATACTTGATTCATGAGAAATCCCAATCACTAGACATGTTTAAAATCTATAAAGCTGAAGTTCAAAATAAATAGAAAGATTAAAGTCGTCAGATCTGATCGTGGTGGTGAGTACTATGGCAGATACGACGATTAGGTAGATGTCTAGGACCATTTGCAAATTTCTGAAAGAGTGTGCCATTATCGCTTAGTACACCATGATAGGGACACCTAATCAAAATGGTATTGTTGAGAGACAAAATCACATACTAAAGGATATGGTTAAGAGTATGATAGCTCACACTACTCTATCAGAGTCATTATGGAGTGAAGCCTTAAAGACGATTGTTTGCTTCCTTACTATAGTACCTAACAACAAAGTAATTAAAATCCCATATGAATTATGGACTGGTAAATCTCTCAGTATTAGGCATCTAAATGTTTGAGGTTGTCCAGCGGAAGCTTGATCATATAAACCATAAGAGAAGAAGTTGGACTCAAGAATAGTTAGTTGTTTATTCATAGGGTATTCTAAGAGGTATAATGTTTTAGGTTTTACTGTCCCTCTACTAAGAACATAATAGAGACGGATAATGCTAAATTTATTGAGGATATTCAGCATAGTGGGAGTCAACAATATAAGGATTTCATATTTGAAGAAGAACATATTGTTATACTCATGATAACTGTTCCAAATAATGACGTAATTGTTCCACTTCAGTATGAAAATACAGTTGTACACTTATAAGGTACATATACAGTTCATTTTGAAGTAGATTCTCCTGATGAGGTAGAACCTGAAAATACTCAACCACAAGTGCCTAGGAGATCAACTAGAGAGAGGAGATCAGCCATTGCAAATGACTATATAGTTTATCTCCAAGAGCATGAGTTTGACATGAGGCTGGAGGATGATCCTATATTCTTGAATGAGGTAAAATTCAGCATTCACTCCACCAAGTAGTCAAATGTCATGAAAGATGAGTTAAAATTCACGAAGATCAATAATGTTGGGGATTTAGTAGAGTTACCTAAAAGAAAGAAACTGATTAGTTGTAAATGGAGATTCAAAACCTAGAAGGATTCGAAAGGCAATGTCGAAAGGTATAAGACATATATTATCGCAAACGGGTTCACTCAAACAGAGGGTATTGACTATAAGGAGATTTTCTCCCCGCTATTCATGAAGTATTCTTTTAAAATTATCATGGCACTAGTGGCCCACTTTGACCTGGAGTTATACCAAATGGATATTAAGACTGTCTTCCTTAATGGTAACATTTAAGAAAGAAATCTATATGGTGTAACCAGACAATTTTGAAGCAAAAGGTTCATAATATTTTGTTTGTAAATTAAAGAAATTCATTTATGGTTTAAAGCAAGCATCGCGTCAATGGTATTTGAAATTTAATCAAGTAATATCCAATTTTGGTTTTAAGGAGAATGTAAATGATCAATGCATTTACCATAAATTTAAATAGAGTGGACTTATATTTCTTATACTGTATGTGGTGACATTCTACTAGCAAGTAACGATATGGCTCTTTTACTTGAGATAAAAAATTTTCTCTCAAAGAATTTTGAGATGAAAGATCTTAGAGACGTTTCTTTTGTAATAAGCATTCAAATTCAACATGACAGGATACGTGGAATAATAGGTTTATGAGGCCTATATCGATAAAGTGCTAGATAGATGTGGCATGAAGAATTGCTCTAGGAGGGATAAGTTGAGTCTACTCTAATATCCCAAGAACGACCTACAGAAAGAGAAAATGAAAGACAATTCATATGCATCGGCAGTTGAAAGTCTGATGTATGCTCAAGTTTATACCCGTCCAGACATAGTATATACCTTTGAGAAACTTGGTAGATAATTGATCAATTCTAAGATTGACCATGGGAAGACTGCCAAGAAGGTAATGCGATATCTATAGAAGACTACATGAAATCTTATCAGTTACAGATGATCAGATACACAAATTCAAATTATGCTGAATGTATCGACAATAGGAAGTCCACTTCACGTTACATTTTTTGTTAGCCCAGAGGCCCTTCACTCTAGTTTTGATGATGATTAACTCATGTAGTTATAGTTTACTAATAATCTTGTGATATTTAGTTTCAGATATTTGATCAAGATATTAGTAGGTGATTAGCTTCAACAAACGAGTTTTGAAGCTTTCACTTGTAGATTCAAGAGCTCACGCGTCAAGATCGCATCTAACACTCGGTTGGAGTTTAGCTCGTTGGATCGTGTTTAGATTGAGTAGACTTGGAGAAGGAGTTCTACAAGAAGACATCGGTTTGTTTAGTTTAGTTTTTTTAGATCTTGTGTAAAGATTAGATAGTGTTGATATTCTCAAGTTAACATACACACACAAGTTTCAAGTTTGTTGGTTTTGGTTTTCGGTTTAACCGATTTTGGATTTCATGTCAAAAACATAGATAGATATCTTTAAATGTATATTGGATTATATCCATATACAATATACTTCAAATTTGTTTCAATATCATATTTTTGTATTTACATGAGTTTTGGAGAAAACGGTTTACCATTTCAAAAATCCGAGTTTTGGAAAATACAGATTTTGTGTTTAAGCCAAATTTAAATATCACAAAAATGGTTCAAATAGTTTGTAATATGTGTTGAATTTTAGTCACACATACTTGTACTTCAAAAATCATATAAGAACTTATTTTTGTGGAATTTATGTGATTTTATGGGATTTAATTGAAATTAAAAAGACAAGTTTTCAATACCCTAAAATCCCAGCTAGATCAACTGGCGATCGACCGGACCGGTCGACCGATGTGCACGAGGACGTGCACATGGCCAGCCAAACTCGGCCGGTCGACCGCACGGTCGATCGACTGAAAGTACCCCACTCTCGGGCTGTGGCCGGTCGACCGGGAGGTCGACTGTTGGCTGTGGCCGGTCGACCAGGCGGTCGACATGAGGCACAACGGTCATAAAAATGACCATTGGCCGGTCGACCGGGCGGTCGACCGGAAGGGCAATTCTGCCCTTTCCAGACTACCAACGGGAAGATTTTTGAAAGGTTATAAATAGACCCCCTCTTGAGTTGTTTTCAACAGGTTTTTGAGAAAGAAAATTCCCATCTTTACAAGTGTTTAACAGCAAGTTTTTAAAAGAGTTTTTGTGCCAAAAAGATTTATCTTTATTTATTTTCAAGGGTTGGAAAAATCAAAGAAAAATAGAGTATTTGGGATATTGGTTTTATTATTCATTTCTATTTAATTCTAGTTGTTTTCTCAAGTATTTTTCTTGTGATTTATTTTCCAAACACCTTGATTTCTCACACTTGAGTTATTTATCTATCCTATCTATTAGGATCTTGTTTTGTGAGGAATATTAGTTTGTGGTTTGTTGAGACCACCAAGAGTTGTAACCCTTTCCTTTGCTTTGGCTTTGTGCCTTTCCCTCTAAGTGTAAAGGAGGTTGTGCAATTGGGTTTGTTAGTATCCCTCTAAGTGTAGAAGTGATTGTTTTGGCTTTGTGCCTATCCCTCTATTGAGAGGTTGATTGTTGATTGGCTAAGTACCCATCCCTCTAGTGAGAGGTAATAGTTGTTGTGCCTTGCTCTTGTGTAGAGGTTGTGTTTGTTAGAGAGAGGAGTTGTGTACTCCTGTTGTATTTGCCCAAATCCACAGTGGAGGTTCCCTATGTGGGAAGTCCTGTGTAGACGATATAGTGGAAATCCTTCTGTGTGAAGGCGGGGATGTAGAGCTGGGTGCTCGAACCTCGAAACATATCTTTGTGTTTGCGTTTGATCCACTATCTCTAAACTCTCTCTCTTTTATATCTTGCATTGATTCATATTGCTCATATCATATATGCTTGGTATTATTTGTGTGCCTCACTTGTGTTGAACCAAGAGAGTTTTACATAGCACCTCAACTCTTATTTAGAGGAATTTAGAGAAGATAGTCCAGAGCCCTTCACCGGGAATTCGGCTACACTTTTTGGTTACACTAAGTGTGTTGCAATTTAGTTTTAATTCCCCATCAATTGTCATTAGATTAGCCATACACCTATTCACCCCCCTCTAGGTGTACTTTCAATTGGTATCAGAGCCTGCGCTCCTGATATTAGGTTTAACCACCTAGGAGTGAGATCTTGGCTAGCTAATCTAGATTTGCATTTGCACAGTTATTTGTTTACACACACTGATGGATTACCTTTTCCCTCCTATGTTTGATGTTTCTAACATCAATATATGGAAGATTAGAATTAGTGCTTATCTTAAAACCATAGGCTTGCATGTTTACCTTACCGCTATCAAGAAATCTTATCTTGATAATAGCAAGCATATAGAGGCCAATACACAAGCCCTAGAGGCACTTTGGCAATCATTAAGCAAAGAATATCTTTCTATGGTTTCTCATTGTGATTCCGCTTTTGCAGTGTGAACACTTTGACCTCTCCCGCGTTACAAATGACGAAATATGTGGAGGAGGAATCTAATGGAGATGAGTCCAACCAACCTTGCTACATGGTCCAAGGGAATGACTCCCTTGAGGTAAACTCGGATACTCAACTAGATGATAGTGCTAGTTCTTCTGGAGATGATTATATTGATGCTGACACATTAAATGAAGAACTATCTATTATTTGTGAAAAATTGTTAGAAAAATATAAACTTTTAAAAAAGAAAAGCTTTGCATTAAAAGAAGAAAATAAAATTTATCTTCTAAACTTGATATTGTTTTACAAGAGAGGGATGAGATTTCTAATGACAGAGACTCATTGAAATCCCAACTTGATCTTGTCTTAAATGTAAACAAAATTTTAAAAACTAAAAATGATTGTGACATTGTTTTGAAGAAAAATGAGACTTTAGCTTTAAAACTTGAAATTATTTTAAAAGAGAATGATTCCTTGAAAAATAAAATTGCTTTAATTTCAAAGGAATTGGATTTGATTTCAAAAGAAAATAAATCTTTGAAAATTGATTTGTCGTCACATGTTTGTCATGCTTCACCATCTAGTATACCTATTGCATGCTCTACCTCTTCTTCTATTATTGAGAATGACATATGTGTTTTAAAGAAGAGTGTTGATTGTTTGGGCTCCACTTTGAGCCAATGTGCCATGAACCACACACGGTTGGAAACCATGTTTCCCAAGAAACATGCTCCTCCTATGCATGCACACAAACCATGGCATACACATGCTCCTCACATTCACACACATAACACTATGTATGCACATGTGTACACATGTACACATTGTGGACGTAAGGGCCACCTTGCAAAATTTTGTTATGATAGGATTAACAATTCAAATTTTGCAAATAATTTTGTTTGGATTAGGAAAGGTGCTAACTCCCATGGACCCAATAGAATATGGGTATCAAAATCCACTCCCATTTTATTTAATGTAGGTGTGGGCTCTCGCTTAACGTGAGAGTAATGGCCTTGATGGTGGATGCGTTCCGAGCTATATGGTGACACTTTTGGATGCATCACTTTCAAGAGAAGTTAGGTGGGAAGACCACCATAGTTTGGAGACCCAGAGATTTGCCCATATGGTTTTGGTAACCATCTCTAACTCCTCATTTTTTTACATTCTTTTAGATTATTATTTTTTTGGTATGTTTTATTTTTCATGATTATTATGTTAAATGCCATGCTAATTAGACTATTGATATGCATATATAGTCTTTTGAGATACATCCATGTTTATATGAATTATTACTTTTGTGTTCTCACTATAGTTTAGCTATTGTGTATATCATAGCTCTAAAACATATGCATCTATCTAAATGATCAAGTTTGGTTCTTGCACTTTATGTTTTGATTACATGTTTAAATGTAGTTTTCATTAAAACTTGTATTTATACTTATACAACTAATGAGCCACATGTGATTTTTGTATGGTTGTGCTTAATTGCTCATTTGTACCCATTAGATATACTAATATAACCTTGTTTTAATGATTCATGCATTTTAACTTGTATTCCCTATTTTTGGTCATGTTTTTCATGATAATATGTATTTAGCCTCATGTATATGTTAATTTTGTCAAAACTTTAGATATACATGTATACCCTTGAGTTACTTGCTTTTCATGCAAATTTTTATTATGGATTCATTTATGTTTGGGATATGTTTGCGTGCTTCTAGTTTAGACAAAAACATACATATACCTTGAAGTTTGTATTGATTTTGATGAAAATTAAGTTTTTATGTTTCTTATGTTTACAAAGGAATTTCATTGAGCTTAAATGCCTTACTCCATGATTTTGTTGATTACATGACTTTTTACACTCACATTCTTGATGTTTTCTCATGACTTTGTCTTCATGAGTCTTACATGTGCTTTATAGATTTTGAGTGTAAATTGTTGAGTGATTCTCATGTTTTCATGGATATATTTATATTTTTTTCCTTGCTTGAAGGATTTCGTACTAGTTTACAAGATTATCATAAAACTAGTTACGTATTTCTACATCTTGGTAGAGTTTTTCAATTATGCTAAAATTATTTTCAAACTTATTTTTGAAAACCCTACAATCTAAGGGTGGTTGGATGGGCGACCATGCCTTATATGCTCTTATTGAAAATCTTTATAAACAAGTGCATGAAAGGGAGGTAGTATGAGTTATACAATTGAACATCATCATATTTTCAATTGGTATCACAATTGATTTTTTTTTATACTCATATGTGTTTTCTATATATGTATGTTTCAAATTTCAAATAGTATCAATTTCGATTGGTATTTACATTTTCTTACATATATATGTGATTTGATTGTGCTTACTACATCTTTATATCTTAAAGCACAAATTATGTTTATGCTAAGCTTGATTTACTCCTAAATGTCAATTATTTTTTAATTGGTATCTTATACAAGCTTATGCATCATTTTCATTAGTATTTCATAAAGGGGGAGAATATTCATGTTTTATCTTTTAATCGGTTTTATTTTCAATTGGTATCTTACTCCCACTCTTTATGATGAAAAATAATATTGTTCAAATGGTATCTTACTTTTCAATTGGTTTCCTACGCTCCTAATGAAAAAAAAATTTCAATTGGTATATGTTAACATTTTCAATATTGGTATCAAGAATCTTAAATTGGCATTATTCTCTATTTGGTATCTTTATTGCAAAATAATTTGTTTAAACAAAAAGTTGGTTTGCTATTTCAAATGATATCATGTTTCATTTTTTAAATTGGTATCTATATTGAAATGAGCCGTGTTTACCTAAAAATTTGGTTTTACTTTCAATTGGTATCTATATTGATACAAAATACTTTCAATTAGTATCAAATTACAAAATATTTACAATTGGTATCAAAATCAAGATTTACAATATATATATTTAAATTGGTATCAAATGTGTCCAATGTTTCAATTTCTATTGGTATCAAAATTTTAGAAGTTATTTTCAATTGGTACCTTTTGGTATCTTAAAAGTCTTTGTTTACTTTCAATTGGTATCTTTTGGTATCTTAAAAATAATTTTATTTATTTTCAATTGGTATCATAAATATGCTTCATAATGTTTTGATATATATTGCTTATATGCAAGGGAAGCTTAACATCTTCTCTATATATAGATTCATGTTGAGTGCATCCCATATTAGGGAGCTTGACCGCTCTACTCTATGTCTTACACGTGTGTAGTACTAGCTTCACATCTCCTTTTATACATTGTATACTATACTTTATGTGATTAGGGTTTAGTCATCTCTTTTCATATAAATGCATGTATGCAGGGGGAGTTAACTTTACGTCTCTCCGCTTCATGAATGTATATATCATATATAACTTTATTGTTTGGTTTAACCCAAAGGGAGAGAAGTATTATTTATGCCCCTTATTGTTTGTTTTGAGTTTTTATTTATCCCCCTTTGTTGATGAATTGACAAAAAGGGGGAGAGATATTTTGGAGTTTTATATGCATGTTTTTATTTGCATGTTTAAAAAGGAGGAGAAGTATTTTTGAGTTTTATATATGCATGTTTATTTTATTTCCTTGTTTTATATATGAATTGACAAAATGGGGGAGAAAAGAATTTTGAGACTTTATATATATATATATATATATATATATATATATATATATATATATATATATATATATATATATATATATATATATATATATATATGCATGTTTATTTTTTTCAATTGGTATTAGAGCATATATGTTTTGTTTATGCAAAAAGGGGAGAAGTATTTGGAATTATTTATTTATGTTTATTTCCTCATTTATGCATATTTGTGTTGAGCATTCATTGCATATCTTTATGTTTATTGCTATGCATGAGTTAAGAGGGAGCTTCTATGAAGGTTAATTTTAATCCATGCAAATATAACTCCATGAGTTTTGTCATCATCAAAAAGGGGGAGATTGTTGGCCCAGAAGCCCTTCACTCTAGTTTTGATGATGATTAACTCACGTAGTTATAGTTTACTAATAATCTTGTGATATTTAGTTTCAGATATTTGATCAAGATATTAATAGGTGATTAGCTTCAACAAAGGAGTTTTGAAACTTTCACATGTAGATTCAAGAGCTCGCGCGTCAAGATCGCATCTAGCACCCGGTTGGAGTCTAGTTCGTTGGATCGTGTTTGGATCGAGTCGACTTAGAGAAAGAGTTCTACAAGAAGATTGATATCAATTTGTTTAGTTTAGTTTGTTTAGATCTTGTGTAAAGATTAGATAGTGTTGATATGCTCAAGTTCACATACACACACAAGTTTCAAGTTTATTGGTTTTGGTTTTCGGTTTAACCAATTTTGGATTTCATGTCAAAAACATAGATAGATATCTTTATATGTATATTGAATTATATCCATATACAATATGCTTCAAATTTGTTTCAATATCATGTTTTTGTATTTACACGAGTTTTGGATAAAACGGTTTTTCGTTTCAAAAATCTGAGTTTTGGAAAATACAGATTTTGTGTTTAAGCCAAATTTAAATATCACAAAAATGGTTCAAATAGTTTGTAATATGTGTTGAATTTTGTCACTCATACTTGTACTTCAAAGATCTTATAAGAACTTATTTTTGTGAAATTTATGTGATTTTATGGGATTTAATTGAAATTAAAAAGACAAGTTTTCAATACCCTAAAGTCCTAGCCAGATCAACTGGCGGTGGACCGGAACGGTCGACCGATGTGCACGAGGACGTGTACATGGCCAGCCAAACTCGGCCTGTCGACCGCGCGGTCGACCGGCTGAAAGCACCCCTCTCGGGTGGGGGCAGGTCGACCGGGCGGTCGACTGGAGGGACAACGATCATAAAAATGATCGTTGGCCGATCGACCGGGCGGTCGATCGAAAGGGCAATTCTGCCCTTTCCAGACTGCCAACGGGCAGATTTTTGAGGGGTTATAAATAGACCCCCTCTTGAGTTGTTTTCAACAGGTTTTTTAGAGAGCAAAAATTCTCATCTTTACAAGTGTTTAACAGCAAGTTTTTAAAAGAGTTTTTGTGCCAAAAAGATTTATCTTTATTTGTTTTCAAGGGTTAGAAAAATTAAAGAAAAATAGAGTATTTGGGATATTGGTTTTGTTGTTCATTTCTATCTAATTCGAGTTGTTTTCCCATGTATTTTTCTTTGTGATTTATTTTTCAAACACCTTGATTTCTCACAATTGAGCTATCTACCTATCCTATCTATTAGGATCTTATTTTGTGAGGAATATTGGTTTGTGGTTTGTTGTGACCACCAAGAGTTGTAACCATTTCCTTTGCTTTGGCTTTGTGCCTTTCCCTCTAAGTGTGGAGGAGGTTGTGAAATTAGGTTTGTTGGTATCCCTCTAAGTGTAGAGGTGATTGTGTTGGCTTTGTGCCTATCCCTCTATTGAGAGGTCGATTATTGTTTGGCTAAGTACCCATCCCTCTAATGAGAGGTGATTGTTGTTGTGCCTTGCCTCTTGTGCAGAGGTTGTATTTGTTGGAGAGAGGAGTTGTGTACTCCTGTTGTATTTACCCAAATTCTCAGTGGAGGTTCCCTGTGTGGGAAGTCCTGTGTGGACGATATAGTGGAAATCCTTCTATGTGAAGGCGGGGGCGTAGAGTTGGGTGCTCGAACCTTGAAACATATCTTTGTGTTTGCGTTTGATCCACTATCTCTAAACTCTCTCATTTATATCTTGCATTGATTCATATTGCTCATATCATATATGCTTGGTATTGTTTGTGTGCCTCACTTGTGTTGAACCAAGAGAGCTTTACATAGCACCTCAACTCTTATTTATAGGAATTTAGAGGAGATAGTCCAGAGCCCTTCACCGAAAATTCGGCTACACTCTTTTAGTTACACTAAGTGTGTTGCAATTTAGTTTTAATTCCGCATCATTTGTCATTAGATTAGCCATACACTTATTCACCCCCCTCTAGGTGTACTTTCATTTTCCTGATTATAGGAAGATGGTGGATTTAGTCGAGAGGTCATTATTGCTACATTGTGATAATAAGAGCTATAAGGCTCTACTGCAATAGTGACAAGAGTTCAGCAAAGTCGAAGCATATCGACATCAAGCTTCGTGTCATCAAGGATAAAGGTTGGAATCACATTGTGTCTGTTGATAGTGTTAGTACTATTTTTAATATTACAGATCCTCTCATTATAGAACTGAAATCACCTCGAGGGCGGTGAATAGGTGATAATGCTAATCTATTGAACTAAATGCGGAATTTAAAAACTTAATTGCAATTAACACTCAAGTGCAAGTAACAAGTGATGCATACAACCAAGCCAAGCATATAAGAGTGAATGATCAATGTGAAATGATGCAAGGCACAAAAGTAAAGAGAGAGAGAGAGAGATAGAGTAAGAGTCAAGGGATCAAGCGCAAACAACAAGATATGTTTCGAGGTTCGAGCACCCAGCTCTACATCCCCGCCTTCACCCAGAAGGATTTCAAGTCCACTAGCTTGTCCACAAAGGACTCTCACAAAGGGAATCTCCACCGAGGATTTGGGGCAATAACAATTACAAGGAGTACCCAACTCCTCTCCTTACAAACACAACCTCCTCCTTGAGGCAAAACACCAAGCCAACAAACAATCACCTCACAACTTGAGGGATTAGCACAAAGCTTACACAAGGATCACCTCACCACTTGAGGGATACAACCCACTTGCACAATCTCCTCAACACAATGAGGGAAAGGCACAAAGCCAAGCAAATTAAGTTGGTGGTCTAACAAACAACCACAAACAATTCTTTCTCCCACACAAAGATCCTATAGAATAAGATAGTAGATGTAGCTCAAGTGTGGAGAAAACAAAGTGTTTAAAACAAAGAAAAATCACTTGCGAAATCACCACAAAGATATAGAATGATAGAACCAAATCAAATTCCCAAAAGACTATTTTTCTTTGAAATATTGAAACACTTTAAAACAATAGAGATTGATCTTTTTAGCATAATGAAACTCTTTTTAAAACTTGTTTAAATACCAGAGAAAGCTCAAAAATTTCGTCCAAAAAATTCTTAGAGAAAACCTCTTTCCAATGGGGTATTTATAGCCCATTTACAAAACTAGTCGTTGGCAGCAGATTCTGCCAGAAATGGCCTACCGGTCGACCGGTCGGTCGACCAGCCAATGGTCACATTTGACCGCTGGCAGCTACCGGTCGACCGAGCGATCGACCGGCCCCAGAACCAGAGAGCAACGGCTCTCTGGCCGGTCGACCGATTGGTCGACCGTGCGCAAACAGAGAGCAACCTGCTCTCAGTCAGTCGACCGTGCGGTCGACCGGCTCGAGGGGCAGCCAGCGTGCACGTATCCGTGCACGTCGGTCGACCGCTACGGTCGACCGGCTACTTGGTCCGGTCGACCGTCCGGTCAACCGACCTAGCCTGGCAGAGCTAGTTCAGGCACAGAAAAACATGTAATTTATTATCCAATAAATTCCCATAAAACTTCTAAAAATCCACAAAAATAGTTTTATCATTTTACAATGAAATATAAACATTTGTTAAAAATTTCAACATAAATTTCAAACAATATGGACCATTTTTGTGTTATAGAAATTTTGCCAAAAATCAAAAACCGTATTTTTCCAAACTTGAATTTTCCAAATGAAAATCCGATTTTTCCAAAACTCAACCAAATACAAAAATATGATATTTAAACACTATTAAGCATGTTGCATATGGACATAGGTCCAATATACAAGAAACAAATATATATCATAGTTTTTGTCTTTAATTCCAAAAATATGTTTTGTAAGAAATACCA
Organism: Agave tequilana; assembly: GCA_038442645.1. NCBI lineage: Eukaryota > Viridiplantae > Streptophyta > Magnoliopsida > Asparagales > Asparagaceae > Agave > Agave tequilana. The sequence goes on from JAVJIF010000873.1 coordinate 257,417, forward strand.
AAACATAAAACACATGAAATAGACTATCAAGCTAAGTTTGTTTAAATAGTTGAAGCATGCTTGTATATAGAACAAATCTAATATACATTAAACTATGTAAACTTATTTTGATATAATATCTATTCATGCAAACCAAGATCGGTTAAACCAAAAACCGAAAACCAAAACATGGAACGTGTGAGTTGTGAACTTGAGCATATCATACTATTCTAATCTTTACAATTTGAATCTAAACACAAAACTAAACTATGGTACCGATGTCTTCTTGTAGAGCGTCGTCTCCAAGCCGACTCGATCCAAAACTTCGTGATTCACCGAGCTTGACTCCAATGAGTGCTATATATGATCTTGTCGCTCGGGCTCTTGAATCACCATGTGAAAGCTTCCAAATCATTTTGTTAAAGCTAATCACCAACTAATATCTTGATTAATGATTTGAAACTAAAATCACAAGATTATTAGTACACATAACTACATGAGTTAATCATCATCAAAACTAGAGTGGAAGGCCTTTGGCCCAACAAGAACTTCCACCTAAAGTCTTCTTAGTACATATTGCTCACATGGGGATAGCTAGTGATGATGATATCCTGGTTTAGTGAGATTGTATAATTTTATGTAACAGACATTATTTCTAAGTGCACTTTATATTTATTGATTTCGATAATAAAGTGATAATTGCTTTCTTTAAATTTTTTGAGTTTAATTTACGCATTTGAGTTTGTTATCAGTTAGATTCGTTGGAGTCATAAAGTGAAAACCAGTTGAAATTGTATCTTATTTGATCAGAGGACATTTTCATGTCACATGTCCACATTTGATCTATGTCGTTAAGGGTTTTGAAACTTGTGCTGTGAAAGGTCCTGCCTCGATTATACAGAAGGTAACGACCGCCATGTTCGATAGCAGGACACGTAATGGAGCAGGTTGTTTTGAAACATGATTTATTGATTGTTAAAGTTTTGGTACCATAAAGTTATGTATAACATCCTTCAATATGACTTCTTTGGCCTAAGTGAGAGATTGTTAGACTTATTTGGATTAGAGTCTAAATTAATTTGGGCCTACACAAGTCTAATTGGATTTATACACCCATCTCTATAAGCCTATGTTGTTGGATCCAATAAAGAATTGATCAAGCCTAATGGTTTGGGTCTAGACATGTTTCAATTACACTTAACCATGAGTGTATCAAAATTAAGATGTAAAACTCATCTACACGTGTGCAACTTGTGTTATCAATCAAGGGTCTAGATATATGATGAGTTGAAATAGGATTCCTTGATACTATATATATCATGGGTAGGATTCCCTCTCCATCACCAACCAATCTATTATAACTACCTTTCTCTTGAAGACCTCTCATCTCCTCTAAGGATCAAGAAGAGAACTTGGTGGTTGGAGAGAAGAATCCCCTCCCTTAACTCCGGCGTCCTCGAGATCGTGCAACTTTTGGCATCGCTTTCATGATGGAATCAGGTATGTACAAACCCTCTTTCCCTTTGATATTGATAAAGAGACTATTGCATATATGCGATCTTGTATAAAATAATTATTAGATGCAACACAACAATCCAGCACTAGAGAGTGACAATACCTGCTACTTCTGAAAGAAAGAAGGTCACATAAAGAAGGATTGCAATAGGTATAAGGCTTGGCTATCTAAGAAGGAGGGGGTTCACAGCAAGGCGATCAACTAGGCCTAAGGAACGACTTTATTTGGGAACTGGAAGAAAAGTTCAAGTGGAGTTCGTAGGAACTTTTTAAACTAGTTTTGGATTTTGATCATGTCTTATTTTTAGACGAAACCTTTAATGTGCCATCTTTAAGGCATAATTTGATTTTTGTTATCTGAGTGCTTCTTTTTGGATATATTGCCATTTTAACCATTCTCGTTGTGGTGTTAATTTGAATAAATCTAATTTTATTACCAATATACATAATAATTTTGTTGGTTTTGATTTACTGGTTGATGGTTTATTTTAATTGACGTTGGGTGCATCATATGAACAGATTTTTTATCAGGTATAAGTAATTCTCATTAACATTTTGCTTACTCCTGCAAAATGTTCTAGAATTTTCTCACAGTCCTCTAGGTTATGACATAAACACTATGGGCATATTTTCAAAGAGAAATTGCATTATCTTGTAAAGATATATGTTCTTGACTCTCTAGATTTTTCTTATTTCTCCACATATTTTGATTGTATTCGAGGAAAACTGAACAAATTGAGGAAACTTGAGTTAGAGAGGAGTAAAGATCTACTTCAGCTTATTCATATTGATATTTGTGGACCTTTTCGCATTCTTTCTCGGGGTAATCATAGATGTTTCATTATATTCATTAATGATTTTTCCCATTATGCCTATATCTTTTTTATCCACTAGAAATCTGATTATTTAGAAGTTTTCATGACCTATCAATTAGAAGTTGAGCCGCAGTTGATCAGAAGATAAAAGTTATAAGGTGTGATCGAGGGGGTAGAATATTATGGTTAGATCGAACAAGACGGTCAACATTCTGGACCATTTTATATTTTTTGAAAGATCAAGAAATTGTTACTTAAAAACACCATACCCAAATTACAATTATCTTCTGTTGTAGTATAGAGTGATATTATTCTTGAATCTATTATTGTATTTTGATCTTACATGAGCTCTTTAGCTTAGTAGAGGAGGTACTTTCTATAGTGTTGGACTCTGTATTGATTGATTGTGTCACTTTTGACTTGTATAGTTGACTTACTTAATGATATTACATGGTGATATTTTGGTCTTGTAATCGGATAGCTGAATGAGATTATCAATTGCGCACTGAATGCTTTCATTTTTTTTTAGTGGGAGTTTTTATATCAATTCTCGGTAATGTCATTTGTGTTCTTAGTATATTATATATTTTAGTTTCATGAGATTTTTCTCAGACAGTTATTTTGATAGCATACAATTATTATATGGTATTTGATTTCAGCTAATATTATTAAATGTGCATTTATAATGTTAAAGTTAAATTTGTGCAATTACACAGGTTAAACTATAAAGTGCATTTAGAGAAGACTATTAAGAATTCTCAAGATCGCTTGGACTGGACGTGGGTAGGCTCCACGACCTTAAGCCTTCATTTTAATATGAGCGATGGTACTCGCATGATGGTCGTCTAAGTATTGAGATGACGTGTGTCTGGTAAGCACATGTTGTAGGACACTTATACAAATGTATTATACACACTACATAAATATTCGTCATATACGTACTAAACTCCACCAATAAAGTATTCTCTCGAAAGCTGTTCGGGTCATTAGCCTGAAAGTCCACGATACAAATTAGGCAAAGGCATAAAGCTCGACCAAAATTTATCCGTGAACCATGTCTAGTCATCCTCTCAGTCGTAGAGTGCCAGTAGTTTGAATGATCCATGACTAACGATAAATTTCACGTGTGGGTTCTTTCTAAATCAAAGGATAACCATCCGCTTTTAAAATAAAATTATGGTATGAGATATTAAAGATTTTCAAAATAAATATTTTTTTCAAAATTTTAATCGGGTATGCCTTGAGTGGGAGATTGTAAAATATTTCCTGATTCGATCGATACTCATTTCCTATTCCTTATCATAACACACGTGCAACTTATGTTAGTCAATATAGTAAGTGTGTCTAATCAGTACAATAAGTTGTAAAGGTCGGTGGGACCTAATACTACTCTCTTATCAGGGTTAAGGGCATTATGTGAAGGTCACGAATCAAAAAGTTATATATAGAGAAGAAGTCCCTTTCTGCAGCCATGCATCGATCACCACCCATAAGATACTAGGTTTAACAGAGAGAAGGCTCTCCATCTCGTTCTCTACAGCGGTTATTCAGATTCGCGTACAGTTCATCGATCCCTCAAGAGTAGGGATGTCAATTGGGCCAGGCGGGCCCGACCCGGCAACCAACACGGGCCCGGCCCGGCCCAGGCAGGACCCAAGCCAAGCCCGACCCAGGTCCGGGATTTTTGGGGGCCGACCCCGGGTCCGATTATTGGTGGCCCACGGCCCGGTAGGCCGTGCCGGGCCCGTGACCGAGCCTGGCACGTGCTGGCCACGTGCCAAGTCTGGCCCACAGCAGCTGGCCAACGGCTCTTAGAGCTGTTGGGCTAACCGGACCAGGCCGCAAGCCCAATGGCTCTAAGAGCCGTGAGGGGGTTTTTGCAAAATTTTATTTGCAAACACCCCCCCCCCCCCCGCCTTCACCCAACGGCTATTACAGCTGTTGGGGGTGTTTTGCAAATTTTTTTTGCAAAAACCCCCTAACGGGTATATGATGTGATTTTTTGTGTTTTTTGCAAAAAAAAATTGCAAAAGATACTTTCTCCTCCTCTATAAATACTTGAACTTCCCAACTTCATTTCACACAACAAAAACTACTGCTCTTTAACTTTCTCAAGCTCTACAAGCTCTCTTTTCTCTCTACAATCTCCTGAAGGTCTCTCTACAATCTCTACAAGCTCTCAAGTTTCAAGTTCTACAACCTCTCTCTACAGGCTCACAGGATCTCTCTCTCTACAAGCTCTCTCTACAAGCTCTTCAAACTCTCTCTACAAACTCTTCAAGCTCTTCAATCCGGTATTTATATTCTTATAAAATTAGAAACTAGCTAAAAAAATGGATGACATTCTAGTCAAGCTGGATCTAGCCAAGCTTCTGGTTCTATATTTCGTGATAATTTTAGTATTAGTAATGATACTTAGGAAGCCCTAAATATGCCACTAGACGACACTCCACAAATTTCACACACAACTTACACCATGCACAGATTTTAATGCTTCTTCTGATGTACCTAACACTGTTCCTCATATACCTATTAGTTCCCCTGAGGTATCAACTACCTCCAAACCTCTTAAATCTGGAGTTTAGAAATATTTTGATAAATTAACTATTAATGAAGTTAGGAGGGCTCAATACAAGTTGTGCCCAGATGTTTCATATTTTTTTCTCAAAAATGCGGAAACTGGTCCACTTGCCCGACATATTAAGAGCAAACACCCTGAATACCAACCACAACAAACCCAAATTAGCACTTTGGATGGCACTTTAGGCACTTTTAGTTATAATCGTACAACTGTAAAACAAATTTGGTGAAATATCTTATTCGGTCTGAGCAGCCTTTTAATATGGCTGAGGACCATGCATTTACAGATTATATTAGAATGACTCATAATCCTGATTATGAGCGGGTCAGCAGGAACACTTTAAGATCAGAAATGTTTAAGGTATTTGAAGAACAAAAACAAATATTAGTTGCAATTTTATCATCTTTGCCCAATAAAATTCCACTCACTTCTGATTGTTGAGAAGCCCTTAACGACTACCATTATATTGTTATTAATGCACATTTTATTCATTCTAATTGAGTTTTAAATAAAAGAATTATCGTTTTAAAAAGTTTTCTCATCCTCATAATGCTTTAAATCTTAGTAAAATTATAATGCGTGTTGCTAGAGAATGTAAAATTGATTCTAAAATTTTACTATTTCATTTGATAATGCTAGCGAAAATACTACAGCAATTGAGATTTTAAAAAATATTTAAAACTCGTTTTGAATGGAAAAAATTTGCATATTCGATGCGTTTGCCATATTATTAACTTGTGTACAAGATGATTTGAAAATAATTAATGATTATATTCAAAAATTAAGAGATATCATTATATTTATTAAAAGTAGCGGCCCAAGAAGGTAAACCTTCAGACAAATTCGTTCGGGCTTAGGGTTACCTGCTAAAAAATTACCTTAAGATGTTAGAGCTCATTGGAACTAACACATAATATGTTGAGTAAAGCGATTACTTATAAGGAATCAATAAATAGGTTTATTTTTATAGAATTGCCAAATTATTTTATTTTCGATGAGGAATGGCAAATTTGTGAATGGATTTGTGAATTTTTAAAAAGATTTGAAAGAATAACAAAATATTTTCTGGTATTTATTACCCAATGACAAGTATAATATTTTGTGAGTTAACTGAAATAAGTGAAATATTTTCTGAATGTAGAAATATTGATTCTATAAGAGATATTATTGCTCCCATAGAAAAATTTTTAATAAATATTTTAAAGAATTCCCTTTTATCTTTTATTTTGCTGCTATTATGAATCCTAGAATTAAATTTAATGGATATAAATTTTTACTTGAAATTTTTTATGAAAGGATAGACTATGAGGATAGTTCTGTCCTAATGTGGGCAAATATTGATTCTTCTATAAATAAGTTATATGGTTTTTATGAAATTACTTACGGAAATAAACAATCTTCTTCATCTCAAAGTTCTTCAACCTTTAGTAGTAGAAATTCATTATTTTCTAGTTTTTTATTAGCTTTCAAAAAATCTAGAACTTCTAACTCTTTAAATGAACTTCATTATTATATACAACGTGTTGTGACTCCTGAGATCAATCAAGACTCAAGATTTGAAAATTTTGATATTTTGGCATGGTGGAAATCACAGGCATCAACTTATCATATACTTTCCATCATGGCAAGTGATTTACTAACTCTTCCGGCATTTACAGAAGCTTCATAGTCTGCTTTTAGTACAGGTGGTCGAGTGCTGACTGATACGAGGAACCGTCTGGCATCGGATGCGATCGAGATGACATATGTGAAAATAATTGGTTGGATGCGGAAAAGAGAAGTCAAAATAAAATAATTGACGATCTCATCGAAGATTCTCCAGAAGACTCCCCAAAGATGAATAAAGACTTGTTTTTTTTATTTATGATTGATAAAATGTATGAAGAATGAAGATTTATACTTTTTTATGTATTAATGATAATTTGAAAAAAATTGATTTATACTTCAATTGTATTTGTATCAATTATCCATTTTATTGGTTCATTAATAAAAATATATATTTTCATTTCATGCCTCGTAATATTCTTTGCTAATTTTATCACAACTTGTATAAATAATTTTTTAGAATTTTTAAGATTTTTTAAAGTTTTTTTCAAGGTTTTTACAGTTTTTTGTTTTATTTTTTTAAACCCAGGCTGGCACATGCCAGCCCGGGTTGGCCCGGGGCACCCGGGCCTTGGGCCATGCCCGGGTCCATATTTGGAACCCGGGCTGGGCCAAGCGGGCCGATCGTGCCCGGGCCGGGTTTGGCTCGGCACGGCCCAATTGCCATCCCTACTCAAGATGTGTATCCTTTAAAAGTTCTCTACAATTTATAAAATTCATCATACATGTTATCTGGATTCGTACATAGAAGCAATTGATTTTTTTTCATCATAAATAAATTCTAAGAGGAGAGGGATGGATAAAGGAGGGGATTGGATTGAGGAACTCTATTCCATTAAAGGTTGCAAAATCACCCACGCTGAGCTTTAGAAATCTTAAAAGTGAAAAATTAACCATCCAAGTTTAAAGAATCAAAGTTATTTTCTATTTTCTAGTTCACTGAAATAGATGCATATGTAACAGGAATTTAGTCAAACTACTTATAGACAATATTTCTCTAAAGAGGGATAAAATAACTAAATAAGATTGTAAAGAAGATAGACCTTGTTTTTCAACAGAAATGGAAGAGGATTGATAAATGAGGAAAAATCAAATAAGAGAAATTATAAATGAGGATCCAAGATTATTTCGCAACAGAATAATGTCGAGCCTGTGTTTTTCTCGTGTATTACTTTCCATCTAGTGACAGCTGCTAACGGTGTTTGCTTGTGGATAACTGATTAGATTCATCTAATTTCTAGCATGGATGTCATTATTTCATTGGTTTGGTATACTATATAAGCATGCCCATGTGGTATGGCTAGTATACCAAATAATTAAGTCAAATTACGACCTTTTCTCCCAAAAATTAGAAAAAAGATAAAAAATTTAGAGGCATAAAAGACTAAAAAAACATGAAAGCTTCAATAACTACATATATATCATAATTTTATAAAATTGTTCTTTTTCTAGAGAAACAAAATTCATTCAAAGAAAAGTACGTGAAAGTGACGAAGTTATCTCCTGTGGCTGCTGCAACATGTGAAACCAGAACTAGTGTAACTAGTGTATACAATAAAGAATATTATTTGCTCCTCCTTGGTTTCCTCTAATTTTTCAGCGAGAGATTCGACTCCATTTAAACAAAAATATTATTGTCAAGACTGCATATTCCTAATATATGTTTCACGCTGATTATCATTGCATTTACAAAATCCTTCTACTCTTTGTCTAGTGTCTAGGATAGTCTTGTGAAATTCCAAGTAAACTTTATCAAGTACAATGTGAATCTGAAATCCAAAGTAAACACTGAATGATCATTTCAATTTTCTTCTGAGCTAAACAAAGTTAACATGCACCAGAGTTTGATGAGTACAAGAATGGTAGAAGAATTTTAATACGTGCAACTTGCAAAAACATTGGTCTCGAATTCCATACCTTTTTTTTCTTCTATATGCCATTATTGACACTTCTAGAAAGCTCGTGGATTCATTTTGCATCTTCCTAGCACACCTGAAATAGTCACTGAAGTGTGACTGCCTCTGCCCCTTTTATGGAAACGGTACTTGAGATCATCAACCACCTGAAAATTAGAACATAATAACACAGAGGAGGACCCCAGGGATGTTGATCAAGTCTCTTGACATATAACAAGTCTCCAAATTTTGAATTATCCAAGAGTAGGCTGGGTGAGCTACCGACACATATTCAAATTGCGATGCCTACACAGGATTTCTTTCCTAGCAAATGATCGAGATTTAGACCATATGGCTATGATGCTTGCAGTTAATTAGACATGCACAGAGAAAGGAACCAAATCAAATGGCCTGCCTCTAAGGGGAATGGAATTATGAACACGAGAGTCATTTGATTCTGAGTACTTGAGAAGAAAATGCAAGGAACCAATATGGCTGGATGGCATCAGATGACAGTTGATTGCAACCAGTACAAACATCAGACGAGTTATATAGTTACCTGAGTAAGGTATCGTCCCACATATTGATAAATGCAAGCCATGTAAGAATTAAAATAAACTTAATGCTGATTAACAGCCATGAATTTAGAATCAATCATCTCAAGAATAGAATACATAATCAAAAATACATATACTTAAATTCCCATACCTGAAGCCATTGATGAACAATAGATGAAGGTTGAAGAAGACCTCGATTCCTTCCTTTGATCCTGCAAACCCTAATGCAAATAACCTGCTTCTCTCTGTCTCCTTTTCCTTGCACAAAACTTTCAGAATTTCCTTTTCTGATGGGTACTCAAAAAATGAGGGAGAAGTTTTGTATTTCTTTGCAGGAGGAGAAAAGTGGGTCACACATTTGCAAATAAACCCATCCATCATGGTACCCTTATATCTCAAGAGATTATATAAACTATATAAATGTGACTTAATATGGGCATCTTTAATATCAGTTAACCTTAATTAGGAATCCAATTAATTAACCAAGGTTAAGTGGGCCACCTTAACGTGAGATTAACATTCTCCCACTTGGACCACTAACCGATTAGGTTAAAACTTTAGAAAACAAATAAAAGAAAAGACTCATTTTCAAAACATTTTGACTCCATTGGATTCCATACTGAAAAACCTTGACACGTGATCACGAATTTTAAAAACAACAACTGATAAGCCCAAATATGAAATACTATAATACTGCAATTAGCTTGGACCACCAATGCGAGTCATAGCGGTTATACAACATCCACATCATACTCCCTTCTATGTACCACAACATTGATAACCCTTACTATTGAGTCCATAACCAAAATGACCCCTGTAATTGTCTTGTTAAGACATTTCCTGTTTAACAAACATCCATACATAATATGTGCACACATAATTGGATAACAGGAAACACAGAAACAAACTTTTATTTGCGCAATATTGTCAATTTTACAAGTACCAAAACATACATTTACAGATTGCTCAAAAGACCCATTCTTACAACATGTTCCTTGAATGTCTTTGGAGGCAATCCTTTTGTCATTGGATCAGCAACCATTAAAGTGGTACTTATACTTTCAATTGACACCTTCTGTTTCTGAACTCTTTCTCTAACCACCAAGTACTTAAGTTCCATGTGTCTGGAACCATTAGAGTACTTTCTATTCTTAGAGAAGAAAACGGTTGCTGTATTGTCACAATATATCTTCAGCGGCTTGGCAATAGAGTCAACTACACCAAGTGCTGAGATAAAATTCCGTAACCATAATGCATGATTCGAGGCTTCAAAACAAGCTATGAACTCAGCCTCCATCGTGGATGAAGCAGTGATAGACTGCTTTACACTCTTCCACGAGATTGCCCCACCTGCTAGCAAGAAATGAAACCTGAAGTAGACTTCCTGCTATCTGGGCAACCAGCAAAATCTGAGTCCGAATAGCCGATCACCTCCAACTGATCTGATCTCCTATATGTGAGCATATGGTCCTTCGTCCCTTGAAGATACCGCATAACCTTCTTAGCTAATTTCCAGTGCTCCATTCCTGGATTGCTCTGGTATCTTCCCAGCATCCCTACAGCAAAACTGATATCTGGCCTGGTACAAGTATGTGCATACATCAAGCTCCCAACAGCTGATGCATACGGAACTTTCTGCATTTGACCCTTTTCTAAGTCATTTCTGGGACACTGGCTCCCACTTAATGTGTCACCCTTCTGAATGGGTGCAGGACTGACTGAACACAACTCCATATGAAATCTTTCCAAGACTCGATTGATATAACCTTTCTGAGACAGTCCTAGCAATCCTCGAGATCTATCCCTGAAGATCTCTATGCCAATGACATAAGCTGCCTCATCCAAATCAACCATCTGAAAGTTCTTAGTAAGATAACCTTTAGTTTCATACAGCAAACCAATATCACTACTGGCTAACAAGATATCATCCACATATAGAACCAAAAATATAAACTTGCTCCCACTGATCTTTAGATATATACACTGATCAACAGTATTTTCTGTAAATCCAAAAGAGGTAATGGTATCATTAAACTTTATATACCATTGCCTGGAAGCTTGTTTAAGTCCGTATATGGATTTCTTTAATTTGCAAGCCAAGTGTTCTTTTCCTTTCTTTGCGAACCCTTCAGGTTGCTCCATGTAAATTTCCTCATCCAAATCTCCATTTAGAAAAGCAGTTTTCACATCCATTTGATGTAACTCCAAATCATAATGAGCTACAAGCGCCATAATGATTCTAAGAGAGTCCTTCTTTGATACTGGAGAGAAGGTTTCTCTATAATCAATGCCTTCCTTCTGAGTGAAACCTTTGGCCACAAGTCTGGCCTTATATCGTTCGATATTGCCTTTAGAGTCGCGCTTGGTCTTAAAGACCCATTTACACCCGACTTTCTTACAGTTATTAGGCAATTCAACGAAATTTCAGACTTGGTTTTGCTCCATAGATTTCAACTCATCATTCATAACATCAACCCATTTACTAGAATCATTGCATTCTATGGCTTGTGAAAATGAAACTGGATCTTTATTTATCCCAATATCATAATCAGATTCCTGTAGATACACCACATAATCATCTGAAATGGCAGATCTTCTTTCCCTTTGAGATCTTCTCAAAGTTGCCGGTTGTGGTGGTTCTACAACATTTTCAATGGCGATATCCTCATGGAGTGGTGAACCAATATCATAATGTTGTTCTGGTATCTCAGCTTGATGATCAAGCTGAGGGACAACAATTTCTCTTGAAGGAAAGGGTATTGGGATATTTACCCTTACCACTTCAAGATCTACCTTTCTTGGTTCATCATTCCCACTAATTTCACCATTCTCAAGGAATCTGGCACTACCAGTTTCAACACTTCTTGTACTATGGTTAGGGCAATAAAATTTGTACCCCTTAGACTTATCTGGATAACCAATAAAATACCCAGATATTATTCTTGAGTCTAATTTCTTTTCTTGTGGATTATAAATTCTAGCCTCTGCTGGGCAACCCCAAACATGTAAATGTCTTAAACTGGGTTTCCTACCAGTCCACAACTCGAAAGGAGTTGTTGGGACTGCCTTACTAGGAACCATGTTCAAGATATACATAGCAGTCTTTAAGGCTTCATTCCACAATGAATTAGGTACATTAGAGAAGCTCATCATGCTCCTAACCATATCCATAAGAGTTCGGTTTCGCCTTTCAGCAACACCATTCTGCTGAGGCGTACCTGGCATTGTGTATTGAGCACAAATACCATGCTTTTCTAGAAATTTGGCAAATGGGCCAGGATGTTGTCCTGACTCATCATATCTACCATAAAATTCACCACCTCGATCTGATCTTATGATTTTAACTTTTCTATCTAATTGTCTCTCGACCTCTGTAATGAACACCTCAAGGATGTCAACGGCCTGAGACTTTTCATGAATTAGATATACATAACCATAACGTGACAGATCATCTATAAAGGTAATGAAATATCTCTCTCCCGTAAAACATGGAATGGAGAGTGGTCCGCAAATATCTGTATGAATTATTTCAAGGAGTTCTTTACTTCTTGTGGCACCTTTCTTAGTGTGTTTGGTTTGCTTTCCTTTTATGCAATCCACACACACACTAAAATCAGTGAAGTCTAGGTTATCCAAAATCTCATTCTTCACTAATCTTTCAATTCTATCCCTGGAGATATGCCCCAGTCGTCTATGCCACAAGATAGAGGAATTTTCATTAATTAAGCCACGTTTAATACCAACATTCGAATGCAGAGATAAAAGAGATTGTGCAAACTCATCATTCAATGAAATTTTATATAAACCATCACATAAAATTCCATGTCCAACCGGCATTGAATTATACATTAAACTGAGTTTTCCACAACTGAATAAAACAGAATATCCAAAAACATCTAATTTGGATAATGACATTAAGTTCCTAGAAATCGAAGGTACATAAAAAGTATCTTTAAGATTCATCTGATGACCCGTCTCTAAGAGTAGTCGGTAAGTACCAACAGCCTCGACCTCCACTTTGAGACGGTTCCCCATAAAGACAAATCTCTCACTTTCCTTCGGTTTCCGGGTTGTAAGGAATCCCTGCATTGAATTAGTTATGTGAGTTGTGGCTCCAGAGTCAATCCACCAAGTATTAGAAGGTACTTCAGTAAGATTTGATTCATAACATACAAAAGAAAGATTTATACATTTCTTTTCGAACCAAGCTTTCCTCTTGTTGCAGTCCTTCTTCACATGTCCTTTTCTGCCACAGAAGTAGCATTTGACAGTGAAAGCCTTTCCATGACCTTGGCTGCTTTCCCCATGGTCATGCCCTTTCTTTGATGGAAATCTCTTACCTCTTCCATATTTACCTTTCTTATGGATACCTCCTTGAGTTACTGCCAATACTGAGTGATGCCCTTCTTGCCTCAGTCTCACTTCCTCTTGTAAACACATACCAGTTAGCTCATTCAAATTCCACTTATCTTTATGAGTGTTGTAGTGAATCTTGAATGGCCCAAACTGAGGAGGAAGTGAGTTGAGGATGAACTGTACCAAGAAGGATTCATCCACTTTCATACCCAGTGATCCTAACTTAGCAGCCTTATCAGTCATATTTAGAATGTGTTGTTGAACTCCTCTATTACCATCATATTTCATGGTAGTGAGTTCAGCCATAAGGGTGCCAGCTAATGACTTATCTGCAGACTTAAATCGGTCTCTTACAGCAGATAAAAGTTCAGATGCACTAGTAGTATGTGGGAGTGAAGTCTTGATGTTATTGGCTATGGTCATCTTTATGAACATGAGACTGAGTCTATTCGACCTTTCCTAAGTTTTGGCATGGCTAACCTGCTCTGCTGTGCTTTCAGCAGTCACTTCATCAGGTTTCTCTACTAAAAGAGCCATGTCTAGGTCCAGAACACCCAGTGTAAATTGTACATGCTCAAACCACTCGGAGAAGTTTGTACCATCCAGGGCTGGAATGCTGGTGGCATGAGTGTGAAGGGAAGTGGGGACGTTCACTGAAACATAATAGGACATTGCTCACATTAGGCCACGAATCAATACAAAGTTTTAAATTTAATGAAGATGAACTATTGATATCACTTTGATTTTTCCTTTGGGCGAAATCTAAGCATATCTAGTGTTCACTCTTTAGGTGAGACCTTTTATCACCTATGTAGGTCTAATATAATTTATGTCACTTAGACAGTAAGTCATGTTACCTTTGGGTATCCACTTCTACACCACTAAGTTCCATAAATTACACTACCCTACCCCGGTTCATAATTATTTGAAAGAGACTTTCCTTTGGGCCAGTCCCAATCTCCTAACTAGAACCGCCATCGAGAGTATTATTGTCTTTAATGTCACTTACATTGACAAGTCTTTTATGTAGTTGTATATTCATAAGGTTTACTAACATAGGTCACTTTGGCAACTACTAAATCAATAAACCATATGAATATAAAACTAACCAATAATATTCTCTAATCTTTTATTTGAGTAATCCCTTAATACTCTAATTCATTACTTGACCAACATCAATCAATATTAACACCATAATCTCAAATGTGTAACATACATTATGATTGAATTAAACAAGTATTAGTCGACTGGTCAAGGAACTATTAGTCGACTTGAACCAATATAAGTCGACCATAGTGAAAGTCCCAGTCGACTAGGGTCAAGTTAAGTCGACTTGAAGTCAAGTCAAGTCGACTAACTATTATCAAGTCTAGTCGACTAGGCCAAAATAATAAGTCGACTATACTTAATATTAGTCGACTACACAAAATTATAAGTCGACTCCTGAAGTCAACAGAGACCTTTTAACTTTCGGGTCACTCTGTTAGTCGACTTGGGCAAATTGATTAGTCGACTATACCCTAATTAGTCGACTACTCAAAATGTCAACTAAATTTTAAGTCGACTCCTGAATCGAAACAGAGACTTTTAAACTTTCTGGAAAAGGGAATTAGTCGACTAGTGTTTCGGGCTAGTCGACTAATAGTCGACGAAGCAGTTATCAAAGGCAGTTTCTGCTTAATCGATTTAATCCAAAATTAGGGAAAATTAGGGTTTATAATTCCTGAATTTTGATCCCAATTGATTGTACAATTAGAGGAGTATGAACAGGATATTAGGCTTATGTAATCCTCTACTAATTCTACAATTAAAGGATCAAAAATTGATTTCTATGAATTGTCAATCAAAAACCCTAATTTACCATAATCCTTAATCCAAGATGTATTGATTCTAACACGGCTCTGATACCAAAATGTAAGAATTAAAATAAACTTAATGCTGATTAACAGCCATGAATTTAGAATCAATCATCTCAAGAATGGAATACATAATCAAAAACACATATACTTAAATTCCCATACCTGAAGCCATTGATGAACAATAGATGAAGGTTGAAGAAAACCTCGATTCCTTCCTTTGATCCTGCAAACCCTAATGCAAATAACCTGCTTCTCTCTGTCTCCTTTTCCTTGCACAAAACTTTCAGAATTTCCTTTTCTGATGGGTACTCAAAAAATGAGGGAGAAGTTTTGTATTTCTTTGCAGGAAGAGAAAAGTGGGTCACACATTTGCAAATAAACCCTTGAAATAAACCCATCCATCATGGTACCCTTATATCTCAAGAGATTATATAAACTATATAAATGTGACTTAATATGGGCATCTTTAATATCAGTTAACCTTAATTAGGAATCCAATTAATTAACCAAGGTTAAGTGGGCCACCTTAACGTGAGATTAACAAGCCAATCCAAGGTCGAGTAGTGTGATCCTTTGGAAGCCTAAGCAGGAGCCTTTCTTGCAGGAGCCTTGGTAGGATGATCAGAGACTAGGACTATATGATGTTTTGATTGCCTTCTGGTACAGTCTGATTGCTGGTGCTGGTAGACCAATAGGCAATACAAGTGGCAAATTACAAATGAGATGCCATTTCTTCATCGAGGGAGACCCTCAATTTGGGCAGTTTCCATGTGATAAAAAATGGGAGGGAGGATAAATTCCCTCAGCAGTGCACATCTGAAAACCCTGAGCAAAGTGGCCAACATATCAAGACATATAGATGGATAAATTGAGCAACTAGATTAAATAAAGGAGCGAAATTTTCAATAAGTTAACAAAAGGGACCATTCATTCCGTTGAACAATCACGTTATCAATAAACTTACCCAATAAATTAACACGATTGAAATAATGAGTATATTGCACACTGTTCAAATATTGCATCACATACAAGAAAGCATTATAATCTTATAACTGGATTATGTTAATCTCACATCATGGTGGCCCACTCAACCTTGATTAATATTGGATTCCTAATAAAAGATTAACTGATATGATGTTATGCCCATATTATAGTGACAATTGTGTATAGTTTTTAATAGTCACCTGGGGTATGAAAGAACCATGATGGGTGATTTTATCATGGGTGATTATTTGCAATTAAGAGACCCACTTCTCTCCTCCCGTGAATGACACAGACTGTTTTCCTTATTTTGAGGAATATCCATCACTAACAGAATATTGGGGTTTTGTGGTGAAAGAGGGAGATAGAGAGAGGAGGATCAATTGCACTAGGGTTTGCAGGTTCAAAGAAAAAGGAAAGATCAAGGTTTTCTTCTTCCATTAATCACAAGGATTCTCATCTTCCATTCAACCTTCAATGGCTTCAGGTATGTATCATGTATTAAGTTATTTACATGAATTCAATTGCTTGAGTTGTATATGATTCTTTGATCCATGGTTTAATTTAATCCGCATTATAGTTCTTTTATTTCCAACATTTGGTATCAGAGCCATGATTAAAGAATCAATACATCTTGGATTTAGGAATTATGAAAAGTTAGGGTTTTGATTAACAATTCATAAAAATTGAATTTTTTGATCTTTTAATTGTAGAATTTGTAGAGGATTTAATAGCCCTAATTCATGTTCATATTCCTCTAATTATGCAATTAAATTGGGATCAAAATCAAAGGAATTGAAAACCCTAATTTTTGATAATTTTGGGATTAAAATCGACTAAGCAGAAACTGTCTTTGATAACTGTTTCGTCGACTATTAGTCGACTAATCCCAATGTATAGTCAACTAATCTCCTTTCCAGAAAGTTTGCAAGTCACTGTTTGCTGCAGGAGTCGACTTGATTTTAGTTGAATTTATGACTAGTCGACTAATTAAGGTATAGTCGACTAATCATATTTTCAAGTCGACTAATTCGGTGACCCGAGAATTGAGAACTTTCTGTTGGATTCAGGAGTCGACTAATTAATTGTAAAGTCGACTGATAAATTTAGTAGTCGACTTATAATATGGGTATAGTCGACTAACTTCTTTTGCCCTAGTCGACTAGACCAAATATGTAATCGACTTGAAAAGATCAAGGTTTTCTTCTTCCATTAATCACAAGGATTCTCATCTTCCATTCAACCTTCAATGGCTTCAGGTATGTATCATGTATTAAGTTATTTACATGAATTCAATTGCTTGAGTTGTATATTATTCTTTGATCCATGGTTTAATTTAATCCGCATTATAGTTCTTTTATTTCCAACATTTGGTATCAGAGCCATGATTAAAGAATCAATACATCTTGGATTTAGGAATTATGAAAAGTTAGGGTTTTGATTAACAATTCATAAAAATTGAATTTTTTGATCTTTTAATTGTAGAATTTGTAGAGGATTTAATAGCCCTAATTCATGTTCATATTCCTCTAATTATGCAATTAAATTGGGATCAAAATCAAAGGAATTGAAAACCCTAATTTTTGATAATTTTGGGATTAAAATCGACTAAGCAGAAACTGTCTTTGATAACTGTTTCGTCGACTATTAGTCGACTAATCCCAATGTATAGTCGACTAATCTCCTTTCCAGAAAGTTTGCAAGTCGTTGTTTGCTGCAGGAGTCGACTTGATTTTAGTTGAATTTATGACTAGTCGACTAATTAAGGTATAGTCGACTAATCATATTTTCAAGTCGACTAATTCGGTGACCCGAGAATTGAGAACTTTCTGTTGGATTCAGGAGTCGACTAATTAATTGTAAAGTCGACTGATAAATTTAGTAGTCGACTTATAATATGGGTATAGTCGACTAACTTCTTTTGCCCTAGTCGACTAGACCAAATGTGTAGTCGACTTGACTTGACCCAAGTCGACTAATCTTTTCTTGTAGTCGACTAATGTTTGTTAATATTCAATCATTAAAGTATGTTACACATTTAAGTTATTGTGCTAATATTGATTGATGCTTGGTCAAGAAATGTATTGAGATATTATGGCTTTACTCAAATAAAAGAATTAGAGATTATTATTGGTTAGTTTTGTATTCATAAGGCTTATTGATTTAGTAGTTGCCAAAGTGACCTAGGTTAGTAAATCTTATGAATATATAACTACATAAAAGACTTGTCAATGTAAGTGACATTAAAGACAATAATATTCTCGATGGCGGTTCTGGTTAGGAGATTGGGACTGGCCCAAAGGAAAGTCTCTTTCAAATAATTATGAACCGGATAGGGTAGTGTAATTTATGTAACTTAGTGGTGTGGAATTGGATACCCAAAGGTAATATGACTTACTAACTAAGTGACATAAATTATATTAGACCTACATAGGTGATAAAAGTTCTCACCTAAAGAGTGAACACTAGATATGCTTAGGTTTCGCCCAAAGGAGAAATCAAAGTGATATCAATAGTTCATCTTAATTAAATTTAAAACTTGTATTGATTTGTGGCCTAATGTGAGCAATGTCCTATTATGTTTCAGTGAACGTCCCTACTTCCCTTCACACTCATGCCACTAGCATTCCAGCCTTGGATGGTACCAACTTTTCAGAGTGGTTTGAACATGTACAGTTTACACTGGGTGTTTTGGACCTAGACATGGCCTTAATAGTTGACAAACCTGATGAAGTAACTGCTGAGAGTACAGCAGAACAGGTCAGCCATGCCAAAGCTTGGGAAAGGTCTAATAGGCTCAGTCTTATGTTCATAAAGATGACCATAGCTAATAACATCAAGACTTCACTCCCTCCTACAACTATTGCATCTGAACTATTAAGTGCGGTTAAAGACCGTTTTAAGTCTGCAGATAAGTCATTAGCTGGCACCCTAATGGCTGAACTTACCACCATGAAATATGATGGTAATAGAGGAGTTCAGCAACACATTCTAAACATGACTGATAAGGCTGCTAAGCTAGGATCACTGGGAATGAAAGTTGATGAGTCCTTCTTGGTACAGTTCATCCTCAACTCACTTCCTCCTCAGTTTGGGGCATTCAAGATCCACTATAACACTCATAAGGATAAGTGGAATCTGAATGAACTAACTGGTATGTGTGTACAAGAGGAAGTGAGACTGAGGCAAGAAGGATAGCACTCAGTGTTGGCAGTAACTTCAGGAGGTATCCGTAAGAAAAGTAAATATAGAAGAGGTAAGAGATTTCCATCAAAGAAAGGAAATGACCATGGGAAAGTAGCCAAGGTCATAGAAAAGCTTTCACTGTCAAATGCTACTTCTGTGGCAGAAAAGGACATGTGAAGAAAGACTGCAACAAGAGGAAAGCTTGGTTCGAAAAGAAAGGTACAAATCTTTCTTTTGTATGTTATGAATCAAATCTTGCTGAAGTTTCTTCTAATACTTGGTGGATAGACTCTGGAGCCACAACTCATATAACTAATTCAATGCAGGGATTCCTTACAATCAGGAAACCGAAGGAAAGTGAGAGATTCGTCTTTATGGGGAACCGTCTCAAAGTGGAGGTCGAATATGTTGGTGTTTATCGACTACTCTTGGAGACGGGTCATCAGATGGATCTTGAGGATACTTTTTATGTACCTTCGATTTCAAGAAACTTAATGTCATTATCCAAATTAGATGTTTTTGGATATTCTATTTTGTTTAGTTGTGGAAAACTCTCTTTAATGTATAATTCAATTCCGGTTGGACATGGAATTTTATGTGATGGTTTATATAAAATTTCATTGAATGATGAGTTTGCACAATCTTTATTATCTCTGCATTCGAATGTTGGTATAAAACGTGGCTTAATAAATGAAAAATCCTCAATCTTGTGGCATAGACGACTGGGGTATATCTCCAGGGATAGAATTATAAGATTAGTGAAGACTGGGATTTTGGATAACCTAGACTTCACTGATTATGATGTGTGTGTGGATTGCATAAAAGGAAAGCAAACCAAACACACTAAGAAAGGTGCCACAAGAAGTAAAGAACTTCTGGAATTAATTCATACAGATATTTGCGGACCACTCTCCATTCCTTGTTTTACTGGAGAGAGGTATTTCATTACCTTTATAGATGATCTATCACGTTATGGTTATGTTTATCTAATAAATAAAAGTCTCAGGCTGTTGACATCCTTGAGGTGTTCATTACAGAAGTCGAGAGACAATTAGATAGAAATGTTAAAATCATAAGGTCAGATAGAGGTGGTGAATTTTATGGTAGATATGATGAGTCAGGACAACATCCTGGTCCATTTGCCAAATTTCTAGAAAAGCATGGCATTTGTGCTCAATATACAATGCCAGGTACGCCTCAGCAGAACGGTGTTGCTGAAAGACGGAACCGAACACTTATGGATATGGTTAGGAGCATGATGAGCTTCTCAAATGTACCCAATTCATTGTGGAATGAAGCCTTAAAGACTGCTATGTATATCTTGAACAGGGTTCCTAGTAAGGCTGTCCCAACAACTCCTTTTGAGTTGTAGACTGGTAGGAAACCCAGTTTAAGACATTTACATGTTTGGGGTTGTCCAGCAGAGGCTAGAATATATAATCCACAAGAAAAGAAATTAGACTTAAAAACAATATCTGGGTATTTCATTGGTTATCCAGATAAGTCTAAGGGATACAAATTTTATTGTCCTAACCATAGTACAAGAATAGTTGAAACCGGTAATGCCAGATTCCTGAAAAATGGTGAAATTAGTGGGAGTGCTGAACCAAGAAAGGTAGATCTTGAAGTGGTAAGGGTAAATATCCCAATACACTTTCCTTCAAGAGAGATTGTTGTCCCTCAGCTTGATCATCAAGTTGAGATTCCAGAACAACAAGTTAATGTTGGTTCACCACTCCATGAGGATATTCCCATTGAAAATATTGTAGAACCACCACAACCGGCAGCTTTGAGAAGATCTCAAAGGGAAAGAAGATCTGCCATTTCAGATGATTATGTGGTATATCTACAGGAATCTGACTATGATATTGGGATTAATAAAGATCCAGTTTCATTTTCACAAGCCATAGAATGCAATGATTCTAGTAAATGGGTTGATGCTATGAAAGATGAGTTGAAATCTATGGACCAAAACCAAGTATGGGATCTCGTTGAATTGCCTTATAACTGTAAGAAAGTCGGGTGTAAATGGGTCTTTAAGACCAAGCGCGACTCTAAAGGCAATATAGAACGATATAAGGCTAGACTTGTGGCCAAAGGTTTCACTCAGAAAGAAGGCATTGACTATACAGAGACCTTCTCTCCAGTATCAAAGAAGGATTCTCTTAGAATCATTATGGCACTTGTAGCTCATTATGATTTGGAGTTACATCAAATGGATGTGAAAACTGCTTTTCTAAATGGAAATTTGGATGAGGATATCTACATGGAGCAACCTGAAGGGTTCGCAATTAAAGAAAAAGAACACTTGGCTTGCAAATTAAAGAAATCTATATATGGACTTAAACAAGCTTCCAGGCAATGGTATATAAAGTTTAACGATACCATTACCTCTTTTGGATTTACAGAAAACACTGTTGATCAGTGTATATATCTAAAGATCAGTGGGAGCAAGTTTATTTTTCTGGTTCTGTATGTAGATGACATCTTGTTAGCCAGTAGTGATCTTGGTTTGCTGTATGAAACTAAAAGCTATCTTACCAAGAACTTTCAGATGGTTGATATGGGTGAGGCAAATTATGTTATTGGCATAGAGATCTTCAGGGATAGATCTCAAGGATTGCTAGGATTGTCTCAGAAAGGGTATATCAATCGAGTCTTGGAAAGATTTCATATGGAAATGTGTTCAGTCAGTCCTGCACCCATTCAGAAGGGTGACAGATTAAGTTGTAGCCAGTGTCCCAGAAATGACTTAGAAAAGGGTCAAATGCAGAAAGTTCCGTATGCATCAGCTGTTGGGAGCTTGATGTATGCAAGCACTTGTACCAGGCCAGATATCAGCTTTGCTGTTGGATGTTGGGAAGATACCAGAGCAATCCAGGAATGGAGCGCTGGAAATTAGCTAAGAAGGTTATGCGGTATCTTCAAGGGACGAATGACTATATGCTCACATACAGGAGATCAGATCAGTTGGAGGTGATCGGCTATTCA
Organism: Agave tequilana; assembly: GCA_038442645.1. NCBI lineage: Eukaryota > Viridiplantae > Streptophyta > Magnoliopsida > Asparagales > Asparagaceae > Agave > Agave tequilana. The sequence continues at coordinate 279,737 of JAVJIF010000873.1, forward strand.
GACTCAGATTTTGGTGGTTGCCCAGATAGCAGGAAGTCTACCTCAGGATTTATTTTCTTGCTAGCAGGTGGGGCAATCTCGTGGAAGAGTGTGAAGCAGTCCATTATTGCTTCATCCACGATGGAGGCTGAGTTCATAGCTTGTTTTGAGGCCACAAATCATGCATTATGGCTAAGGAATTTTATCTCAGCACTTGGTGTAGTTGACTCTATTGCCAGGCCGCTGACGATATATTGTGACAATACAGCAGCCGTATTCTTCTCTAAGAATGGTAAGTACTCTAATGGTTCTAGACATATAGAACTTAAGTACTTGGTGGTTAGAAAAAGAGTTGAGAAACAAAAAGTGTCAATTGTAAGTTTAAGTACCACTTTAATGGTTGCTGATCCAATGACAAAGGGATTGCCTCCAAAGACATTCAAGGAACATGTTGTAAGAATGGGTCTTTTGGGCAATCTGTAAATGTGTATTTTGGTACTTATGTAATTGACATTATTGTACAAATAAAAGTTTTGTTTCTGTGTTTCCTGTTATCCAATTATGTGTGCACATATTATGTTTGGATGTATGTTAAACAGGAAATGTCTTTACAAGACAATTACAGGGGTCATTATGGTTATGGACTCAATTAGTAAGGGTTATCAATGTTGTGGTACATAGAAGGGAGTATGACATGGATGTTGTATAACCGCTATGACTCGCATTGGTAGTCCAAACTAATTGCAGTATTACGGTATTTCATATTTGGGCTTATCAGTTGTTGTTTTTTAAATTCGTGATCACGTGTCAAGTTTTTCAGTATGGAATCCAATGGAGTCAAAATGTTTTGAAAATGAGTCTTTTCTTTTATTTGTTTTCTAAAGTTTTATCCTAATCGGTTAGTGGTCCAAGTGGGAGAATGTTAATCTCACATCATGGTGGCCCACTCAACCTTGATTAATATTGGATTCCTAATAAAAGATTAACTGATATGATGTTATGCCCATATTATAGTGACAATTGTGTATAGTTTTTAATAGTCACCTGGGGTATGAAAGAACCATGATGGGTGGTTTTATCATGGGTGATTATTTGCAATTAAGAGACCCACTTCTCTCCTCCCGTGAATGACACAGACTGTTTTCCTTATTTTGAGGAATATCCATCACTAACAGAATATTGGGGTTTTGTGGTGAAAGAGGGAGATAGAGAGAGGAGGATCAATTGCACTAGGGTTTGCAGGTTCAAAGAAAAAGGAAAGATCAAGGTTTTCTTCTTCCATTAATCACAAGGATTCTCATCTTCCATTCAACCTTCAATGGCTTCAGGTATGTATCATGTATTAAGTTATTTACATGAATTTAATTGCTTGAGTTGTATATGATTCTTTGATCCATGGTTTAATTTAATCCGCATTATAGTTCTTTTATTTCCAACAGATTACATTCAATATAATTCTTAATATGCTTCAGTATAATCAATATGTCTGAGTATATAGAATAAGACTGACCTTCTGAATTTCTGATTTCTCATCCACGTGAATGAATAAATGAAGATCACCAACGCTACCCCGCATAAACTAAATCAGTATGCCTCTAATAATATTAAAAATGATGAACTAAAACAATATGGACATACAACAAAAACACGCTGAATAAGTCTAAACAATGGGAGCAAGAGGAGCTCTACTCCCTCTTAAAACTAAATATATCTTAGAGAGAAAAAAACTCATAAATAATGAATTTAAAATTACCAAACTTCTCTCACTGTAGGAATTTCAACCTTTGATGATGGATCCACATGGTCAATCTTGACGTCTAAATTGTAGAAGATTTAAAAAAGCAAATAATTTTCTTTTTTTTATATTACATATATTGATCAACCATAACAAGAGGAAAGAAAATATATAGAGATGATGGAGAGGACCGGGCATGATGGGAGGACAGATGCGAAAGCAAGAAATATTGTAAGAGAAAAAGGATATCATAATAAATAATAGAAGAAAAATAATCTTCACAAGAAATTTCGGAAGAGAATCGGTCACAAGAAAGTTATGCATTGTAAAACACAGACTATAATTCATTCAAGGATTTCACATACGGATCAGGAATGATAGCTTGTTAACTAACAACAGGTAAACACTAAGATCACATTATGCAGTAAAAAAAAAAATGCTTCTCCTGAAAACAAAGATCAACACCGCAACACTGGTATTATTGTTGGGAAGTGAGGTAGTGAATAAGGGTGGAAGTGAGGAAGTGAGGAAGTGATAATAGTTTCCTTTGAAACTTGGGAATTGGTTAGTAAGTTTTCCGGTGTTTGGATGTTATTGGGAAGTGTGATCTGAAAAATGTTATGTCTTTTCCGGTGTTTGAATGGTAATGTGAAAGTGGAAGTGAAAAAGTTGACCACAAAGTTGACCGCAAAATAATATTAAAATAAAAATTAATTAAGAAAAATAAAAAATGGACTGTAATTAGAATGCAAGTGAGAATTGCATGATTGAAAAATTAATTGTTTTGTGTTACAACTTATTACAAATGAGATTTACATGACCACAAAATTAACTGTAGCACTCTCGAAGTGAGAAAATAGTTGTGTAAAAGAGAAAAGGAAAAGGGGTTTTCTTATTTTCCTTTTCCGGTGTTTGGATAGATAGGGAAGTGAGCAATTATACTTCCCCATTTCCTTACTTCCGCCCACTTCCTTGTAACCAAACTCGCCCTATATCAAACACAAAAAGGATCCAAAGAAATAAGGCAATAGGGCATGAATCTTAGTGGACATAACATAAAAGTGTATTTTCTCGCGTAGGAACCAAGCTAATAAAACAAGCATGGTAAAAGAAAGGGAATATTTTAAGTTCTTTTCTTAGACTTGTGCGACCTTCTCACACAAAAATTTTCTGTGTACTTGGAACAATAATATAGCTTTCAAGTTTATCTTGTCAGAAAACAAGAGAATTATTCTTAACTTCCCAAGTGTGAATGAATCAAAGTGTTAATGGATCAGATACCCACTTGCAATTCAATTAGAAATTTAATAGTAGAAGAATTTTAATATACAAATCCTGAAGGAACATGGGCTGGGAACCCACACCCGTCTTTTTATATGCTGTTACTGATGCTTTTAAGGATCCATGCATTTTTCTCGCATCTGCGTTGCAATAGATATGTACTTGTTGCATTAGTTTTATTGAAAGAGGTTCTTAAGATTGTCATTGATCTGTATGTTAGTAATACTATCACAGCTTGTCATCAATAGAAAACACTTGGTTGAGCCTCCTTAGCGATGTTGAATTAAGGAAGGCTAGGCAGGCTAGTCCAGGACACTTCCACCCTTAAGGGCCATGAGTTTTCTTTTTTTTCTTTTTTTCTTTTTTTTTCTTTTTTTTTAGAATATAGGTTGTAGCCTTGTGCAAGTGGAATTTGAAGACCTCTTGCCCACTGCTAAGAGCTTTTACCAGTGTGCTACAGTGACATTTGCAAGGCCTAATGAGTTATTCCATCTTCTTCCCTGACTACAGAAGGTATTTCCATGTTGTCTTGTAGTATTAGAGATTGTTATCAAGTTTCAAATAGATAAATACCAACACAGAGATTTGTTTGTCCTCATTCACGTACCGATGTCTCAAGTTTGATCCTGGGCAGAATCACCTAGATTTCCAATTATGGGAGGTAAGCTAAGGAAAGAACCTTAAATCTCGAATAATGATAATAATAATAACAACAACAATCACAAAAAAAAAAAAAAAACAACATAAGAAGAACAAGAAGCGGAGGAGGAGGAGGAGGAAGAGGAAGAAGAAAACACTGGTTGCCTTGCATCTCTTAACTTTTAATAGATCTTATTTTTTTTTCGACGAATTACTGATGCACACAACACGAACAAGCAGTAAAATTAAATTTTAGTTTGAACAAGAGAACAATACTTTGAAGAGGCATATAATGAGATGTGCCTAGCGTTGTATATATGTCAAAGTAACAAGATAGCTTTCCTTGTAAGTGATGCAAGAACAAATGTTGAAACTAAATCAGAGAGGGCTTACCTGTCATTAGGGACCAAAATGCGTCTGACATTGGCATCAGATAACTGTTTTAATCATTATAGACAAGTGATGAGTTTCAACATAATACGAGAGTCATCTCTTTTGTCTGTGGTGGTTCTGCATTGATTTCTATTGATAAGGGCAGCTCCATCAGAGAGTTAGAAGTGTGATCCACTGGAAGACCACTTCTATCCAATTCAGGTAATGGGGGACAATTGACACGTGGCCGTTTGTCAGAAGAGAGCAGGAGTGCTGGACAGTCCAAAATGATCCAACACCGTAGGAACAGAAAATCACTAAGACCACAAACATGAGTAAGCCTTGGGCACTTTGAGAGTTTCAGCCTTTCAAGTACAGACATCTTGCGATGCATTATGGTAAGGGACCTTAAGTTTCGCAGTTAGAAACTTTCAGGAATTTCAGTGAGCATGGAAGATACTCGTTTGGGGAGAGCTGGAGTTCAGGACAGTTTGTTATGGGCAACTCTTTAAGAGATTTAAGGTTCTGCACGCCAACAACATAGGTGATCCTCAAGCAATTCATGATCAGCTTCTCGAGTAATGATGGATACTGATGACCTGAGACTCTCACATCCATTAACTTCCGGGGAATGAAGTGAGAATGGAAGTGCTGTGAAACAGGGGAGGGGGGTCTACGGATTTTGAAAAAAAAAAAAATGAGATGAAAGAAAATAGTAGATGACTCATGATTACCTAAGGGATAATTGAGTACGGATCTCATGTCGCTTCACGCCGCGCACTCATCGATCTTGACCTCATGCCGCTTCACACCGCACACTCGACTTCACAGCTAGTGTAACGCCCCGATCCTATAGATACGGAGACGTTATGGCGACGCATATACGTAAGGAAAATACCCCGCGTATACACGCTAAGCCTAAATTAGCCTGAACAAGCTATAAATCAGAAGCATAATAATAAATGATCACTGCAATAATACATATAATGACAATCACAAGGATAGCAGATAAATGATGGCAAGAAAATGGCAGCTGAAAGCGATAAAGGTAGAATCAAGAAATGACAGGAATATAAAAGAGATGAGGATACCAGAACAGAAGAAAGAGCGTCCAGTTCCTCGCAAGACGAACAGTCTCGTCGAATACCTGCACAATAGAACAATCGTCCAATCTGGACGTGCAAATCCAGGGTCGTCAGAACGCGACCATGGTGAGTGTGTGTGTAAAGGGGAAAGAGCTCGTGCAGAAGAAACAATGTGCATAAATAATAATAAGAACAACTGCAAATATAAGAGACTAAATAACAAGATGAATAACTGAACAATAATATACATGAAAGCAACACGAATAAAGATAGCAAGAATAAGAGTACATGTACAAGACAAGTAAAGCAATTGTATCAAACAACAGATGTCTAGATGTGTAACCTATCACATGTCACTAGGTTGGTATCCAAGTCTGGTCATAAATCTGGTCCTGGTTACAATCATGTGTCTGTCATAATGATATATAGATATACAATCAGGTGATTACGGTCAGTCACAAAGCATCAACAGTTTATTATTAATTATGTCAGCGAACACCAATTGTCACATGTAATAGACGCATCCCATACTACGCCTACCACACATGCCAATCGATGCCCTAAATTATTGAAACTGATCGGTTGGAGACATTGTCCATGCTTTAGGTGGGTCCCGTGCATACCCGGGACCACGGCCCAGACTCCTGGCGCTGAACCAGGACCTACCGCAAGGTAGTCAGGAACATGTAAACAGGAACAGGTACATGTATAACATGTATAACAGGAAACATGACGGGGTGCCAGTCACCCCACGGGAACCCTGCAGTGGAACCCTCTTTCGGCTGCGCAACCTAAATCCTAGGTCCACCCAAAATACGGACGTTGTCTCCTCCATCAATCTCCCCAATCCCAGTGCAAGTTGTTTGTTATCATGTTTTAGTTTATCAAGATTGTTTAGTATACATGTTACTTAAATCTCTGGGATGACTCAGTAGTAATCACGGTAACAATATCAACATGTGAAAGTCAGGGTACCGGTATAACAGGAGTGTATAATATCATGAACATGACACCGGTATAACATGAATATAATAAGTGAACATGCGGGTGTTGTTACCGTGTAATAATATTTTCCCAGCAAATTTCAGTAACATGAACATGATAGTTGTCAGGTACATATATAAAGAATAACCAGTCAGGTTTCACAGGTAAGGCAAGATATCCAAAATGAGTAATGACCTACTGTCATGAACAGAATAATCCAAGTAATGTATGTATTCAACTCATTCCTCCAAGTCATCGATATTTCTAAATCACAACTCAACTAAAATAGTCACATTTAACTACTGATCAATCTCCAATGTAAATAACATGAACCCCAGATCAATTCAAATTCTAACTAAGTCTATATACTGATCCATGAATCAAGTAATCCAGTCTCTAACATCATAACAAGTCCATCATCCATATCTGAATGAATCATCACCTAAGTTATTACCAATGAAAGAATAACAAGTCTGAAAAGTACTCTACATGAAATATATCATCTATCCTCTATAACTCAAGTTCAGTCTAAATCACAGTCCAACTCTGAATAAGTCCATGTACCGATCCAATCGTCAAGAACTCTAATCCTTTAGTAAAATAAGATCACATCTAACATGTCCTCAAATCCCCGAATAAATTATTAACTGAATTATCACCAAGTAAGGAATATTAAGTCTGATAATTGTTCAGATAAATGTAGATCATAAACCACAATCATAAACTAATCCAACATAAGATCAACCTAGTGTACAGTCCAAGTTCCTTTACAATTAGTCCAAGTCTAAAACAGTAATCATCTATTCATGAAATGATATAACTCTAATATCTCAATATCCAAATACAAGATCCATATATATCTGATGCTCAACTATGTACTTAATCTATCCAATCAATAGATCGAGTCAAGTCACAGTCTAAAGGTATATCAAAAATAGGCCTAAGCCAACAACGCTAAACTACCAACACATGAAAGGATACTGATACAAGCTCCTATCAACTAGATAAATAAAGTAAACAATTATAGACGTCTCATGAAGTGGTACAAGTAATTAAACTAGTAAGATATAAAGGAAAGTCACATAAAATGATAAAAGCAACATGTAGATGCATACCAACAACGATAAATAAGGAAATACAAAAGAACGAACACTCACAACTAGAGAAATAAGACACTTACAAAACAAAGAAGTAACACTCACCTGAGATCCATCCCAAGTCCGAAGCACTGAGATTACAAGGCCTTGATAAATCTACATGAATTATTCAATAGGAATTGTTAGATTTTTAAAAAGATATTTTAAGGAGTTTAAATCTTGGTTAATTAGTTTGAGAGTTGTAGATATGATGCTTTAGGTTTAATGAATTTAGTAGATTTAATTTAAACCAATTCTAATTTTTGTTGGATTTTTAATAGGCTTAATCTTTAAAATATTTAACGAGTTTGAATTTACAAGTAAGGAAAATGGCTTTAAAGTGGTTGATTTTATGTTGGTATTAGATTAAGATTTTTGTCATAGAAAGTAGAAGTATTATAAACTATTATTTATATTTTTTTTCTCCATTTTTTTCTGATATTTTTAATTAATTATTCTAAATACAAATCCATCTTTCTCTCTTTCTTTCTTTCCTTTTTCTTTTATTTTCTTTTTTTTTTTAACTGCTACAGTCGGGCCAGTCCAAGCTGGACCAGGCCGGACCCAGGCCTGGTCCAGAATTTCGTTTTTTTTTTTTTTTTTTTTCCTTCTTTTAGGCAGCCCAGCCAGGCCAGACCCGGGCCAGGCCCGCCCAGGCCAGGCCAGGTCTGGTCGGCCTGTTAAATTGTTTTTTTTTTCCTTAAATAGGCTGGGCCGGCCTTGGCTGGAACCCGGGCCAGCCAGGCCCTGGCCAGGCCAGGTGCGGCCTGGCCGGCCTGGCTCTGCACAGACCCAAGCGGTCTGTGCAGCAGCCGACAGATTTTTTTTTTTTTTTTTTTTTGCTTTATTATTTTTTTCTTTGATTCTTTGTTATAAATAAAATTTCAGAAAAATATAAATTAAAAATTATAAGTTGGTAGATCTTCATATGTATTTTTAGTTGGGTTTTTGATGAATAAACATATTCATGGAGATTATAGTAGGACATGATTTTAATAAACAATTTATATCAAATAAATTTTGATAAAATAAATTTTGATAAAATAAATTACTTACTTGATTTGTGATCCCCTAACATGCTCCTCAATTTGTATTTCAAGATCTTTTGTTCATGAGGAGAAAAGAAGGAAGGAGATGAGCAGAGTTGGGCCATGATTTTCTTTTAGAGGTAGAAGAGAAAAGAGTTTGGAGGAGAAGAGAAGATGAAAGTGGGGAGAGTTGGATTAGGGTTTCTCTTGAGGAAGAAGAGAAAAAGGGGTTTAGGTGTTTATATATGATATAAGATATTTTAGATTTATGAATTCTAATTAGATTTAAATGGCTTAATTTAGTAAGATAGGATTAGGATGGAAATTTGAATTATGATTAAATATTTAAATTAGATTATAGATTAGGATTAGGATTAGGATTAGAATTGGGTTAATGGGTAAGGGTCTTATGATAATGGGTTTTGGGCTTATTGGGCTTGGAATGAAAATAATAATAATACCCATTAATAATAATTTAAAATAATTAAATATAAGCAATAAGAGTCTACAAGTCATACATAATACTAAGACTAATAATGATAATAAATCAAGTTAGCAAATAATACTAAAATAACTAGTAAAATAAAATAAATACTTGTAGAAAAATAAAAATACAGTATTATTAGATTAGGGATATTACATTCTACCCACCTTAATAAAAATTTCGTCCTCGAAATTTCAATAAAGCGGGAATGATAAAAATCAAATTAGGAAGAAAATGAAGCTTCCACACCACTTCTCACTGCATCAAGACTTCACCACGCTTCCGCTGCGCGCTCTGATTTTTTGTTACCGGCTTCAATAAGGAGTAACCAATCTCAAGAGATGGAATTAGGAAAAACAAATAGGAAAGAAGGATGAAATCAAGATGGACATCCAAATCACTCTAAATGAAGTGATGGAATCATGGATATCAACAGATCAAGAATGGAATTCCAAAGGGAGGACGATCAATTCCAAAGGGAGTCAATATTATCATGTGAATAGTGTATGTATATTGCAGTGCAAGTATAACTTATTCAAGCTACCGGTAAGAACTAGGTCTCTCTTGCGAAACAAGAGTCAAAATTCAAGATCGCAAGTCGAAAACCTAGGCTCTGATACCACTCTGTAACGCCCCGATCCTATAGATACGGAGACGTTATGGCGACGCATATACGTAAGGAAAATACCCCGCGTATACACGCTAAGCCTAAATTAGCCTGAACAAGCTATAAATCAGAAGCATAATAATAAATGATCACTGCAATAATACATATAATGACAATCACAAGGATAGCAGATAAATGATGGCAAGAAAATGGCAGCTGAAAGCGATAAAGGTAGAATCAAGAAATGACAGGAATATAAAAGAGATGAGGATACCAGAACAGAAGAAAGAGCGTCCAGTTCCTCGCAAGACGAACAGTCTCGTCGAATACCTGCACAATAGAACAATCGTCCAATATCTGGACGTGCAAATCCAGGGTCGTCAGAACGCGACCATGGTGAGTGTGTGTGTAAAGGGGAAAGAGCTCGTGCAGAAGAAACAATGTGCATAAATAATAATAAGAACAACTGCAAATATAAGAGACTAAATAACAAGATGAATAACTGAACAATAATATACATGAAAGCAACACGAATAAAGATAGCAAGAATAAGAGTACATGTACAAGACAAGTAAAGCAATTGTATCAAACAACAGATGTCTAGATGTGTAACCTATCACATGTCACTAGGTTGGTATCCAAGTCTGGTCATAAATCTGGTCCTGGTTACAATCATGTGTCTGTCATAATGATATATAGATATACAATCAGGTGATTACGGTCAGTCACAAAGCATCAACAGTTTATTATTAATTATGTCAGCGAACACCAATTGTCACATGTAATAGACGCATCCCATACTACGCCTACCACACATGCCAATCGATGCCCTAAATTGTTGAAACTGATCGGTTGGAGACATTGTCCATGCTTTAGGTGGGTCCCGTGCATACCCGGGACCACGGCCCAGACTCCTGGCGCTGAACCAGGACCTACCGCAAGGTAGTCAGGAACATGTAAACAGGAACAGGTACATGTATAACATGTATAACAGGAAACATGACGGGGTGCCAGTCACCCCACGGGAACCCTGCAGTGGAACCCTCTTTCGGCTGCGCAACCTAAATCCTAGGTCCACCCAAAATACGGACGTTGTCTCCTCCATCAATCTCCCCAATCCCAGTGCAAGTTGTTTGTTATCATGTTTTAGTTTATCAAGATTGTTTAGTATACATGTTACTTAAATCTCTGGGATGACTCAGTAGTAATCACGGTAACAATATCAACATGTGAAAGTCAGGGTACCGGTATAACAGGAGTGTATAATATCATGAACATGACACCGGTATAACATGAATATAATAAGTGACATGCGGGTGTTGTTACCGTGTAATAATATTTTCCCAGCAAATTTCAGTAACATGAACATGATAGTTGTCAGGTACATATATAAAGAATAACCAGTCAGGTTTCACAGGTAAGGCAAGATATCCAAAATGAGTAATGACCTACTGTCATGAACAGAATAATCCAAGTAATGTATGTATTCAACTCATTCCTCCAAGTCATCGATATTTCTAAATCACAACTCAACTAAAATAGTCACATTTAACTACTGATCAATCTCCAATGTAAATAACATGAACCCCAGATCAATTCAAATTCTAACTAAGTCTATATACTGATCCATGAATCAAGTAATCCAGTCTCTAACATCATAACAAGTCCATCATCCATATCTGAATGAATCATCACCTAAGTTATTACCAATGAAAGAATAACAAGTCTGAAAAGTACTCTACATGAAATATATCATCTATCCTCTATAACTCAAGTTCAGTCTAAATCACAGTCCAACTCTGAATAAGTCCATGTACCGATCCAATCGTCAAGAACTCTAATCCTTTAGTAAAATAAGATCACATCTAACATGTCCTCAAATCCCCGAATAAATTATTAACTGAATTATCACCAAGTAAGGAATATTAAGTCTGATAATTGTTCAGATAAATGTAGATCATAAACCACAATCATAAACCAATCCAACATAAGATCAACCTAGTGTACAGTCCAAGTTCCTTTACAATTAGTCCAAGTCTAAAACAGTAATCATCTATTCATGAAATGATATAACTCTAATATCTCAATATCCAAATACAAGATCCATATATATCTGATGCTCAACTATGTACTTAATCTATCCAATCAATAGATCGAGTCAAGTCACAGTCTAAAGGTATATCAAAAATAGGCCTAAGCCAACAACGCTAAACTACCAACACATGAAAGGATACTGATACAAGCTCCTATCAACTAGATAAATAAAGTAAACAATTATAGACGTCTCATGAAGTGGTACAAGTAATTAAACTAGTAAGATATAAAGGAAAGTCACATAAAATGATAAAAGCAACATGTAGATGCATACCAACAACGATAAATAAGGAAATACAAAAGAACGAACACTCACAACTAGAGAAATAAGACACTTACAAAACAAAGAAGTAACACTCACCTGAGATCCATCCCAAGTCCGAAGCACTGAGATTACAAGGCCTTGATAAATCTACATGAATTATTCAATAGGAATTGTTAGATTTTTAAAAAGATATTTTAAGGAGTTTAAATCTTGGTTAATTAGTTTGAGAGTTGTAGATATGATGCTTTAGGTTTAATGAATTTAGTAGATTTAATTTAAACCAATTCTAATTTTTGTTGGATTTTTAATAGGCTTAATCTTTAAAATATTTAACGAGTTTGAATTTACAAGTAAGGAAAATGGCTTTAAAGTGGTTGATTTTATGTTGGTATTAGATTAAGATTTTTGTCATAGAAAGTAGAAGTATTATAAACTATTATTTATATTTTTTTTCTCCATTTTTTTCTGATATTTTTAATTAATTATTCTAAATACAAATCCATCTTTCTCTCTTTCTTTCTTTCTTTTTCTTTTATTTTCTTTTTTTTTTTAACTGCTACAGTCGGGCCAGTCCAAGCTGGACCAGGCCGGACCCAGGCCTGGTCCAGAATTTCGTTTTTTTTTTTCTTTTTTTTTTCCTTCTTTTAGGCAGCCCAGCCAGGCCAGACCCGGGCCAGGCCCGCCCAGGCCAGGCCAGGTCTGGTCGGCCTGTTAAATTGTTTTTTTTTCCTTAAATAGGCTGGGCCGGCCTTGGCTGGAACCCGGGCCAGCCAGGCCCTGGCCAGGCCAGGTGCGGCCTGGCCGGCCTGGCTCTGCACAGACCCAAGCGGTCTGTGCAGCAGCCGACAGATTTTTTTTTTTTTTTTTTTTTGCTTTATTATTTTTTTCTTTGATTCTTTGTTATAAATAAAATTTCAGAAAAATATAAATTAAAAATTATAAGTTGGTAGATCTTCATATGTATTTTTAGTTGGGTTTTTGATGAATAAACATTTCATGGAGATTATAGTAGGACGTGATTTTAATAAACAATTTATATCAAATAAATTTTGATAAAATAAATTTTGATAAAATAAATTACTTACTTGATTTGTGATCCCCTAACATGCTCCTCAATTTGTATTTCAAGATCTTTTGTTCATGAGGAGAAAAAAGGAAGGAGATGAGCAGAGTTGGGCCATGATTTTCTTTTAGAGGTAGAAGAGAAAAGAGTTTGGAGGAGAAGAGAAGATGAAAGTGGGAGAGTTGGATTAGGGTTTCTCTTGAGGAAGAAGAGAAAAAGGGGTTTAGGTGTTTATATATGATATAAGATATTTTAGATTTATGAATTCTAATTAGATTTAAATGGCTTAATTTAGTAAGATAGGATTAGGATGGAAATTTGAATTATGATTAAATATTTAAATTAGATTATAGATTAGGATTAGGATTAGGATTAGAATTGGTTATGGGTAAGGGTCTTATGATAATGGGTTTTGGGCTTATTGGGCTTGGAATGAAAATAATAATAATACCCATTAATAATAATTTAAAATAATTAAATATAAGCAATAAGAGTCTACAAGTCATACATAATACTAAGACTAATAATGATAATAAATCAAGTTAGCAAATAATACTAAAATACTAGTAAAATAAAATAAATACTTGTAGAAAAATAAAAATACAGTATTATTAGATTAGGGATATTACAGCTAGGGTTTCACACCCTGCCCAAGCACACTCGACTTCATAGCTAGAGTTTCACACCCTGCCATAGGCAACACGCCCCTCAAGGAAAAAACTCCCAGAACAATTTTTTTCTCAAATTCTAGTCTATTTTTTATTGAGAACAATAGAATGTTTAAATAGACTTACAACTATTGAGTTTTCTCCATATAGTCGATGTGAGACTAAAAAGAGAAAAACAAGACTACTAATACAAGAAAATTCACTCGACTTAATAAAATGAAAAATACAAACACAGACTCAAAATCAAAATAACGTTATCTTAATGTCCCCATCATTCTATACGGGTGAGAAGAACTTGACCCCGTCAAGTATACATGAGGCGGTGGTAGCTTGACGTTGAATCTGAAATTGCTATTGTTGTTGATCTTTGTTGATGTAGTTAACTTACCACTTTGTACTTCTATTGTTGATATCAACTGATATTGTTGTCTTGTGTTGCAGCGGTGTTGAAGAAGTGGTAGGACTAAACTGCACAACCGTGGCAAGTGAAGAGGACCCGGGGCTGGACTGTCCTGCAATTGAAGGGCTACCGAGCTCTTGACTGTAAACTTAGATGCAAGTGATTCTGTATTGGACAATTGATTACATGCAGGTTGATGTTACTCAAATTTGAGCAGGGATTGTTGCGTGAGAAGCACGCGAGGAGGCTGTTGTATATGTTTGATTGAATCTGAACTTGATTGCTTAAATATTTGATACTTAAACTAGCTTGGCTGAATTAGAATTCACACAAGAGAAGCATGCACAAAGAGGTTCAGATGTTGTTGGAATTGTGCAAGAACTAGATTGATTGCTTGTACTCGCGTCGAAGGAAAAGGCACAAGCTTTTCAAGAACCTGTTGGGTTTACTTGGCAGGCTTAGGTCACATGGGAAAGTGAAGAGATGAGAGATAAAAGAAAGAAAATATGAAGAGAAAAGATTTTCTTTTTTATCCTTTTCTGATTTTTTTTCTCATTTGATTTTGTAACTAAGAGTCTGATGTGGTGGTTAAGATAAGGATTTGAATTGAGATTGAGAAAAGAAGTAGGATTTGAAAAGATAAGATAAGAGATAACGAGTTTTGTTATATTTTTTTTGAATTTATGAAAAAAGAAATAAATGAGATTATTTGATAGAAGACATGAAAAAAGAAACAATCAATGATTCAAATAAAATTGTACCAACTTCACATCAGGAATCTTTTCAAAGAAACTTGTATTACAATTTTAATTTTATCACTCATTATTTTTTTCCTAACCATGCCCTGATACCAAATTCATGTGAAGCAGAGGAAGGGAGTCTACGGATTTTGAAAAAAAAAATTGAGAGATGAAAGAAAATAGTAGATGACTCATGATACCTAAGGGATAAGTGAGAAGGCCTTCCACCTCCACGGACCTCATGTCGCTTCACGCCGCACACTCATCGATCTTGACCACATGCCGCTTCACGTCCCACGGTTGGTTTCACAGCTATTGTAAGATCCCCAGTTAGAAATACTGTATTTTTATTTTATTTTGATTTGCAGATTATTTTTATTTAATCAAGTTAATTTATTATTTTTCATGTTAATATTATTATTGGATATGCAATTAATTATTGTTTGTAGCATTATCTCCTTTCCTTGTATCCTTAATCTTTTCCCAATATTTGTCTCATTATCTAATCCTACCCATACCCATTTAGACTTAACCAATACCCATTAACCCATTGGATCCATATACCCATCAAAAACCCACTACCCATTACCCTATAACTCCAATACTCTATACCTAATAAATCCAAACCATATATATAAACATGATCTCTTCCTAACCGTTAGATTAACCCCAAAACCTAATCAAAACTATGACTAATCCTATCATAATACTTCTCCTTCCACAATCCAGCCGCCTACATCTCACACAACCCCATCCCCTCTTCCCTTGCCTCCAGGCCGCAACCCAGGCCACCACGCCGAGCACAGCAGCCGTAGCACCAAGCCCAGCGCCCCATCCAGCCGGCTTCTCCCCCAACCAAGCTCCTCCCCGCACCCCCATCCAGCGACGCCCAGATCCAGCAGCGCCCAAGATCTCCTCCCCGGCGCGGACAGCTCCACAGCAGCCGATCCATGGCCGGCGCACACCAGTAGCGCAGCAGCGCTCAGGCCGCATCTAGGCGGCAGCAGCCCTGCCGGATCTCCCCCATCTCCTAGCCAAGCCGCGAGTTCCTCTTCCACGACGGCAACCAGCATCTTCCCCCTTGGACTTCCCCACGCACGCACAGCCGCCGAACTTCCACCAGCACCTAACACAGCAGACCCGAGCCCACTAGTGCGCCAGCGACAGCCCCAGGCCCCCTCCTCGCTGTGGTTCGCAGGCAGCACCACCCAAGACCCCTGTGCATTCTTTCTCTCCTACTTCCAGCCGCAACCATTGGCCGTGAGCCCCTTCACATCTCTCTCATCATATAATTTATATTCATAGTGTTCTCATTTTGTGTCTCCTGCTAGCATGCCAATGTGAGTGAATAATTTTCATGTGTGGGTAATTTTGATTGGTTGGTATAAAAGCATGTAGGTATGTGTTATAAATTAATTAGTGTGTGTTTTGTTTCATGTGCGGCAAATCCTACTCCGAGCCATTTTTCGGCCCTCCGCGGGATGCCGTAGATCGCCGTCGGCGAGCGCGAACGCACCCCACGCCCTTCACGGCGAGTTGCTCTATCCAACGACACCTTTCGCGACCCCGGACGCCTCCGTCGAAGCCTCCGTCGGCGCGCCGCAAGTTCCCCGACGGCATGCTTGAATTTCCTTCTTGTGGGTATGTATTTACATTGTACATGTTTTAATTATTTGCTTAAGGATAAAGTATATAAGTGGGTGCCTATATAATATTATATATGTGTGTCTTTAATTAATTGGCTATGTGTGTGTGTGTGTGTGTGTCTATATATATATATATATATATATATATATATATATATATATATATATATATATATATATATATAGTGCATTCATTCGTGTATATGTGCATGGGTATACGTGTATATTTACATATTATGTATGTATGTATATGTATGCTTGTATACGTATGTGTACGTGTACGCGTATTTGTTCGTATGCACGTGTGGGTGTTTAGCATGTATTTATAATTATTTGTATGTATTGGTTGCGTGTTACAGCATTTTGGATTTGTTTGGTGAGATCCGGACCAGCAGCCCAGGAAGGAGAGCAGCAGCACGGCAATCCAGAACCAGCGCACGTGACGGGCGAGCAGCGAGTTCTCCCGATCCACGCCAGCCCGTCATCGGAGACTGACACGGTGACCTTCACCAGTGTCTTGGCCATCCTCCCATGCAGTCCGACAGCGAAGAACCGCACCACAGCGACCGTAACGGCGACTCGCCCGGTAACGACCAGATTCCCCAATGTGAGTGTATTCTCCCCCTCCTTGATTTCCTCGTATTTATGTACATCGATTTAATTATATTTTCATGTGTACATATACATAGATTATAATAGTGATTGTGTATGTTGGTATGTGTGCAAGAGGGGAGGCATTTATATGTTATATGGTGTGAGAGACCAGGTATTAGTATGCCCTGTTTCAGACTGACAGAGGTGTATTAGTCGACTAATGCCCTTCATTAGTCGACTAATAGCCCTGTTAGTCGACTTATAGATGACCCTAGTCGACTACAGTTGGCCTGTCAGCTATGTGTAGTTCCTTTATTGGATGTAGACTTCACCCATGAGTTGTGTATTGGTTATAGATGAATGTATATGATATCGAGGGATGGATATATGATGGAATGACTTGACTTATCATGTTGGAACTTAGATGCATGCCTATGATATGTTGTGATACCGAGTGTTTGGAATATTATGACTGATCATTAATAGAAGTGGTGATTGTGAATACTTATGAATTAGAGTTGCATATTTGAGTGAGAGGACTAGTACTGGATATTGTTGATGTATGTCGGATTGGTGATTAATGTGTCGGATTACGTGATGTGTATTGATACTCGATTGATTGGAACTATTAGAATCATGAGTTGGTTGTAATGACTCGGGATTGATCTAGACTTATGTTATTTACATTGAATGATGTTCAATGATTAGACATGACTTATTTAGTTGAGTAATTGAGGACATATCAGATATGACTGGATTAGTTGAGTTGTGTCTTAGATTGATCTTGAGTTAGAAGTATCCAGAATCTTTATTCCTTTCATTGGAGCCTGACTGATATTGAGATGAGATGGACATTGTTGGCATTTGGATCTGATAGATGATATGTTGTTGATGTTGAGTATCAAGAGTAGATATTCTAGACCATAAGTTATTTGAGGATGATTCCCTTACTTCGATATGATTCAGTATATGTTGACTTGATGATCTCGAGGACATACTATATACTTCATGATTAGTTATTGACTATTTCAGTTATCAGAGATGACTTATTATGATAGTGATCTACATTTTTAGAGTTTGATAATAGTTATTATTTGATCTCAGTTGTTGAGGGTATAGGATTAGAACATATTGGTGTTGAGGAGAGGACTAATTACAGATTCATTGATATGATAGTCACCGTTTTGGATTGCACTGATACGGACTGATACTTAGTGATTCATGAGAATTGTATTGGGAATATAAGTTGATGGAATAGTTTATGATATCTCTTTAGTATGGATGGATGAGATTATGATCAGCATTAGTTGAGACTGTTTATTGAGCAGTAGCTAGACTGTTACTGTTATTTTATCCATGTTATTGAAGTTACTGGGAAATGATTGTTTGACCGTAACCACGGTACAGTTCTATTGTTCATCGTATACACGGTTACTGTTACTGTTACTGTTACTGTTACTGATATTGTTCACCGTGTATACGATTACAGATTGATTATTACTGTACTGATATTGTTACCGTCCCGTGGCATCCCAGTAATTGAAATGGCATAAGGTATTGATTGTTACTGATGGCACTACTTAACTGACTGTACACTAGACACCTTTCACTGGACCTTGACATATGACTGTATCACTGTTACTTGACATCTAGTACTCCTGTACCCCATGTATCCATGTCCCATGTACTGTTGACCTGTTAATAGCACAGTCAAACCGGCGTCCGGCGGTTTGCCGCCTGGTGTTGGGATTGACGAGGATGTATCCCACAATCGTGCTAGCGTCCGGCGGATCTTGAAAGGAACTAAGTGCCACGTGGAGCAAAGTGCCACACCATACACATGGTGGGGGCCACCTTTTGAATCCACGGGGGCCACCTCTAGAATCCTGTTTCCCTCAGAGCAAAGTGCCACACGGAGCAAAGTGCCACACCACACACGTGGTGGGGGCCACCTCTTGAATCTGTGGGGGCCACCTCTTGAATCTGTAGGGCTATCTACTGATTGTGCCACCTGGTGTTAGTGTGATATTACATTCTCAGTGCCTATTAGCATTCACACGCACTTGTATGTTGATGACACCTTGAATACTTGTTATTTGGTTCTCTTTCCCTATTCGAACAATGATACCCGCATATCGGAGTTCGAATGAGTTATACTGGATGTGCGGGCTCCAGGGTGAACTGTCGGATGTTGTGGGACACCGGTGGGAAAGGGACAAAGATAACAAAGAACCCTACTGATTGTTATTGAATGATTTGAATGAAAACATTGTGTCATGCCCTGAATTGTTACCCTGCCTTATGACATATGGCTGTATACATGATTGTAACCAGTACCACATGATTGTAACCAGGATCAGACTTATGACCAGACTTGGATACCAGCCTAGTGACATGTGATAGGTTGCACATCTAGACATCCGTTGTTTGCTACAGTTGCTTTACTTGTCTTGTACCTGTACTCTTATTCTTGCTATCTTTATTCGTGTTGCTATCATGTATATTATTGCATTGTTATTCAGTTGCTTATGTAACATGTTATTTGATTATCTTATGTCTGCAGTTGTTCTTATTATTATTTATGCACATTGTTTCTTCTGCACGAGCTTTTTCCCCTTTACACACACACTCACCATGGTCGCGTTCTGACGACCCTGGGTTTGCACGTCCAGCTATTGGACGATTGTTTCTAATGTGCAGGTGTTTGATGAGGCGGTACGCTTTGCGAGGAGCTTGGGTCCTCTTCCTTTGATTCTGGTACTTTTGTATTTTCTGTTCCTGCTATTATTCCTTGATTCTCGTATATCAAATTTAGCCTGTCATTCTATTCCTGTTATTTCATGATTCTATCTTTTATCGCTTTCAACTGCCATATCCTTGTCATTATCCATCTGTTATCATGTATATGTATTGTTGCAGTGATTCGATGATTATTATAGTTCTGATTATAGCTTGTTCAGGTTAATTTAGGCTTAGCGTATATACGTGGGGTATTTTCCTCGTGTATATACGTCGCCGACTCTTGTCGCGACCCCATTCCCGCGGATTTTGGGAAGCGGGGCGTGAGAGCTATGGTTTCACACCCCGCAATGGGAAACACGCCCCTCAAGAGAAAAACTCTCAAAATAATTTTTTTCTCAAAATCTGATCTACTTTTTATTGAGAACAATAGAGTTTTTAAATAGACTTATAACTATTGAGTTTTCTCCATATAGTCGATGTGGGACTAAAAAAAAGAAAAATAAGACTACTAAATAAAGAAAATTCACTCGACTCAATAAAATGAAAAATACAAACTCAAACTCAAAATCAAAATAATGTTGTCTCGATGTCCCCACCAGGAAGACACTTGTTTGGAGAGAGCTGGAGTTGAGGACAGTGATCAATTCTTTCAGAGAGGTAAGGTTCTGCATGCCAACAACAGCGATGAGATTTCAACAATCGTTTATGATCAGCTTCTCGAGTGATGGTTGGTTCTGATGCAGAGGAAGGGACCTGAGACTCCAACATACATTAACTTCCAGGGACTGAAGTGAAGAAGGAAGATACTCGTTTGAAGAGAGATGAGGTTCAGTACAGTCTTTTAGAACCAACTCTTGCAGAGAGTTAAAATTCTGCATGCTAACAACAGAGGTGAGCTCCATGCAATTCTCTATCATCAGCTGTCTAATTGAGAATATATGTTGATGGAGAGGAAGGGACCTTAGAATCCTGCAGCCACTAATTCTCAAGGAATGAAGTGAGGACGAAAGACAGTCATTTCGAGAGAGCTGCAGTTCAGGACAGTTTGTTATAATTAACTCTTTAAGAGATTTAAGGTTCTGCATGCCAGCAAGAGAGGTGAGCTTCAAGCAATCATTGATGATCAGCTTCTTGAGAGAGAGGATACGTTTTGATGCAAAGAAAGGGACTTCAGACTTTTAGATGAACATACTTCTAATGTTTGAACGGTTGGTGGTAACCATTCAGCTGATGTGAGATACAACCCTTCTAAGTCATACAAACATAACTGATTAAGAGAGGAAAGGTTGTCCACCCCGTAGTCATCAGTAATCTTGGAGGTAGAGGTGATGGTCAATTCCTCCATTATAGAGATACCCTGAAAGGAGTAGAAGAGTTCAGAATTTGGTTAGGAAGTCTAAATTATTCAAAAAACAAACATGTTGCAGATCTTTCATAATCAGCAAAAATTCCTTGGGCATGAGATGGAAAGTACCTGATTACACTGAAATTGATTTCTTTTGCACCATTCTCTCAACCTGGGGCAGTTCCTTATCTTCACAAGCTAAGGCGTGCAAGGGAGGCATTCATCTGGACTGATTTGAAGAAGAGGGCATCTTTCAAGCACTAAGCTTTTAAGGGAAGTCAGGTTCTTCAGCCCAGTCACCAACATCAGTTTCCAGCAATCACTAATATGCAAATCCTGAAGCTTCGATGGCAGAGATTCCTCTTCTCCAAACTGCAGCTGGTGACAATCCGATAAGGTATTGTAGGCAAGACAAAGAAGTGAGGTTAGTGCAGTGATAAACCTTCAAACACTGAAGCGATAACAAGAGGACAGGAAGTCTCGACAGATTAGAGTTGTGTTTAATTGTAAGTTTGGCAAGGCAAGGAGGATTCCATCACTTTCTACATACTTCCACAAATTTGAGAAGGAAGGATAGCATGCCCGCTTCATAAGCCCAAGCTCATTATTTTCTACACTGACGACACCAGGGAAACCAGCTGGCCCAGACAGACTTAGATGCTGCAGCCTAACAAGATTACCTATGTCAATGGCTTGATTGAATATAATTTTCAAGTACAACAAGTTGTAAAGGTGACATGGCGACTCTGGTAGGTCAAAGTCGTCTCTCCAATTTCTAATATAAAGATGGCAGAGGTGTTTGAGGTTGCAAACTGATGTAAGACGTTTTGGACCTCTCAATTCCACTGCCCTTAAGCAATCCAAGCCATCTAAGTTTACAATACTAGACTGGTTATTATGCCAGAAATTTTCTTCTACTATTAATGTGCGAAGAGCCCAGGGATCGTAAAATTTCAAATGGTTAATTGTCATAGAAGAATTACATTTCACAAACAGATGACGAACTTCTTTGGGAATGTCGTGACGCACATTGTCACTGTCTACTATAATAGAAAAGTACTCATTCTCTGAAATTGATCTTGCTAGATCATGGATGACATCATGCAGGACAAACTCATCAAAAAATACTGATTGAAATAATGACCTCCGCTGTAACTCATCGAAATATCTGCTGCATGTGTCTTCCAATCTCTCTTTCCCACAAGGAAGAATAAAATCTTGTGTGATCCAGAGTTTGACTATCTGATTTTTCTCGAATTTATAATCTTTCGGAAATAGAGAAGAAAACAGAAAACACGGCTTCAAATGTGCTAGTAAATGATGATATCTTAACATTAGTGCTGGTAGAATATCTCTTATCGCTTGATCCAAGTTCCAGATATCACTTCCTAAGATATCGGTCCATCTATCTTCATCCAACTCGTAATGTAGGAGGCCTCCAATTGTCTTCACAGACAAAGGCAACTGACCGCATTTTTCTATGATCTTTCTACCGATTTCTTCCAAATGTGGGTCGTCCTTGGGATCTCGACCGCTGAATGCACGATGCCGGAACAACAACCAACATTGATCATGTGACAAGCAAGCAGAGGTGATAAGGAGACACCGTCTGCATGATCTCTGCAACTGGATCGTTCCTAGTTGTCCCAATAATTCTTATTGTTTCAACACTGCCAAGGGGGGCTCGAAAAGAATCCCACAGTCCTTGTTGCTCGTTCCACACGTCATCGAGAACAAGTAGTACCTGTTAGGATTTGTGCGCACAAATAGTCCCACATCGGCTAGACATGGTGATGGTCTTGAGTTTATAAGGATTTAGGCTACTCTACCTAATAGACTAGTCTTTGGGGATGGCACCCCAAGTCCTTACAAATGGTATCAGAGTCATGCACCGAACTTAGTCGTGCGTATGGGTGTTGTTCAATCCCCAGGGCGCAAAAAGACGCAGTAGACTCCTGTGAAGCTAGTTGGCTCTCGAGGATTTGGCAGCAGTGCTCCTGCTCCACGTAAGACATGCCGGATACGTGGCGGTCGCTGATTGAGGCTTTACCTGCACACAAGAATACAGAATTTCAGAACTTTAAGAATAAAATGTGTAAGTTCTCAATATTACCGCGATAGCAAGTGACTATACGGGTCGTGATCCACAAGAAGGGACTAGCGATGGAAGCTTTTTAGTAAGTTCTCTTTTATGCTACAAAGAATGGTTAAAATTCTTCTTTTGTTCTTTAAAAAAAAGAGAAAAATAAGTTACAGTTATGTTAAGAAGAAAGTGGTAGATTGAGAGGCTGTAGAAAATAGAAAATGGATTTATACAAAAAAATTAAAAAGAGTGATAAAAGAGTTGGGAGATTGTGATGTTCTAAACTAAAGAATTAAAAGAAAGAAAACTAAAAAGAAATACTTACCTCCTTTGCCAAATACTTATCTTGAATCTGTGGCAATGATGTTACCTTGAAGTAGAGGCGATCAGCGCATAGCCCATAAGAGTTGATTCCCGTCTCTTTCACATTACATCATTAAGACGATACAAGTATAAAATGATACAGAATGTGACTAAAAATTCATCGTCATGAGCTATTGGTGGCACTCGCAAAGGCAAGGCTCTTTCGATACTATAAGACTCACTTGGATAGCAATTGGTACTAAAAGAAGAGAAGTAGAAAAGAAGAAGAAGAACACAAAAACAAAGAAGAACATAAAAATTGTAACTTAGATTCAATATGGTAACAATAAAAGAAGAGAAAAACAACTTACACCGGTGTCACTCTCAGTACAAGCTTCACTCTCATTCTCCTATGAAACTTTGATCTCCTCTGAATTACATAATGAAAACTGAAAATTACATGAAAAGAAAAATAAAAACCTACCCTAAAAAGAATGAAAAACTGGCCTAAAATCTATCTCTGCTTCATCGCTCCCCTTTGCCTTTAAGATTGCAGGTATTTATAGAAGAAATGCAAAGGGTAGAGGAGTACAAAGATAGGAAAAGCTGGCGATTTCTAAATTTGAATCCTCCCCTTATCTCCAAACTTGATTTGATGTGTATATTCAGTTCTGATCTGCAACTTGTTGGCGTGTTGATTGCTCAATATAACTTATCAAATGACAGAATTAGAAATAGTGATTAACTTAAGAGTTGTAACCCTTTAAGTCTTGTTTCTGGATCACCTTGAATCATCAGATTTGAGTTTCGGTAGCGAAAGTTATGATTCAAATACTAAAATATATCCAGTCAGAATCTGAGTCAAAATTGCTTCATCTCATCCATTGATCTTCTCTCTATACATTTATCCCTTTGGATTTTGAATTTGGACTCTATATTTGACGTTATCCTCGGTTGATCTTTAGCTAACCAAAATGGATTTATAAAAATCTGAATTTTACCGATTTTCATTTGGTGTTATCTTTTTTATTTGCTCTGATCTTCAGCTGAATATTTGCTCCAATCCTTGATTTGTTCTAAATAGATCTGGGATCATCCTCAGCTAACCAAATAGATCGAGTTAAATCTAATTTTAACTGATATTTATTTGGTTTAATCCTCTTTCTCTTCATGATTATCTTCTGCAAAATAGACATTTAAGATAAGAAAATTAGCAGATTTATTACACGATAAATGTAGGAGTAATGAAAAGAATGTAAAATATGTGTACGATCAGTCGCCAACACGGTGAAGAGGAGTAACGGGCTGTATCCTGCTTCACGTAAGGCGTGCGTTCCCAACGCAGTGAAGAGAATGGAGCATATGGTCTTCCAGGTGTGAAGATGAGCTTACAGGGAGACTCTTTGTTCGAGATGGGATTGTTGGGATTTGTGCGAACAAATAGTCCCACATTGGCTAGACTTGGGGATGGTCTTGGTATATAAGGATTTGAGCAACTCCACCTAAAATGTTAGTCTTTTGGAATGGTGCCCCAGGTCCTTATAGTACCTTCTTTTCCTTTACTTTCTCCTTGAGAATATCTTGGTGTGCATTTAGGTGTCTGAGATTGCAAGACTCCTTTGAAATGGACCCTACCATTTCCTTTGTGAGCATGGAGACATCAAAATTCTCAGAAACACAGACCCAACAAGTGCAGTCAAAATATTGTTGAACCCTTTGATCGTTGTAAACAAGTTGAGCAAGGGTAGTTTTACCGAGTCCCCCCATCCCAACTATGGGAATAACAGAGAACCTACAGTTTTCATCAGAAAGTAGCATCTCAATTTACTTCATCTTTGTCTTGCTCCCGACCAAAAATGCATGATTCATCAACATGAGAGCTTGTAGGCTGTGGCCAATTCATGGAAACATCTGGCCTCCTAATTCCATCTCCCTCTCTCAAATGGAGGGCGACCCGATCCTTTGATATCCCATCAAATCTCTCCCTAATGTTTCTGATCCTTTCGGGTATCAAAAGCTGCAATAAAATAGAGTTCAAGTTCAATACCTGTTGCTCCTCTTGTTCTCGCTTCCTCTTGTGGGTGGCTTCCACTGAAGCAACTCTGCTCTCTACTTGGATCCGTAGCAATTCATACTGGTAGTCCGCCAGTACGTCCTCAGCGTCATAGGCAACATCCTTGAGCTCTTTCACCCAGAGCTTGACAGAGTCACCTAGTATTTCCCTCCTCTCTGCATCTGCGAGCACAGCTTGGAGTCTCCGCAGTGTCCTCTGCAGCTTCTCTAGATCATCTTTGATGGCATGTGTAGGCGATAACAAGGATGGAGATGAGGATGATGGTGGGGAACTTCGAATTGTGGCTGTCAATTTAGTGGCCAGAGAGCAGACTGAAGATAACAAAGTGAATGCCATAGATCATAGCCTGATTGATTGCTTCTCCACAATGGAACTGGGAGAACCAAAACAAGAACCATATGCTATGGGAAGTAAAGAGATCTATGAGTGTTTTTCTATCTCAGAGAGCAGAAGAGGAACGTTATAAAGAGAAGTCAACTCAATGAATGCTTTTGTGGTTCATGGAAGGACAGAAGAGCTACACTTCAAAGTTGGTTGGCACTTGGGAGTGCTCAGATCAGCTGTCCCACCTTATTATTCTTTATGAAGAGCAGCCTAAAATTTACGAACAATCATTTAGCCTAAATAAAATCAATGCCAGATTCCCAAAGAGAGGTTTTTTTTTCGTTTTTGACAAAGAAGTCTCCTCCTAAAAGAAGGAATTTTGCAAAACTAAAAAACATTTAACCAGGCTAATTATTTACTGAATTCTAGGCAGCTTTCAAGAGCACTTCCGGAAGAGATCGGACAACAATAACCAAGGCCTGGCCAAGGGTTTCAATTCAAGTTATAACTATTTGTCAGAACGGTTTAATCCGTCACAAAATGCACAAACCCAACAACTCCTTTCCCTAAGATTCTCTCGTACAATAATAATATAAACTGAATAAAGCTAAAATAGTTACTTAACTTTCTAATTAATTGATCAATTTATCTTTCATTAATAGTCGATTAGTTCGAGTAAAGGAAACTGTTGACTTGTTAGTCCTAAAATGCTTTCATGGCATAAATAAAAATTGAAGGGAAGAAAAGTTAGCAATTCCACATATTGGTCCAGTAAGTTGTCTCTAAAGATGTCCTTTTCTTTTCCCTTGTTCTTTTAAGCAAATATGGGGTTCAAAAAAAAGCCATGCTTCCATTTAAATCTACATTTAAGTTTGGCAAATACTCTATTGTTGTATGGGCAAAGTATAGATCCATCCAAGTGAATCTACTTTCATTTAATCAGGTTAAGATTGCACTTCGACTTGGTGAGCCAACCAAAAGCCTTGACTTTGAAAGAGACCTTCATTTTGCAGTTGATACTGAACTAGTCCACAATTCGTGCCAGTTCACGAAACAGTAGTGCGACAAATCCAGGGAACAATCTTGCATCAATTTTCATCCATATAAAGAATAAATCTTTGCCCCGCTTCCTTCATTACTCTGAATTCATATACCCCATGTGCATCTTCCCTGGAGTTAACTACATAATTTTAACCCCCATAATCATTGTATTGGCATTCAATTTCTCCTAGTAGCTGAGACTTACGTCATAACTTGCCATGACAGGTTGTTCAACAAGTCCTTTCGGTTCTTTAAGTGATGTGAAACGGTGAAGTGTGTAAAGCAGAAATCAATGGTAGAGCAAAAATTCGCTACGTTTCACCAATTATACGATCTTGAGTTGGAAAAATAGTTAAAACTAATATGTAAGCAGATGAGTTTTACAAAACGTACAAATATAGTTGTACCATTCACAATCTAAATAAACTAATGCAATTACTAGTTATGATGGCAAAGCATGTACACTCAATATATATGATCAGCAAACATAGGATAGACAAAATCTCGCAATCTTACTATTTGTGCCAGTAGATTAAATCAAAAAATAATAGATGATGGTTATCTAACCTACAAATAAAGAGACCGAGATAAAGAAAGTAACTTACTAAGAATCACAGAGATCACAGTGATCTGTAGAGGATGCTGGTATGTAGAGTTCGTCATCATGATCATACCGCCTCAAAAACACCTGAATCGGACGTTGAAAGTGAGAGATACGCGCCATAAACAAAGAGGGATTGCTAATAGGTCTGTTTTGTATCTGAACCCGTTACTGTAGCAAACGGGTAGGGAACTGTAACTCGCGGGTTTAATGACTTAAACCCAAATTTCTTCTATCTTCTTTGTGGATGTAAATTGGATTGGGTCGGGTTGAGTACTTAAAAACTCGAACATGATCTTTCTTCTTTCTTGTGATGCAGGTAGTTGATCAAGGTGGCGGTTAAGGAAGGAGGTGGTGGTGACGTGGTAGTAGTTGATTATCACGCCTGGGAGAGCGAGTGAGGAAGAGAAACGAAGATGGAGATGGTGGTGATGGGTGTTGTCACGTGAGAGGTAAGAAGAAGATGGAAGATGGCTTTGGTAGGTGTTGTTGTAGGAAAGAGAAAAGAAAGAGAGAAGGGAGATGCTGGGTTCTCATGTGAGGGAAGAAAAAGAGCAGATCAGAGAAGAAGATGATAGGAAAATAAGTTCTTGGGGGTTGTTGGGCTGATGTTGCAGAGAGAGAGCAATGTAGGGTTTCGGTTGAGAAAAGAGAAAGAGGGGAGAGAGAGAATCAGAGTAGGGTTTTGATTAAAGGGTAATTAGGCTTAGGATTCCTAAACAACTTGAAATAAAAACAAATTTATCACAATAAAATTGTAATAAAAATTCTTCATTACCTACTATTGATACAAAAGGGCTTTACATAAACTTTTACAAGATTTGAATCCAACTCAAACTCAAACTCCTAATTAAAATAGAATTACAATCCAAATTTTAGAAACTAAAAAAACTAAAAAAAAAATAAAGAAAGAGAAAAAATTTCCAAAACTTAAATTTTTCTTCAACTTAAACTGGAACTTCTTAGATCCGTCTCTTCGGCTCTTTCATCTTGACTGGATGTTCGCATCATTCTTCCCGGGTGAGAAAAGATATGATCCCGTCGAGTTAAATGGATTGGGTCTTCCATGCTGAACTGGATCAAACCGCTGCAAATCACCTTGATATAGTTGTGTATCAACAGTCAGTGCTTTTCCTTTACAGCGGTTTAAATACCTGTGAGTTCTATCAGCTTTGGTGGTGATAGGCTCATCCTCTATTTTATCAATCTTTTCTGCTGTAATGGGGTGAGTATCTGAGAGTGGGATAAGGAAGGGTCTCTCAAATAATGGCTTAGGAGAAAGATTAACAGCCAATGGGTTACAATCAAAATTCTTGTAATTATTCAAGATCTTGAAAGGTCCAACACTGCAGACATGCAACATCTTAACAGTTTCAGAGGGAAACTATTTCGGATAAATCCGAACCATCACATAATCACCTACATTAAAGTTTTAAATATTTTTCTACTACGAGATCGCAAAGTAGGCTTCACATTACTATATATATTTTCATCACTGATCTCTTTGTGTAGTTTGTGCACGTGTTTGTATGAGCAAATGCAGATACAGAGAATATTTTATAATAGGATAGTAGCAACAGCAAGGGAAGAAGTGGTTTGCGGATATGCATAACTAATGAGAGAAAGAGAGGGAATAGTAGAAATGAGAGGTGGAGAAGGTGGACAACAAAGCCAAAGTAGATGTTTGCTTAAGCTGTCCAGTCTTGCGTCTTAAGGATAGTAACTTAATCTGTTTACCCTCATACTCAAATTAACACATGTTGGATCACCCATAAATGGTGATATTTTTGTTGAACAATCATGGTCTACATTGTATAACTTGACCCACGTTCACGGTTATCACGTCACACCAAATCTTGTCTTTGTAATGATTGAAACTGGCTGGGACAAGACACCGTTATTTGATCTCAAGTGTCATAGAGTCAATCCATGACACATTGAATCGGTGGGGTAGGGTGTAATCTCCAATTCAAGATTTTCACACAGTCTACACGATATTGCATTGATACAACTTTTACTGTCTACAATCACCTACAACTCTTATCTTCAATCTTAGTGAACATGTGAAAGGTTGCAATTCTTCTCTAATCGACTTTTTTTACTGGTTGAGAGGGAACACACTTGACGACAGACAAATTTGTAGACGGTGTTAGTCTAATGCAATTGAGACCAACGATGATGACTCGTCGTAAGTTTCAACTTTTGGATGATAGGTATACTCTTCAGAATCTAACTCAGTGGCTCCAGAGGGTGTTCTATCTATTATGGTGATTTTGACGAGACTGGCAGCTAAATGTTTATAATCTTGATATTTGTAGCACTTGGTTATGGAACTAACTTTGAGAAACTCGGGGCTCTTGTTTTTGTTGTCCCATTGAAGATTCTTACCCTTGATGTCATTCCAATGTGAAGGGGTTTGGGTACTAGACTTATTGGGTTGGGGTGATGAGGAAGTCTAGACATTGAGGATTTATAATCGTGACTCTTGAAGGTATGATTGGTCCTAGTAAAATCAAGATCTTGGATTAAAGCATACGATGTCTCTAACTCGTTGACTCTTCTAACTAACAGTTCAGTTCGTAGGTCATCTCTAAGGTCGACTTTGATTTTAGAAAGAATTTGAGATTCACCTTTCTTATGGAGGGTATTGCATCTGATGAAGAATTCATCTAATTTCTCAACATACTCCTTTATAGATTTGTTGCTTTGAGTGTATTGATGCTAATTGCCATGAGACAAGCATTAAACGATGATGGCACATCATTTGTCTCTAACTCTTCTTTCATCCTATCTCATGTGTCAATTGGTGGTCGATCTCGAGCTACACGCCTATTTTCTAAGTTGGTCCAATACTGACTAACTTGAACAAACAGTTTCATTGCAGCGTACTTAACTTTCATAGGCTCCGTGAGTTCGTTCCATGTGAAATACCTATCTAGTTGGAGTGTTCAGTTTATGAAAAGTTGAGGGTTGTGTGTCCATCAAAGTTGGGGACATCGATCTTGATACTTTTCACATATTGAGCATCGAGATTGGACGGATTATCGGTGTTGTTATGTAGGTTGTCTCTCGGTGGGATTTAATTATGAGTGGATTCCACTTTGGTCAACATCTCTTCGAATGTCTTAAGGGTATCTAATTTGACATTTATCTCAATGGATATTTATGCAATCTGCTGGGAATCCATTGATATGGTGTGACACTTGCTAGACTCTCCTAATAGATATGCGTGACCACTACAGGTGTGCATGCACCACAAAAACCTTAAATGAAAATGAAGAGATGCAATCTAAACTAAATAATTTCTTTTTTTTCTTTTCTAAATACAAGAAAGCAGTAAAATTTCTTAGCAAATACCTACGTGATGCAGATCCTACCCAAATCGTGCTCTGATACTAAAATGATGTGAAACGATGAAGTATGTGAAGCAGAAATCAGTGGTAGAGCAAAACTTCACTACGTTTCACCAACTATATGAGCTTGGGTAAAAAAATAGTTAAAACTAATATGTAAGGAAATGAGTTTTACAAAACGTGCAAGTGCAGTGTACCATTCACAATTTAAATAAACTAATGCAACTATCAATGGCAAAGCTTGTACACTCAATATATATGATCAGCAAATACATGATAAACAAAATCTAGCAATCTTACTATTTGTGACAGAAGATTAAATCGATAAAATAATAGAGGACGGTTAACCCACAAATAAAGAGATCATGATAAAGAAAGTTACCTACTAAGTATCATAGAGATCTCAGTGACTTGTAACGGATGATGGTATGTAGAATTCGTCGTCACGATCGTAACGCCTCAAAAAACACCTGAATTGGACGCCGGATGTGAGAACCCATTACTGTAGCAACAGGTAGGGACTGTAGCTCACAGGTTTAATGACTTAAACCCAGATTTTTTCTATCTTCTTTGTGGATGTAGATTGGATCGGGTCGAGTTGAGTACTTAAAAACCCGAACTTGATCTTCTTCTTTCTTGTGTTGCAGGTCGTTGATCAAGGCGGCAATTAAGGGAGGAGGTGGTGGTGACGTGGTGGTGTTTTGATTATCACGTGCGTAAGAGTGAGGAAGGAAGAGAAACGAAGATGGAAATGGCGGTGATGGGTGTTGTCGCATGAGAGGCGAGGTGAAAAAGGAGATAGAAGATGGCTTTGGTGGGTGTTGTTGTAGGGAAGTGAAGAAGAAAGAGAGAGGGGTTGTTAGGTTCTCAGGTGGGGGAAGAAAAAGAGCAGAGGAGAGAAGAAGACAATGGGAAGATGGGTTCTTGGGGGTTGTTGGGCTGATGTTGCAGAGCGAAAGAGCAGTGCGGGGTGGCGGCTAAGAAAGAGAATTAGGGGAGAGAAAGAATCAGAGTAGGATTTTTGATTTAGAGGGTAATTAGGCTTAGGATTTATTAACAACTTGAGAGAAAGACAAATTAATCACAATAAAATTGAAATCAAAATTCTTCATTACTTATTGTTGATAAACAAAAGGGCTTTATATAGGCTTATACAAGATTTGAATCCAACTAAAACTCAGACTCCTAATTAAATAGACTTACAATCCAAATTTTAGAAACTATAAAAAGACCAAAATTAAAAAATTAAAAAACAAAAATAAAGAAAAAAAATATCTAAAACTCTACTACTTCTTCAACTCGAACTGGAACTTCTTGGATTCGTCTCTTCTGATCTTTCATCTTGACTGGTTGTCCGCATTATTAAGCCTCTAAAACTCGGTAATATTTGGTATCAGACTTATTTTATAGGCACAATAGATTATTTCAGCTTAAAATTCCCACTTATTTTCTTGACCTTGGTAAGTTAGATGAGCCTTGATAAAACCCACTACCTAAGACACCAACCAATAGGGATGCAAACGGATCGGATAGGAGCGGATATAGGTATTCTCATATTCGTATTTGTTTCTTTAATGAATACGGATTCGGATACGAATATCATAACCTGCTAACCATATTTGTCGGATACTAATTCGGCTCAGATCGAATTCGGATATTTGTTGGATATTAGTCAGATATTAGTGAATATAAACAAGAAAAATTAGGGAAAATGAATTCTCTTAGATGTTAAAATTTTTTATGTGAAAAAGGTTAAACTATACAAAAATCACATGTGCATATCTTTTTATAACAAGAATTAGTAGTTAATGTATTTTAACTATATTTGTATTCGGATATATTCGGCATATTCAAATATATATTCGAATATGTCAAATATATTTACCATTACTATATCCATATTCATATTCTAAACGGATATCGGTATGGATATCCGCATTCAAAAATTGAATACGAAATCACATGCGATGTGGATTATCCGTACCCGTTTGCACCCCCACCAACCAGGCAAATCCTAATCTTTTTCAAATTTCAGAATATACCTTTGTCACAGAGATTCTTGGAAAATGCAGTTGTCGGCTATTCACATGGCTCAGTTGTCTAAACTATATTTAAAATTATTTTAAAATAGCCCAAAATTTAATTTTAACATATTTTTTAATTAGAATCATACAAACCCACAAGCTCTTGTTCATTAGTGAAAAATAGGTTCTAGGGGAAGTTTTCGAAGGTCAGGGGCCCACATGCCTCCATCCCTGCTTGTTTCTTGTCCAACAAAGCTTGTATTTAACTTGATACAAATCATTTGATTTGGATGCTACTCATATGCCCAACAAAAGTTATTGAAGTTACTTTTATCCTTTGATTATTGGAGGCGCATAAAGAGGAATTTGAAGGGGAAGGAGCACTGCAACTACCAGTGGCACCGGTCATTCCAAATTTAACAAAGAAATTCATTTCATTCCTAAAAGACTTCCATTGCCTGCTTAATCAGGCCTTAGGTAGGCCCAACACAAAAATGTCAGACTTTCTTTCCTAATCTGTCTTCATTCTTTCAGGAACCAAGAGATGCTATAAAGTAGAGGTCATGTTGCGTACCTGCTCCTCTTGCTACCTCTTGTGAAAAGTCTTAACTGCACTCCCTACTTGGGCCCGTAGCAGTTCATCCTGGTTCTCGTCCAGCATGTCCTCAGCATCATAAGAGACATCTTTCAGCTCCTTTAGCCAGAGCTTGACAAGCTCTTCTTGCACTTCTCTCTCCTCTGCATCAATGAGCACAACTCGAAGCCTTTGCAGAGGCCTCTTCAGCTTTCCTAGACCATCTTCAACACCGATGGGACCCGATAATGAGAGTGAAGATGGAGAACTTCTAATGGAGCAGATTGATCTGCCCAACA
Source organism: Agave tequilana (assembly GCA_038442645.1). Lineage (NCBI taxonomy): Eukaryota > Viridiplantae > Streptophyta > Magnoliopsida > Asparagales > Asparagaceae > Agave > Agave tequilana. The sequence continues at coordinate 313,300 of JAVJIF010000873.1, forward strand.
TCGCAACCTTGAATGTTTCTCTGCAATGGAACCAAAACAAGAGTGCAATGGTGTCGTAAGAAATCTACTAGTTTTCTTTCCTCTCTTTGGAAACCATTGCGTGTCCAAACTATTAGCAAAATAGTTATTTGTCACCCAAGAAAGAAAGAAAAGAGTGAATTTACTTTTTATATAATACTAGACAAACATTACCTAGTACAAGTCTTGACACCAACCTAAGAGGTGGAGTAGGAGCTTCTCGCATTCATAGATGATGCGGGAAGATAACCAAGTTTAAGCATCACTAACAACCTTGGTACCAAGCATTTCTTGTCCTTGTATTTGCTGGCCTCAAGTAAGCCTAAAAATGAATCGCATCAGCTTCAAAACAAGCCAAGGCTAATGTGCAACTATCCATTCACTACCATAATGTGAATATCTGCACACGAATGGTTACTACAAACGATTGCAGAATAACACATTGCTTTCACACTAGCGACTGCATCAACAATGGTGATCTTGAGTTAAATCCATAAGCAATTCCTTTGGAATCTAAATGAGAAGAATCATGGGCGGCTTTGACTGGGACATTTAAGCAAGCACGTTGCATGCGCAGCACGAAGTCAAGATACGACTCGAGGTGCCGATGGAGGGTTATGATATAAAAAAAACCATTATAGTTCTTCTAGAAAAATCATAAAGCCAACCCTATTGATTCTGCAAAAGAAAGGTTTTGGATATAAAGAAAAGATTTGATGGAAACCAAAGTAGGTTTCTTGGAAATTCTAATAGCCTGGATGGTGTAAAATGAATTTCAATTAGGCGCATTCAATGAGCTCCATCAAGGTTTTGGGATTTTTTTTTCCCCTCCTTAGAGGGTGTTTAGTTGGATGAAAGGGGGAATAAAAGGGTCAAAATGAAGAAGCATTTCATCTATTTTATTGTCATTTCTTTTAACTAAATTGATCTTTTAGAGTGGAATGGGTTCGGTTCATGTGTGTGAGCCACACACACATACAATAAGAGGGCGAATCTGACGTTGACACGTGGACTGGTCCTCTTATAATCCCTTATAATATGTATGTGAGGCCCACACACATAACATATTATAAGAGGACCAGTCCACGTGTCAACGTCGGATTGGCCCTCTTATTATATGTGTGTGTGGCTCACACACATGAACCGAACCCCACTCGGCCCTCTCAATGGAGAGATTTTGGATGGAAAAGACTTTTTAATAAATGACTCATTAAACAAAAATAGGGTTGTTGGAACCTGGGCTGTGTACAAGAATTGAGTGAACATTTTACCGACTAAATCGATTAAACCGCTGGCAGAAGTTTAGGCAGTTCGGTTCGATTTTCTCAGATCCAAGGCGGTTGTGGTTTCAATTTTTATGCAGTTCAGTTCGATGTGAGAGATTTTAAAATCAAACCGATCAAAGTTTTTTTTATTTTTTTGGTTTTACTCTCTCTCTCTCTCTGTGTGTGTGATAACAGCCAGCTGTCGCACAACTGTGCAGCACAACGGTACTCGCAACGAGACCACCCGAAAACTACAAAACTGGACTGAAATTTTTTGTTCGGATTAAAGTTCCGTGGCTTGATCGATGTGATGCGACTCAGTTCTAGACCTGAGTCAGAACGATTGTGATTTGAATTTGTTTGAAAAAATAGCACCAAACCTACTGATGCTCAGCCTTAGCTTAAATGAGCTTCTTCATCAAGATACTAGTTTTTTTTTTCTATTTTTTTTTTTCTGTGCGGGGTGTGACTTATAGTTTTCTTCAATTCTATTTAGATTACAAAATAGGGTTAGGTTACTTTTTTCCTTTCAAGTTTTTAGAGTTAAAGAAATATTCAATTTAACTTGATTTTTATAAACTACAGGTGTAGTCAAATTTTTTAAGTTTATGAAACTATAAATTATAGTCAAATAGAGCTCAAGTTGCGTTTTTGGAGTTCAGACACTTAATTGAAGAAAACTATAAGTCAGAAAACTCAACTCCAATTTTTTACATTCTCATTCATTCTTAGAGCTGAGTAAAACCCACTTATTCTCTCTTTCTTCTCCATTCTCTGCTCAAGAAATTTGTCATCTTCCTTCTGCTCCTTCATCTAATATTTAGAAAAAAATCAAAAATTTTCCTTTTTACCCCTCTTCCACTCTCATCCTCTTCTTCTGTCTTCTCAATCCATCTGTCTTCTCAATCCATGTAAGATCTAAGAAACTCAATGCAAAAATAAAATTCATTTTTCTCTTTTTCTCTCGCATCTCTTACCTCAAAAAATGAACCTAAATATTCAAAAAGTAACTTATCATTTTCTCATCCTTTTCCCTTTCTTCTTTCCTTTATTTTCTTATCACCGTGTTTATAAAAGTATGCAGGATAGAAGTTGTTCTAATAAAAGGTTATAGCAGTTTGGTCTAGTAGCTTGGATAGTACATTCTTCGAGTAGCGCAATGGTCCCCCTTGATCATCAGACCCAAGAGCGGCGGCAAGGAGAAGAAGACCAAGTGAAAAGCGCTAGCGGCAACTTCAAATGGTCCTTGTTCATTCAAATGAGCACCAACAACAATAGCCCAGGAGGCCAGAACGTGTCAAAAGTAGTATGGAACATGAGAAGTTACCAGTTGTAATTGCTAAGACGTGGCTAAGAGGTATAATAAGGATGAAGATGAATCAGAATGGTCTTCTCAATCAAAACCCGAAGTATATTTGTCAATATTTGCTTTTATTCACATTTTGAATCCAAGTTGTTGCTTTCATTTCGTAAAGGCCTAGGAGTAGGTTGTAAGTTTTACTGCTTTCATTTACTGGTTTCAATACAATCTAGCTCCAAGGTGTAACAACTCTACCGATAGGAGTAGTGTTAATGTAATCAGTATGTCACTAATGAAACTAGCTTCATCTTGCCTATTTCATGCATATTTTAGTTAAATATAAGATCTACTACAGATGGAATTTATTAAAGAGTAACTTTCTGCTTGATTTTTTGATGTCTTTCTTACCAACTGTAGGTTTTTTCTTAATAGCGAGTACACTTTTTTTTTTTGCTTTGCTTTCATATGTGTTTCAATCTATTTGGCAGTTTTTAGAGCTTTACAACTATTCTTATTCATCCTAGCAGTGATTTGCACTTGCCTAGTAGCGCTGATTGGCTTCAAAATAAAGCCAGTGACTCATTGTCCAGCGGCTAAACCCCCTCTTTATCGAGCAGGCCGTCAAGTCTTAGTTAAGCACCAGTTAGGCCTCTAGAGAGTTGGCCGCCAGCGAGACCACAAATCTTTTAAATAAACATGCCATCAAATCGAACAACAATCAGTTTTTTGGGTTCAATCACAATGTCTCTACTAAGCTTATTAAGAAGCGTGTCTTTTTTTTTAAAAGAAAATCTCAATTGCTTAATTGAGCACGAATTTAAAGAAAGATTAAGATTCTTTATTCTAAAAATAGTAATATTTTTTGTATGATATTAAGTATTAAAATTTTCCATTGAGTGTATTCTTTTTCAAGAAGGAGAGAATGACAGAAAATCTCATCTTTATGTGAACTGTCCCTTATTATACAAATTGTCTACTTTTAAGTTGTAAATGTACTTAGTTCGCAAAAATGTTAGTGAGAACTCAAGTCCATAGAACTCCACCATTCTTTCAAATGAAGTCCAGTTTGCTTAGTGATTATATATGATCGCTTCCAAACTAAACATAGGGAAAAGATACATCACCTCTTAATTCAAGGTATTTTTTTTTCTTCTTCTTCTTTTTTGTTAAAGTCATGTATTGTTATATTGAATTTGTGAAATTTTCATCTGTATTTGACTGATTCTTCTCGAGTTCATCTTCAAAACATGTCATTCGACTGAGGGAATCTAAAGGGGAATTCTTTAAAACAAACTAAAACAACTACATTTACAGTGTACTATCTGCGTCTGGTTTAATCAGATATTTTTTGATCGGACACAAAACTTAAGAAAGTCAAGTTGAATGATAAAAATAGTATTGAGAATAGTAAAAATATTATTGAAAATTGTAAAAGTAATATTGAGAATGATAAAAAATAGTACTATGAATGGTAAAAATAGTACTCCCTCCATCCGGGAATAATAGTGTTTTTTGATCAAAATTTTGTCTCGAATTAGTAGTTCATTTTGAATCTCAATGTCACTTTTACCATTCTCAATGCTATTTTTATCATTCTCAATATGCTTTTATCATTTTAAATACTCCTTTTATCATTATCAATACTATTTTTATCATTCAAACTTCAAGTTTCCATAAACTCTTAATTTCCGTGTCCTGTCAAAAAGCAGCAAATAAAACTAGACGGAGACAATATTAAAATTTAAAATAGATTACTAATTTGAAATAAAAATTTGATAAAAAAAAAAAACACATTAGACACAGAGTATGTGATTTAATATGAGTAGATTAGGTCATCCAACAAAGTGATGCATTGACATCTCTGTGAACATCATTGGGGCAAGTGCTGAAGACAGCCCGTTGACATCTTCAACAATCAAATCAATTATCAAGGGAAATGAATGCAAGCCTTGAGCGAGTCAGGGGATGTTATCGTCCATCTGTCCATGGGCCAAAACTAGCCACCAAAAGTACTACAGTACAGTACAAACAAACCCCGCGGAATTAGCATGCAAACGGGCAACTCGAGTGGAGGACGTCATGAGTATGTTGGGAATTTAATTCATCTATAATGCGGAATAAAACGTCCATGGATCAAGAATCAACCATACATCTCAAGAATCATATATTGCAAGACTTTCATAATAGAAAAAACCCTAATCTATTCATACCTGAGGCCATTGATGAAGATTGAATGGAGATTGGAGAAGATGTTGAATCCTTCCTCTGGAATCTGCAAACCCTAACTTGCAATGGATCCTCTTTTCTCTGCTCCTTTCCTTTCACAAAACTCTCTGTACTTTTCACGATGGATTCTCACGACAAAAATATTCGCGTGAGTTTTGTTTCTTTACAGGAGGAGAAAAGTGGGTCGCACATTTGCAAAAAGACCCCTTGAAAATAAACCTTTCCATCATGGTATCTTTTCTATTTTCAAGTGACCAAATAACTATATAAATGTGACAATTATATGGGCATCCTTTATATCAGTTAAACTTAATAGGAATCCAATGCAAATACCAAGGTTATGTGGGCCACTTTAATATGAGATTAACATTCTCCCACTTGGACCACTAACCGATTAGGTTAAAAACTTTAGAAAACAAAAGTAGAGAAAAGACTCATTTTCAAAATCATTTTGACTCCATTGGATTCCATACAGAAAAACCTGACATGTGCACAAATTTAAAAACAACAACTGATAAGCCCAAATATGTAATACTGTAATACTGCAATTAGCTTAGACTATCAATGCGAGTCATAGCGGTTATACAACATCCACGTCATACTCCCTTCTATGTACCACAACATTGATAACCCTTACTAATTGAGTCCATAACCATAATGACCCCTGTAATTGTCTTGTAAAGACATTTCCTGTTTAATATACATCCATACAAAATATGTGTACACACAATTGGATAACAGGAAATAGAGAAACAAACTGTTATTTGTACAACAATGTCAATTACACAAGTACCATATACACATTTACAGATTACCCAAAAGACCCATCCTTACAACATGTTCCTTAAATGTCTTTGGAGGCAATCCTTTAGTCAATGGATCAGCAACCATTAAGGTGGTACTTATACTTTCAATTGACACCTTCTGTTTCTCAACTCTTTCTCTAACCACCAAGTACTTCAGTTCTATGTGCCTAGAACCATTAGAGTACTTACCATTCTTAGAGAAAAATACGGCTGCTGTATTGTCACAATATATCTTCAGCGGCCTGGCAATAGAGTCAACTACACCAAGTGCTGAGATAAAATTCCTCAACCATAGTGCATGATTTGTGGCTTCAAAACAAGCTATGAACTCAGCCTCCATCGTGGAAGAAGCAATGAGAGACTGCTTCACACTCTTCCACGAGATTGCCCCACCTGCTAGCAAGAAAACAAATCCTGAGGTAGACTTCCTGCTATCTGGGCAACCACCAAAATCTGAGTCTGAATAGCCGATCACCTCCAACTGATCTGATCTACTGTATGTGAGCATATAGTCCTTTGTCCCCTGAAGATACCGCATAACCTTCTTAGCCAACTTCCAGTGCTCCATTCCTGGATTGCTTTGGTATCTTCCCAACATCCCAACTGCATAACTGATATCCGGCCTGGTACATGTGCTTGCATACATCAAGCTCCCAACAGCTGATGCATACGGAATTTTCTGCATCTGACCCTTTTCTAAGTCATTTCTGGGACACTGGCTACCACTTAATCTGTCACCCTTCTGAATGGGTGCAGGACTAACTGAACACATTTCCATATGGAATCTTTCCAAGACTCGATTGATATATCCTTTCTGAGACAATCCTAGCAATCCTCGAGATCTATCCCTGAAGATCTCTATGCCAATAACATAATTTGCCTCACCCATATCAACCATCTGAAAGTTCTTGGTTAGATAACTTTTAGTTTCATACAGCAAACCAAGATCACTACTGGCTAATAAAATATCATCTACATACAGAACCAAGAAAATAAACTTGCTCCCACTGATCTTTAGATATATACACTGATCAACAGTGTTTTCTGTAAATCCAAAAGAGGTAATGGTATCATTAAACTTTATATACCATTGCCTGGAAGCTTGTTTAAGTCCATATATAGATTTCTTTAATTTACAAGCCAAGTGTTCTTGTTCTTTAATTGCGAACCCTTCAGGTTGCTCCATGTAGATATCCTCATCCAAATCCCCATTTAGAAAGGCAGTTTTCACATCCATTTGATGTAACTCCAAATCATAATGAGCTACAAGTGCCATAATGATTCTAAGAGAATCCTTCTTAGATACTGGAGAGAAGGTCTCTGTATAGTCAATGCCTTCTTTCTGAGTAAAACCTTTGGCCACAAGTCTAGCCTTATATCGTTCGATATTGCCTTTAGAGTCGCGCTTGGTCTTAAAGACCCATTTACACCCGACTTTCTTACAGTTATAAGGCAATTCAACGAGATCCCAGACTTGGTTTTGGTCCATAGATTTTAACTCATCTTTCATAGCATCAACCCATTTACTAGAATCATTGCATTCTATGGCTTGTGAAAACGAAACTGGATCTTTATTTACCCCAATATCAAAATCAGATTCCTGTAGATATACCACATAATCATCTGAAATGGCAGATCTTCTTTCCCTTTGAGATCTTCTCAAAGCTGCCGGTTGTGGTGGTTCTACAACATTTTCAATGGGAATATCCTCATGGAGTGGTGAACCAACATTAATTTGTTGTTCTGGAATCTCAACTTGATGATCAAGCTGAGGTACAACAATTTCTCTTGAAGGAAAGGTAATTGGGATATTTACCCTTACAACTTCAAGATCTACTTTTCTTGGTTCATCACTCCCACTAAATTCACCATTCTCTAGGAATCTGGCATTACCAGTTTCAACTATTCTTGTACTATGGTTAGGGCAATAAAATTTGTATCCCTTAGACTTATCTGGATAACCAATGAAATACCCAGATATTGTTTTTAAGTCTAATTTCTTTTCTTGTGGGTTATATATTCTGGCCTCTGCTGGACAACCCCAAACATGTAAATGTCTTAAACTGGGTTTCCTACCAGTCCACAGCTCGAAGGGAGTTGTTGGGACTGCCTTACTAGGAACCCTGTTTAAGATATACATAGCAGTCTTTAAGGCCTCACTCCACAATGAATTGGGTACTTTAGAGAAGCTCATCATGCTCCTAACCATATCCATAAGAGTTCGGTTTCGCCTTTCAGCAACACCGTTCTGCTGAGGCGTACCAGGCATCGTGTATTGAGCACAAATGCCACGCTTTTCTAGGAATTTGGCAAATGGGCCAGGATGTTGTCCTGACTCATCATATCTACCATAATATTCACCACCTCTATCTGATCTTATGATTTTAACCTTTCTATCTAACTGTCTCTCGACTTCTGTAATGAACACCTCAAGGATGTCAACAGCCTGAGACTTTTCATTAATTAGATAAACATAACCATACCGTGATAGATCATCTATAAAGGTAATGAAATATCTCTCTCCAGTAAAACATGGAATGGAAAGAGGTCCACAAATATCTGTATGAATTATTTCAAGGAGGTCTTTACTTCTTGTGGCACCTTTCTTAGTGTGTTTAGTTTGTTTTCCTTTTATACAATCTACACACACATCAAAATCAGTGAAGTCCAGGTCATCCAAAATCCCAGTCTTCACTAATCTTATTATTCTATCCCTGGAGATATGCCCCAGTCTCCTATGCCACAAGATAGAGGATTTTTCATTTATTAAGCCACGTTTTATACCAACATTCGAATGCAGAGACAATAAAGATTGTGCAAACTCATCATTCAATGAAATTTTATATAATCCATCACATAAAATTCCATGCCCAACCGGCATTGAATTATACATTAAAGAGAGTTTTCCACAACTAAATAAAACAGAATATCCAAAAACATCTAATTTGGATACAGACATTAAGTTCCTGGAAATTGAAGGTACATAAAAAGTATCCTCAAGATTCATCTGATGACCTGTCTCCAAAAGTAGTCGATAAGTACCAACATATTCGACCTCCACTTTCAGACGGTTCCCCATAATGATGAATCTCTCACTTTCCTTCGGTTTCCGGGTTGTAAGGAATCCCTGCATTGAATTAGTTATGTGAGTTGTGGCTCCAGAATCAATCCACCAAGTATTAGAAGGAACTTCAGCAAGATTTGATTCATAACATACAAAAGAAAGATTTGTACCTTTCTTTTCGAACCAAGCTTTCCTCTTGTTGCAGTCCTTCTTCACATGTCCCTTTCTGCCACAGAAGTAGCATTTGACAGTGAAAGCTTTTCTATGACCTTGGCTACTTTTCCCATGGTCATTTCCTTTCTTTGATGGAAATCTTTTACCTCTTCCATATTTACTTTTCTTATGGATACCCCTTTGAGTCACTGCCAACACTGAGTGCTGTCCTTCTTGCCTCAGTCTCACCTCCTCTTGAACACACATACTAGTTAGCTCATTCAAGTTCCACTTATCCTTATGAGTATTGTAGTGGATCTTGAATGGCCCAAACTGTGAAGGAAGTGAGTTGAGGATGAATTGAACCAAGAAGGACTCATCAACCTTCATACCCAGTGATCCTAGCTTAGCAGCCTTGTCAGACATGTTCAGAATGTGTTGCTGAACTCCTCTATTACCATCATATTTCATGGTGGTAAGTTCAGCCATTAAGGTACCAGCTAATGACTTATCTGCTGACTTAAATCGGTCCTTTACTGCAGACAAAAGTTCCGATGCACTAGTAGTATGTGGGAGAGAAGTCTTGATGTTATTAGCTATGGTCATCTTTATGAACATTAGACTGAGCCTATTAGACCTCTCCCAAGCTTTGGCATGGCTGACCTGTTCTGCTGTACTCTCAGCAGTTACTTCATCAGGTTTGTCAACTATTAAGGCCATGTCTAGGTCTAGGACACCCAGTGTAAACTGAACATGTTCATACCACTATGAGAAGTTTGTACCATCCAAGGCCGGAATGCTAGTGGCATGTGTGTGAAGAGAAGTGGGGACGTTCACTGAAACATAATAGGACATAGCTCACATTAGGCCACGAATCAATACAATAACTTTAAATTTAATTAAGATGAACTATTGATATCACTCAGATTTCTCCTTTGGGCGAAACCTAAGCATATCTAGTGTTCACTCTTTAGGTGAGAACTTTTATCACCTACGTAGGTCTAATATAATTTATGCCAACTTAGATAGTAAGTCATGTTACCTTTGGGTATTCACTTCTACACCACTAGGTTGCATAAATTACACTATCCTACCCCGGTTCATAATTATTCGAAAGGGACTTTCCTTTGGGCCAGTCCCAATCTCCTAACTAGAACCGCCACCGAGAATATTATTGCCTTTAATGTCTACCTCATTAACATGTCTTTTATGTAGTTGTATATTCATAAGGTTTACTAACCTAGGTCACTTTGGCAACTACTAAATCAATAAGCCTTATGAATACAAACTAACCAATAATATTCTCTAATTCTATTATTTGTGTAATGCCATAATACTACAATACATTACTTGACCAAACATCAATCAATATTAACACAATAGCTTAAATGTGTTAACAATCATTAAGGATTGAATTAAGCAACAATTAGTCGACTACATAGTATTATTAGTCGACTTGGGTCAAGTCAAGTCGACTACAGGTTTAGGTCTAGTCGACTAGGGCAAACAAGGATTAGTCGACTATACCTACATGACTAGTCGACTACACATTTTATCAGTCGACTAGGCCAAAATTACAAGTCGACTAGAAACTTTATCAGTCGACTACAAATATTATTAGTCGACTCCTGTTAGAATCCAAACTCTCGGTTAAATATTAGTCGACTTGGCCAAAAGGTTAGTCGACTATACACTTTACTAGTCGACTAATCAAAAACCCAAGTCGACTCCTGTTAGAAACAGAGAGTCGGGTAACTTTCGGGATGGACTATTAGTCGACTAATCAAACCCTATAGTCGACTAATAGCCCACGATCCAGTTTCCGAACAGCAGTTCCAGATTATGCCCGAATCCCAAAAATTATGGAAAAATCGGGGAAAATTAGGGAAAATTAGGGTTTCTAAAATCCTAAATTTGATCCTTATGAATTGCATAATTAGAGGAATGTATATATGATTTTAGGGTTTCCAAGAATCCTCTTCAATTCTACAATTAAAGGTCAAAATCTGGATTTCATGAATTGTTAATCAAAACCCTAACTTTTCATAATTCCTAAATCCAAGATGTATCGATTCTTTAATCATGGCTCTGATACCAAATGTTGGGAATTTAATTCATCTATAATGCGGAATAAAACGTCCATGGATCAAGAATCAACCATACATCTCAAGAATCATATATTGCAAGACTTTCATAATAGAAAAAACCCTAATCTATTCATACCTGAGGCCATTGATGAAGATTGAATGGAGATTGGAGAAGATGTTGAATCCTTCCTCTGGAATCTGCAAACCCTAACTTGCAATGGATCCTCTTTTCTCTGCTCCTTTCCTTTCACAAAACTCTCTGTACTTTTCACGATGGATTCTCACGACAAAAATATTCGCGTGAGTTTTGTTTCTTTACAGGAGGAGAAAAGTGGGTCGCACATTTGCAAAAAGACCCCTTGAAAATAAACCTTTCCATCATGGTATCTTTTCTATTTTCAAGTGACCAAATAACTATATAAATGTGACAATTATATGGGCATCCTTTATATCAGTTAAACTTAATAGGAATCCAATGCAAATACCAAGGTTATGTGGGCCACTTTAATATGAGATTAACAGAGTCATGGTGACTGACCCCTTAATTTGTCAGTCTGTTGGCTTCTGACGATGTTAGTTACAAGAGGAAGCTTCGCAACAGGTTCAGGCGAGAGCCACGCGGGCCTAATACGAACATGAGCTCTCGAGATGTGCGTATGGCGGCAACAGACACAGTAATATGATCAAAGCGGTTGGCAATTTTGTGTGCTCAGTCGCCATGTATGTTCTTCTTCTTTGTCTTCTCTCATTTTTTAGTTTCGGATAATAATAAAAATTATCATCTAGACTTGAATATTTAAGACTTCACTCGAGCTACTGGTTACGAACTAAAATGTGGCTATTGAAAAGCATAGAAATCATAAGGTAGAGATTTTTGTGAAGCAGCACAATCCGCTACTCGAATCATGCATCAGTTTTCAATCAAATTCGTTGGTCCATATAAGATCCTTGACTAGCTGGCAACTTGCATTATCGTTCAAAAATTCATCTCTAAATAAATGAAGGCACTACAAAAGAGCAGCCGGAGGTGGGACTTGTATTTATTTTGTCCCTTTAGCTCATGAAGAGGCCCGATAACTTAATTTTAGTCAGCCGTTGTGATCATTGAGCTGTCTTTGGTCACGAAGAATATTTGAAAAGCGAAAGCAAAATGGTTTGCATTTTCATTCATTTTTTTTTTTCAGCTTATAATCAATATGAGAAATCAAAATGATAACAATTATCAAACTGAGCGAAGCGAATTTCTCCCATGACTCTTTCAACTTTGTCTGTTCGTCTTTCTAAAAGAAGAGAGTCAGAGATTGAGCCCCCTCTTCCAGCAGCCTTCCCCACTCCCTTTTGTGATTTCAGCGGAGGACGCCCTCATGACCGGATCGACTGAGACAACACAGCAGAAACAAACCAAATGATCTATTAAAGCAACGTGAAGAAGAGAAAAAGAAGATATTTCAAAGTAGATAGAAAGCCAACAACTAATATAACGTGGTTCCACCGATCAAACAGATCGTGTGTACGTCCATGGGAGAAGGGAAGAGAAACTTTATTAAAACCTTGGGGAGTATAATAAGAATTACTTACACCTCACGCTGAGAAGATTACAAGCCCTTGATGATCACCAAGAATAACGAACCCATGTGGCTAAGCTTCTCTCACGAATCTGTCACCTAGATTAATTACACCCTTAGGAATTACAAATTCATTGGATTCTCTTAGAATACATTTAAGGCCACCCGTAAGAGGTTATTTATAGGTCATAGTATTATTCTAGTCCTAAACAAACTCCATCAATAATAAGAAAACTGAATCCAACTCGAAGTTAAAACCGATTCAGAAAAAGAAACTGTCAAATCTAACATTATTCAGGCTTCACAACGTATTCACGTTATAATCCTAACACTTCTCTCATCATTCCCCTTTCCTCCTCTCTCCTCTCTTCCCTCCCCCTCTCCCAACTTCCACCTCCTTCTTGTTCCTCCACTCTCTTCTCTTCGCCGCCACTTCAATATTTCTCAATTGTTGCGGTAAAGGATGGGATCATCTATTCCCATGATTAGCATCGTTGTACTTGAGATATTGAAATGATTACAAAATGGTGCAATCTCAACTATAAAGAGTGGTTAATGTATGTATACATCACGCCAAATCTAAAAAGTTAGCTCATCGATCATATATAAACGAGAATGACTTTTGCTTCCGATATTCGATTTTTACGTGGGAGTGCCGGAATCGAAGATTTGGGATGAATAATGTGACAAAACGTCTCTTGTGTGATACGTTGTTTCCTTAGCTTCACAATATTTCCCACTTTAACTTCTATGATTTATTAAAGTAAATAAATATTGCCTCCAAATTACATCTCCAAACCAAGTTTATATAAACACCCAGCTTACATGAATTGACCATATTATTGGATATTAAATATTTGTGGTTGTTTTTGTTTATATATCGGGCGTGTTTGTTTCGCCGCAAAACGCCGCAAAACGCAAATCGTAAAACTTCTTTTCCATTTTCCGCCGTTTGTTTCGCTGAAAAATAAGTTGCAAAATGCAACTCTTCTTTTCCCACTTGCAGTTGCTACAGTTAAATTTGTGGTCATGTAAATCTCACTTTTACACTCATATTTTCTCACTTGCAGTTGCTACAGTTAATTTTGTGGTCATGTAACTCTCACTTGTAGTACACTTACAGTTTAAAACAGTTACTTGTCAATCAATATATAATTTAATATTATTAAATATTTAATATTTTAAATAGTGTTCAATTTCTTTTTTAATTATTTATATATTTTATATTTTTAATCTTTAATTTTTTATTGTTTTTAATATTATTTTAATATTTAATATTTTACTATTTTAATTAATATTTTTATTTAATATTTTTGTTTAATATTTTATTATTTTATTAATACTTATTCCATTTTTTATTATTTTATTTAGAGTTAATATTTTATTAATATAACAATATTACTTTACTATATATTTAATTATTTATTTTTTAATATAAAAAATTACTTTATTAATATCATAATATATATTATTATTATATTAATATTTTATATTATGTTAATATGTAATAATAATTCAGTATAATAATACTATAATGATAATTTATTATTAAATTATAATTATATTTTACTTTGTTAATTTTATATTTCTATAATATTACAATAATATTATAATAAAATTTATATTATAATAATTTTCAAGTATTTTTAATATTATAATATTATAACTATATTTTATTATTTTTGTAAGATTTTTTAATATTTATATTTTATTAGTATTCTTAAAATTTTATTAATGTTCTTTAGATTTTCTTAAAATTTTATATTATTTATTTAGTTAATATTTTAATAATATTTTACTATTTATACTAATATTTTATTAATATTATTGTTATAAATAAAATATTAAGAATATTAATTTTTTATCTCAAATTTATTAATACAATTTAATTTGCAATAGTAGATTTATTTTAATAGTATTTATAATATTTAAATCACTGCTACACTTAATTTTGTGGTCAACTTTTCCACTTACACTTTTATATTACCAACCAAACACCGTAAAACACAATATACTTTACCATTTACACTTTCACTTTATCAACTAAACACCGTAAAACACAATATACTTTTCCATTTACACTTCACTTTATCAACCAAACACCGTAAAACACAATATATTTTCTCTGCTACAGTTCACTTTTTCCATTCTCATTTTACGACTTACGACTTGCGACGTTTTGCAACGAAACAAACAGGCCCATCATGAAAACTTGTCATTTTCACTTATATTTATTTATTTAAAGAAAATAATGCTAATAAAATAAAATGACGAGGCTTCCGAGAATTTTCTTGTGAGGTTGACAGAAGCCCATCTTGATTTGTCTCGTCCAAACCAAAGGACATGCGGTTTGTTCATCTTCAAAAGAAAAAAAAAAACAAAAAAAATAGCGTTGCTTTCAAATAAGTACGGTGGTAGATCCGAAAACTTCAACCAAGTTTTGTCTAATTAAGCAAAAAGAACCCAAATAGTGGATTACATCTTTAGATCCGGTCCCTGTTAGGTCAAGAGGGAGAAAGAATCTGGGAACCATGAGCATGACGTTCCTCATGGATACAGTCTGTCACGCCCCGCTTTATAAAATACGCTGGAGTGAAGACGCGACGAGTGTCGGCGATGTGTATACGCGAGAAAAATATATCACGTATACACGCTAAGTCTAAAATGACCTGAACAAGTTATATAATGTTGGGATTTGAATCGAACAAGTAGTCTAACATCGGCTAGGCATAGTGATGGTCTTGGATTTATAAGGATTTGAGCTATTCCACTTAGAAGACTAGTCTTTTGGGATGGTGCCTCGATTGAGCACACATGATCTTCTCGGATGAGGAGTGAGGAAGATTGGCTTGCAGGAAGGCCCCAGACTTCTTTGGCTGAGGTGAGGGGTGTGAAGATGAGTTTACAGGGGGGGGATTGTTATGATTTGGATCGAACAAATAGTCCCACATCGGCTATTATTAACTATAATTAGTAATTTTGAGATGGTGTCCGAGTCCTTACATATAAATCAACTATAATTAGCACAGTAACCACTGCAATATAACATATACATCTTACACATGATAATGGATGAATGAATAAATAGAATAAGCATTGAGCCCAATTTATAGAGAATAAAAAAAATGACTGAAAATAAAAAGGGACAAGAAGAATACCCTTGGGGGTCAAAGAGAGTAAACATCACCCTCCTCGAAATACATGCTCAGAAAAAGCAATACCCATATCCTTGCATTTGCACATCCAGAAACATGTGATTGAAAGAATACAAGAGAACATGCAATGGCTTTTGATATATTATTTATTAGATTTTTGGTACATGCGTTGTGTAACTTTGCAAGGAGAACTACTCAGAAGAGCCGCCAAATATATCATTTTGCTAAGTCCGGCTCCTTTGAAGAGTTAGTTTTTAGTAATTTTGTCACGTGTGATGCATTCTTATGAACTGATGATGGAAAGAAGATAAGGAAAACAGGGCTTTGTAGTGGGATATCATCAGGTTGTAAAACTAGTTCCATTTTGCTCACCGCGTCTCTCGTTCACAGGCGTTATCGCGTCTTGGGAGACATTTAGCCAGGTGGGGCCACTGGGTCCCACCTAGAGGCCCACCAGAATCAACGGCCCAGATGGGCGCGGTGACCGCTGTGATGAAAAACACGGTGAGTAAAAATCTTTTCGTTGTTAAACAGTTGAACAACCCAAAACTTACGTAATTGGCGCATATATATTCGTTTATTCATTTAAACATAAATTAGTTCAAATGTAGCTATTAAGCTAATGAATGAGCCCAATAAGTGAGACCCGACTCATTGACGAAAAGATTGGTAAAGTGCTGACAGGCTTAGGTTTCAGATCAAACTGCAGGCTTTGTTTATTAAGGGGCGGTTTATTTGATCAGAAAGTTGAAGAAAATGGGAAATATGGTAGGCTCTAACGTCAGTTTTCCTCACTCTCCCTCTTTTATTGTTTGTTTGAGGCAAACCAGATAACAAGAAAAATTGTACTGACATCAAATGTCAGTAATTTTCTAATTACTATTTTCAACCCAAAATGGGCAGAGAAATGCTTGAAAATCTGACACCGCTATGGGCCCCACATGCTTACCTTGAGAAAGCTTTCGGATTTAGTTCATGTGTGTGAGCCACACACACATACAATAAGAGGACCAATCATGCATTGACACATGTATTAATCCTCTTATAATATATTATGTGGGTGAGTCTCACACATATATTATAAGAGATTATAAGAATTCCAGTTCATGTGTCAACGCGAGATTGACTCTATTATTGAATGTGTGTGTGGCTCACACACATGAATCGAATCCTGAAAATTTTGAGTTGTGTCAAATTTTTCAAAATGCTTTCAACATCCATACACGTCCTAAGAATAAAAAAAAGAAGGAAAAAGTGAATGAACAAGCTCGAGCAAGCTTTTAATCCACCGAGCCAAGTTAAATCAACCCTCCAGAGTTTATGTTGTCCATTTATAATGAGAAACATGGAGAGAAGAGATCTTTTAGACCACCAAAGACGTTCTATTTTAGAATTATGCGTATATTCTTTTGTTTAAAACTAACATCGAGAATGCACGGACATTATTATGATGTGGTTTTACCCTTTAAAGACATAAATATTAGAATAAATTATATATAAGATATCGAGCTCTTTGACACACTGTTAAGAACAATCGAGCTCAAGCCTAAGCTGAGCCAAGTCTAGCTACATTCACATTTATTTATTTATTTATTTCATAGCAAAACTCAAATGCTCAAATATATGTGAGGACCATGTTAATGCTGAAAAAATAGAAGTGTCAGGTCGTACATATGAGTTTGCCCTGAATGATGCGATAGTCTGGATATTTCAACTGCAGTTGTTGAAAAAACATGGAGATAGCTCGTGTCCAAACAAAAGCCAACATAATAGGTGGAGCACCCGCGATGGCGTCTACATTACGCCGGTTTCACAAAGGCCAAAGGACACGGATTGATGTCATTAGGAGCAAGTGCTGGGAATTAGTATGTTTGGGATTTACCCTTCCTAATCAAGCATAGAGTGATGTTCAAGCACAACGTTTGTTTAGTCATTGAACGAGTTTGAACGAGCATTTTTCCAAGCTATTTTACAGCCATAGATTATAGATACCAAGGTCACATTAAACAGGAAGGAAACCAAAAGGGCAGAGTCGAGCACATGTGATGCAACAGGCCTCAAGCTAAAATAGGCGGGGGACCCAGGGCCATGGCCTTCACTGAAGAGGATCAAATTTTGAGATACTAAGATGGCCTCCCATGAGATACTAAGTTTAATTCTTGTATCCTATATATCCTTCATTATCCTTTCTAAAACAAGATAATACTCTACAAAAAGAGCAGGAGGGTCCTCTTCTTAGTCCCCCACTGTCCAGAGATTCCTTAAGCTACTATGGTGATCAGTTATGGTTCCTTCAATGCAAGAAAAGAGTAATCCTAATGTCTTCATGCGTAAGTGGTTTTTATTTTTTATACTCTCTCTCTCTCTTCTCGTTCTGGTTTTAATCATAGACTGCAGAAAATATTTAAACATAGAATTTATCATAAAACTGTGCTATTTAGGCTATGTTTTGAATTCAAAATGAGCTACAGAGAGAGTGATGTGTGAGACTATTTAAAAAAAAAAATTGTGCGAAATTCACCAAGAGTCGGTTGTATGTATTATTTTCTTGAGTCCAAGTTGTAGTTCACTAAAAATAATTCAGTTAACATTATTGCTAAATTTTACCATCAGGGGCAACTTCTTATGTTTTTTTTTTACACCCCCGCCCCCCGAGGATAAACTTTTTTTGGTACATTATTCTCAAATGTAGGTGAGTTCTAATATGCCCCAAATTTCCTTATACTTGACATTATCTGTATCTCCAAACCGAACGAAACTAAAGTTACTTAATGCTCCTTGAAAATAGTACCACATCCTTTCCAAATGATAATTGACAGAGAGAATATATATACTATAATTGATTCATTTTTCGTATACTCTATTTCTGCAAGTGCATTTTAGTGTATTGGTAAAACCTCTTTGTAGTGATTAAGAAGTGCATGTTCAAATTTTGCTTACACCAAGTTATGACTTATTCTCCAAAATAAATATGTAAACAAATAAATAAACTCTTATTTTCCGTATTTGCATTGAGTTCAGGGTTCATAGAGTTTTTAAACTTTTCCTTTAGAGAGATGAGTTACTCCAAGAAGTGGTATTTTTTAACCTAATCCGTGGACTAGAAATAAGCAAGAGCAATTCGTGATGACCGTTAGTTTTTATGACACAAATACCCCAAATTTCATTTGATAAAGATTTGCATCTATGACAAATTTGCTATAAGTTTGACCATCATCTTGTAGGTCACCTAGGGGGGAGGGGGTGAATAGGTCACTAGCTAATCTAATGCCCAACAATACGAAATTAAAAACTATTTATGCAACATAAAACTATTAGGCTAACACACAACGTATAACCAAAGAGTGTAGCCGAATTCCCAGTGAAGAACTCTGAACTATCTCCTCAAGATTCTTCTAGATTAAGAGTTGAGGTGCCACTATGAATCTCTTTGTTAAATACAAGTGTGAGCACACAAACAACCCAAGCATATATATCAGTTGAGCACAAAATATATCAAATATATAGAGATGAACAATAAAAGCATGCAAGATATGCAAACACAAGTGAGAGAGAGAGATGAACAATTCCCAACACGGGAGAATTATTTCGAGGTTCGAGCACACTTGCTCTACGTCCCCGTCTTCAACATTATGAAGAATTTTCACTAGAATCGATTCTGCAAGATCACTCGGTGCCGCAACACCTACAACGAGCTCCCTCAAGAACTCTTGGACCCACAAGTCTCTCACTTGTTCCCGCAAGAATAACACACGCAAGCACACTAGCTTGTCGAGGCCGCACCTCTACAAATTCCCAATATAAGGGGTGGAACACTTGTGATCACTTCTCTTTATCACAAAAACTACTCTCACAAACAAGGATCCCTAGAGGATAAGTATAGCAATGGAAAGCTCAAGTTTTTGTGAGAAAACTAGATAGAACTTGGGTGAAAAAAACTCAAGAGAATGCTTTAGAAAACTCAAGAAAAACTCTCTTGATAAACTCTCCTTTTGATATGGAATTTAAGCCCAAAAACTTATTGGAAAACCTCTGAGAAAAATGAGAAAGACTGGCATAAAAACTTCTCTAAATTCTTGTCTGACCAAAACAACCCCCTTTTATAGAGTTACAAAAACTAGCTGTTGGGGCTAATATCCAGGCCAGATGACCTATCGGTCGACCGGCCGATCGACCGGTCAACGGTCATTTTTCAGACCATTGGGGTTGTCGTCGACCGCCCGGTTAACCGCACCCAGGTCATTGACCTATCGGTCAACCACTCATCGATCGAGGCAAGAACTAGAGAGCTTGTCTCTCTGGTCGGTCGACCGGGGCCAGATCCAGAGAGCAAGCTCTCTGGATCGGTCGACCGGCCCTCAAGCCAGGGCTTGTGCACGTTGCTGTGCGCATCGGTCAACCGCTCGGTCGACTGACCTCTGGTTCGGTCGATCGGTCGGTCGACGCCAGAAGCCCAAAACAGGGTTTTAAGGGATGAAATCTAGGACTTGTAAAACTCTAAAATTTTATTTAAAACCCATAAAAATCCACAAAAATAAGTTCAATGAAATACTTTAAAGTACAAATATGTGTGATAAAAAATCAACACATATTACAAACAATTTAAACAATTTTTGCGATATAAAAGTTAAAGCTTAAATCAAAAACCGTATTTTCCAAAAACATACTTCAAAATGAAAAACGATTTTTTTTCAAAACTTGTTCAAGTACAAAAACAAGATATTTAAACACATTTGAAGCATAGCGTGTATGAAAATGATCCAATACACATAGAAGATGAAATATACTTATTTTTGACAATAAACTCAAAAATAAGTTTTGATAAACATAAAATCATGAACTAGAAACATCAAAATAAGTTTTTCTAAACATTTGAACCATCAATGTTTAAGGATGAAATCCAAAACTCATATAAACAATATAAACTTGTTTTGATGAAATCTATTCATGAAAATGAAATATGTATTCTTTGAAGTTCAAAACCAAAATGGTATTTTTCTAAAAACAAAATTATTTCACATGAAATATTTTGTGTGTGTGTAAATGAGCTTGAGCAATCTTCAACAAATCTATTCTTTATATTTTATCTAAAACAAAAATCTTAACACTTACAAACATGACTCAAGTCTTAAAATCTTCTCTTGAAAATCTTCTTCTCCATGTTGACTTGGTCCAAACTTGATCTTTGAGCTAGACTCCTCTTTGAATACTTGATGCGATCTTGAAGCGCGAGCTCTTGAATCAACACGTACTAGCTTCAAAACTTGACTTTGAATTTTTCGTTGAAGCTAAACACCGACTAAAATCTTGATTGAATATCTGAAACTTAATTAACATAAGATCATTAGTACTATAACTAATGAGTTAATCATTATCAAAACTAGAGTGATGGGCCTTTAGGCCGACAATCTCCCCATTTTTGATGATGACAAAACTCATGGACTTATATATGCATAGATTAAAGATAAGCTTCATAAAAGCTCCCCCTTAACTCATACATAGTATAAACATATAGATATTCAATATGTTGGTAAACAATCTGTATGCTCTAATACCAATTGTTGTAATTTCAAGGTCAGAGGATGCCCCCACGTCCGGATCGACTGGGGAGGCGCAGCGGATACGAACCACAGGATCTACTAAGGCAACTTGAAGAAGATAAGAAGAAGATATCAAAGTAGATAGAAAGCCAACACATAATATAACGTGGTTTCACCGATCAAACAGATCGTGTGTACGTCCACGGGGAGAAGGAGAAAAACTTTATTATAACTTTGGAAGAATACAATAAGAATTACTTACACCTCACGCTGAGAAGATTATAAGCCCTTGATGGTCGCCAAGAACAGCGAACCCTTGTGGTTAAGCTTCTCCACGAATTTCTCACCTAGATGAATTACACTCTTAGGAATTACAAATTCATTGAATTCTCTTGGAATACATTGAAGGCCACCCCTAAGGGTTATTTATAGACCATAAAACTCTCATAATCCTAAACAAACTCTTTCAATCAGAATAAAGAAACTTGAATTCAACTCAGACTCAAAACACCTTCAATCAGAATAAAGAAAACTTGAATCCAATTCGGACTCAAAACAAATCCAAAAAATGAAACTGCCAAATCCGACATTAATCAACCTTCACGACGTATTCACGTCATAATCCTAACAATCTCTCCCTTGACTTGAATACGTTCAAGTCCGAGAATAGCCACCATGCTTCATGTGCTCGCATCTACGCACAATTGAACAAACTTGACTTCATCACCATCTCACTCCCTATTCTCCATAACCCCCTCATGGGGTTCACATCTTGATTAGGTCGAATAAGTTCAGGCCCAACTTGAACTTTATTATGATCTCCTTGATCTACACAAGACCTATGAGAATTTGCTCCACTATAGGAGTAACGATCTGGATTACCTTGTTGCGCGTCTAGTCCCAATCCCTTTCAGGGTACAATTGAACATCTGAGCTCGAATCCATCGTAGTCTACGATTATTCTACAACCACCACTTTTCAAGACGAGGATAACTACAATTCACCAACTGTGGCCTCTGAATTTTGCAACATATACATTACCGATACGTTCGGCTTGAAACATCACATGGGTCTTTTTGAAAACTTTCATAAGATCACCTTTCGAGCTGAAACAGAACCCTTCTCTATGTAAAGCTCTAAGAGAGATGAGATTGTACCTTGATTTGGGAACATGACGAACGTTTTGAAGAGTAGTGATGCATCCATCATGAGACCAAAACTGGATTGTTCATTCGCCAATCACTTGGAATTCCCCATGAAGACTTCTCCCCCTTGGACCGAAGTGTATGAAGAGAACATTTTCCTATTGGAATTGATATGCTGCGAACATCCAGAATTTATGACCCATCTATCTTTATTACCAATTGGTCTATTTGTAACAGATAGAACGTCGTACTGTTTTTCATCTCCTTCAATCAGTTCAGTGATATTAGCATCTGATTATTTCTTCTTTCGAACCCGGGTGGCCAGCAAAGACCCACCTGTGTCTATGCGGCAGAGCCCTGCTCTCGGCCATTGGCCAAGAGCGGGCCAAGGATTTTTTTTTTAATTTTGGTGTGGGAAAAAACTTAGTTGTAAAATTTCAGAAAAAATATGTAAATTTAAATGTGGTTTGGTACATTCTCATGTATATTTTAGTTGGATTTTTTTGATTGAGTTTTGATGTATAAAAATTTCATGGATAATTATTGTATACATGATATTGAATAAGCTATTCATACCAAATTAATTATGGAAAGTTGATTACTTACTTGGATTGATCTCCCATAGCATGTTCCACAATTTCTGCACTTGAGATTTCTTTTCATTCATGCTTCGCTTGAGGAGAAAAAAAAGGAGGTGTGGAGAGTTGGGTCATGGTTTTTCTTTGGAAGTAGAAAAAGAAGTAGTTTAGGTTTTTTATAGATTATTAGGGATTTAAAAATCAGAATTTCAGTTGGGTACAAACTGCTTGATTTGGTAGTTTAGGATAGAATTAATTAAAGTTATGATTTTGAAAATAAGATTTGGATTTGTGCAAGTTAGAATAGATATGATTTTTGTTAGTATTTAGATTAGGATTAGTTAAGATTTATGATTTGGTTTGTTAGAATAAAGATTTGATTAGATAGGGCTTGGAGGTAGTTAGGATCTAGGATTTGAATTAAGATAGGATTATGGGATTGAATTTGGGTTAATGGGTGAGGATCTCAATAGTAATGGGTTATGGGATAGGAAAAAGGAAAAGATATGAATAATAATAACAATAACAATAATAAATACTAATAATCAAAAAGAGATAGTAGTAATAATAATAATAAAATTATCAACATTAAAAATATTATCTAATAATACTTGGTAAAAATACTACCATTAATAATAATGACTAAAACAATACAATAACAATAAGAATAATAACAATAACAATATCAATATTAACAATAATAGCAACTATAATAATAATAACAGTAACATAGTAATGAGAAAAATACTAGCTAGTAATTAAAATGATAATACTTAATAATGCTAAATATATAAGGCCAAAATACAATTTACTATCTTAAAATAATTTGTACTATAAATCAAGTTAACAAATAATAATAAAATAACCAGTAAAATAAAATAAATACTTTAGAAAATAAAAAAATACAATATTTTAGACCAGGATATTACACTTGCCATGGTCGTGAGCATGCCCCCTTTTTGCCGTGAGTCTCCTTTGTTCTTCTCTCTTTCATTTTGTATTGGGTGTGTTTATAATAGTGCATGTATTAGTATATACTATGGATATATGTATGCAGTATTATGTGTATTATTTGTAGTTGGGTGTGCATGACTATTATGTGTGGGTGTCAGTGAATGCATGCGTGTATAGTGTCTATTTATTGCATGTGCATGGTGATTGTGTGTGTGTGGGTGTTTAATGTGCATGCATGGGTATTAGTATTTAAACATGTTTATATGTATATATGTATGTATATATAAATATTAGTATATGTATGTGTATGCATGTGGGGGTATGTATATAATGTGAACATATGTGTTTGTATATCAACGTGTATGTTTGGGTTGCATGTACAGCGATCCGGACCTATTCGGTGAGATCCGGACCCGTTACGAGAGATTCAGAGTTGTGCTCATTATAAACCCGATAGGCTGGCGATTCGAAGACCGATCCATGAGACGATCCAGAGATTCATACCAGTTCGTGCAGTGAAGACCAGACGACGATTCGGTTCTAAAATCACGTCATTTCATGTGAGTGTTTGCTCTTAAATCATTTTTTCTTATTTATCATTGTCAGTATCACTTACATGTTATCTGTATCATTTCATGTGATTATCTGATAGATTTGACCAGTATAATTATCATCACCATTTCATATGATATCAGTGATCGTACACCTTATTTATTTAGTTGATTTGAGTGATTATCAGCGTTATTTCATGTGTTGGTAGTTTGTCACTGTTGGTTTAGGCCTAGTATTGGATACCTGAGACTGTGACTTGATTCGTTCTATTGATTGACTGGCCGAATTCATATTTGTGCTTTAGACGTATATTGACCTTGTATTTTGATATTGAGATATTAGACTTATACCACTTCATGTGTAGATGATTACCATTTTCGGATTCGGATCTAGTTATGATAGTCTGTCTATGGGATTGATCTTGAGATGATTGATTCGTGACTGTGATTAGAAATATAAATTTTATGTGGAATATTTATCAGACTTGTATTTAATTGGTGATTATTCATATAAGAATTAATTTGGATATTGAGGATGATTTAGTTATGATCTTTCTTTATTAAGGGATTAGAATTCTTGATGCTTGGATCAGTACATGGACTTATTTAGAGTTGATGATTAATTGGGATTTATATTTTTATATCAGATAATAATTAGTAACTAGATGATATGGATAATGGTTGGAGTATGATTAGATGTATGAATATCTTACTATTGATATCGATGTGTACGATCAGACTAATCTTGGACTGTTAGCAATAATTATTTCTGAATTCATCTACTTGTTAGGTTGTGAGAGTATTGATGGTTCACTTTTGATGCTGAGTAGACTACTTTAAATATTCAAGGGCGTTTTACTCTTTATTTATAATTCGATATTTGTTGATTTAAGTTGATCTCGAGGATAATCAGTAGACTACCTTTTCATGATTGGTTCTTGATTTATTCAGTTATAGAGATAGAGTTATTATGGGTTTGATTTCGTTAGTATCGGTGATCTTATACTTCAAAGTTTGATAGCAATTATTATTTGATCTCGGTTATTGATGATTTAGAGGATTAGAATAGATTAGTAACACTGAGAGAACTAATTATTTGATTCATTGGATTTGTAAATTACTGTACCGGATTACTTTGATATGGATTGATACTTGATGTTCACGATGATTATATTGAGACTATGGTTTGATGAATCAGTTACTGATATCGTTTTAATACAGATAGATGAGATTTGACTGATTCTAGATGGGACTGTATTGTAAGGGATCAGTGTCTAAACCTGTTACTGTAATTAATTCATGTTACTGAAAGTTACTGAGAAAGTATTGTTAGACTGTAACACTTGGTACAACTCTATTCATTGTATACACGGTCATTGTTACTGTTCACTGTTCTTATTATTGTTCACCGTGTATACTGTTACTGTTACTGTACTGTTACTATCACCGCATCACCCAGTATTCTAGTAACACAGAAATTGATTGTTTAACTAAATTAAATAATAATGTAAATGGACAATTTAAACTGGGATTGGGGAAATTGATGGAGGAGACATCATCTGTATTTTGGGTGGACGTAGGATACAGGTTGCGCAGCCTACTGAGGGTTCCACTGTAGGGTTCCTCGGGGATGACTGGCATCCCATCTGTACTGTTATTGTTCCACTGTTCATAGAGTGAGATTACTGTTACTGAGTACCTAGCGGTACGGCCTGGTTCAGCGCCAGAAAATTGAGGTCGTGGTCCCGGGTATGTGCGAGACCCACCTAAAGCATATACAATGTCTCCAACTGATCAGTTTTAATAACTTAGGATCTTGATTGACACGTGTGATAGGCATAGTATGGGATGCGTCTACTGCATGTGATAATTGGTGTTCGCTAACGTAATAAATAATAATGAACTGTTTATAGTGTATTGTGATTAACTGTATTCACCTGACTGTACACATGACACTTGATTTGGACATCTTATGCTAGCACTGACTGCCTTATTATTGTTCAACATGCTATTCTAGTCTCATTTCAGTTTTTATTTTTCCTAGTTTTCTTCATGATATTGATTATCGGTTATCTTTCATTACAGTTTATCATTATGTACACACTGTTTATATGCACGAGCACTTCTCTTTTTCTTACACACTCATTAGGTCGCTTTCTAACGACCCTGAATTTGCACGTCTAGATAGGGACATTTTATTCTTTGATCAGGTTTTGTTGAGATCGTACATGTTGCGAGGAGCTGGAGTCTCTATCTATTCTGGTATTATTACCTTCCTTTATTCTAGCTATTATTCTTTGATTCCTGTATATCAGACTTGTTTCTATTCCATTTTTTATTTCATCTGAGATCATGTGTAGACATTATATGTACTATTGCAGTGACGTCGATTCTTCATAGTGATTACATAGCTTGTTCATGTTACTTATGTTTAGTGTGTATACGTGGGGTATTTTCATCGCGTATATACGTCACCGACTCTCGTCGCGACTCCGTTTTCACGTATTTTGGGAAGCGGGGCGTGACATAATGAAGGCCTAGATTTTTTTTCTTTCATGTCTAATTCTACTTTTTGAGCCATATACTTCTTTCATTACTATATATGATTTAATTTCTCCTCTCCAAAAATCACCATTAGTCAGATGAATTCCTAATACATAGTCTAAAATTAATCATGTAATATATCATCGTGCTGCTACATATCTACAATTCCAACTCCCAGTCTTTACACAATAACAAATAACAACAACAAAACTTTTATCCCAAAAGTATTTTACCTTTGTTTTCACTTTGCTTTTAGAAACTAAAGCATACATTTCTGTGCTTGGAGCTGAGATTGACAGGGTGTCACCACTTGGATTATTTAAACAATTTGAGGAGGCTTTATTGGCCAAACCTATGGTAAACCTGTCCTCATTTTTGAATCTTGGTGGAAGCCAGTTTGGCTATAGTTCCCGTGGTATTATCATTATTACTGACCTAACTGTAGTAATTTTTGTTGTAAAAGAATAATCGTTAACATTTCCATTTTAAAAATTAACTGATATGTGTTTATTCCATTAGCTTACTTTATGTAACTGATGGAAAACTGACACACAATCTATCAATATTGTTTTATGATTGAATTTGTCATGATACCTAATTACACTAGCTTGTCGTATGATGCCTAATTTCATGATGAAACTGAATGTTTTTCTATTACAAAGTTAATTAAGTATAGAAATATCATCTTCATGATTAGGATATACAAGCAATTAAGTAGCTCAACCAATTTTCAGAATTTGTTGTGTTTTTAAGTAGCTGGGTATTATGATAATTTCTTTTTGTGACAGGTTATTGGTTTTGTGAAGATCTTTCTAGGTGTTGATCATGGATGAATTATAAGATATGATGTTAATGATCAAGTTGCCGTGAAGAGCGCAAAAGAAGCTCATAAGGACAAGATAGATTGGTTTCTGAAGTATCTGAAGTAAAAGTTCCTTGTGATGCTGAAGGAATCAGTGGCATATGTATTGGACTTGTGAACTGTTTTCGATATGTGCAAACAATAAGTACTCTCTGAGTACAAAATATAAAGGCTCATGATAGCAAACCTAGCTAACTAAACATTTAATTGAGACCTCATGAGTCAATAAGGATTAATATCAATTATTATGGTGCTTTTCTATTTTTGGAGAAGGTTTTGGGGATTCATGTGACACCAAGAAACAAAAGAGAAAGGAGGGAAGAAGGCTCAGCTGACTTTTGTGAAAGAAAAGGATGAAATGAGTCAGAGAGTTAGATGATAGGTGAACACGGCCTTGGAAACTGGAGATCATTGCTGACTGACACTAGTAATATACTCGTCTTGCTTCTTTTCTTGATTCCTTGTCTTCCTGAATGCAAGGTTGATGAGATGTAGCAAGAATGGGAGGTTGCGATGGACGAACCATCTTGGGTCGGGGATCAAGCGAGGGAACTTCGCCCCGCATGAAGGTAACAAAGACTCATAGCCTTTGACTTCCAAAGAGAGAGTGAGAGATTAAAGCACGAAAAGATGTAGAAGCAAAGAGATAATGCAACAGAATGTCGTTCTTTCTACCCCATCACAACTTATAAATACATAAAATCAATCCTCCTAGTCATTGATCCGGAACCTATGAAAGGTTATCACTCACTTGCAATCTTTAAAACACACAAACTTCAAATCAAAGGTATGACACGTATATACATCCTACCAAAGAAAGAACATGAAAAATCAGAAACATTTGCACTATTCTTTTTTTTTTTTCTTACAGTCCCTTTGAATGTGCCCCTTCTCAATGCAATGCCAACACTCAACAGCCCTTGATTTGGATTTGCCTCTCTAAGATTTGGACTTGAATTTGCTGTTCTTTTTCTTTTTTATATTCATCAACCTCCCTATCCTTTTGACACTCAGGGCACTCCCTAAAGTATCAGCCGCACCCAATGACTTCCAGCGCGTATTTTCACTAGAACACCTATTGCATCATCAAATTTCAAGGTTCCTGTCCCACAGGAATTGTTCACCGCCATCACGAGACCATCCCAGGTCTCAGGTAGACTGGACAATAGAACCAACACGCTGATCTCGTCACCGAAATTGATCCCAACAAATTCCAATTGAATGTCAGCGTGTTTAATTCATTAAGATGCTCAACGATGCTTTCGTTGTCCGCCATCTTCAGGTTGAACAATTTCTTCATCAAAAAAACCCTGTTCAATGCCGAAGGTTCTCGTACATCTTCGATAGGGCCGCTTCCCCCTAGAGACATTGAATGCAACCATCGATGCCAGGGATAATAGAATTGTCCCTAGGGCTTTCCGATCTAGGACCTCCCACTCGCCATCTGTCATCTCCTTCGGGTTTTGGGCCTTTCCACTAGAAGAAGATAGAAATCTTTTTGGTACAGTAGTCTTCGATCTGCATCTTTCAGAATTCGAAGTTGTGCCATTGAACCTTTCGACTCTGATCTTTCCTTCTCCCGCTATCACGAATCGTAGCTCTGATACCAGTTGTTGGGAGGATGACATATTGGGGAGGAAGAAAGAAAAGCAAATCAAACGCATAATCAAAAACACCTAGAATTTATGTGGAAAATCCAAATGGAGAAAACTTATGGAGCCGTACGCAAATCAACTATATTTGAGAGAGATTACAGAGGGAGAAGATAGAACCTCACAACAGCTCTGTACTTACAATGACATACACTCACACCTTACCCCTAATACCGACATATATCCTTTTATAGAAAAAACTAGGGTTATAAGTTGTGAAATCACCAAACTGTCCTTGACACGTGTTTCCAAGTTTCACGGGCTACGAAGCTTCCAGGCTGGACTGCTTCTCTGCTATGCATCTCCGAGTTGCCACTTTGCTCTTTCGCTCCGAGTGCTCCTCCGCCTAGATACTTCAGAGTGTTCCTCCGGAGTGATACCAAGATGCCTACTCCGGAGCGAGACTTCGACACTGCCCATAACCTGAAACTCTGAACTCGCACAACCTCCTTACCGGAGTGCTTTGTCCTTCTCTCCAGGATTTGCAGGGGGACTCTTTGAACAAATTTTGGTCGTAGACAGCCTGTAGCCAAATCAAATTGCGGGGACAATTGATATGTGGCCATTCCTCAGGAGAGAGCAGGACTTCACAGTCCCTAATGATCCCATACCGTAGGGACGGTACATCACTAAGACCACAAACATCAGTAAGGCTAGAGCAATTTGAAAGCTTCAGCATTTCGAATGCAGACATCTTGTGATACAGTAGGGGAGGGGACCTTAAGCTTTTGAAGTCAGAAACATTCAGGGAACGCAGTGAGCATGGGAGATACTAGTTTGGGAGAGCTGGAGTGCAGGACAGTCTTTTATGACCAACTCTTTCAGAGAGTT
Organism: Agave tequilana; assembly: GCA_038442645.1. NCBI lineage: Eukaryota > Viridiplantae > Streptophyta > Magnoliopsida > Asparagales > Asparagaceae > Agave > Agave tequilana. Next base: position 343,596 of record JAVJIF010000873.1, read on the forward strand.
GAGGTTCTGAATGCCAACAACAGACATGAGATTCATGCAATCATTTATGTTCAGCTTCTCGAGTGAGGATAGGTTCTGATGCAGAGGAAGGGACCTCAGACTCTCGCATCCAGTAACTTCTACGGAATTGAGTGAAGGCGGAAGATACTCGTCTGGAGAGAGATGGAGTGCAGGACAGTCTTTTATGACCAACTCTTTCAGAGAGTTAAGGTTCTGAATGCCAACAACAGACATGAGATTCAAGCAACCATTTATGTTCAGCTTCACGAGTGAGGATAGGTTCTGATGCAGAGGAAGGGACCTCAGACTCTCACATCCAGTAACTTCTACGGAATTGAGTGAGGGCGGAAGATACTCGTCTGGAGAGAGCTGGAGTGCAGGACAGTCTTTTATGGCCAACTCTTTCAGAGAGTTAAGGTTCTGAATGCCAGCAACAGACATGAGATTCAAGCAACCATTTATGTTCAGCTTCTCGAGTGAGGATAGATTCTGATGCAGAGGAATGGACCTCAGACTCTCACATCCAGTAACTTCTAGGGAATGAAGTGAGGACGGAAGATGCTCATTTGGAGAGAGATGGAGTTCAGGACAGTTTGTTATAATCAACTCTTTAAGGGAGTGAAGGTTCTGCACGCCAGCAAGAGAGTTGAGCTTCAAGCAATCATTTATCATCAGCTTCTCCAGAGAGGATACGTTTTGATGCAGAGAAAGGGACTTCAGACTTTTAGATAAACATACTTCTAATGTTTGAACGGTTGGTGGTAACCATTCAGCTGATGTGAGATACGACTCTTCTAAGTCATACAAACATAACTGATTAAGAGAGGAAAGGTTGTCCACACCGTAGTCATCAGTAATCACGGAGGTAGAGCTTATATCTAATTCCTCTTTCCCAGAAATCTCCTGAAAGGGGTAGAAAAGTTCATAGGTAGGTTAGGAATAAATTACTCAATGAACAAACATGTTGCAGATCTTTCATAATCAACAAAAATTCCACGGGCATGAGATGGAAAGTACCTGGTTACACTGAAATTGATGTCTTTTGCACCACTCTTTCAACCTGAGGCAGTCTGTTATCTCCATGTGCTGGGGCGTGCAAGGAAGGAATTCATCTGGACTAATTTGAAGAAGAGGGCATTTTTCAAGCACTAAGCTTTCGAGGGAAGTCAGGTTCTTCAGCCCAGTCACCAACATCAGTTTCCAGCAATCACTAATATGCACATCTTGAAGCTTCGATGGCAGAGACTCCTCTTGCCTAAACTGCAGCTTGGGACAATTCGATAAATGCAACTTTCTAAGGGATGTCAGGTTCTTCAGTCTAGTCGCCAACATCAGATTCCGGCAATGACTAATATGCACATCCTGAAGCTTCCATGGCAGAGATTCCTCTTGCCCAAACTGCAGCTTGGGACAATTCGATAAATGCAACTTTCTGAGGGAAGTCAGATTCCTCAGCCCAGTCACCAACAACAGTTCCCAGCAACCAAATATATCCACATCCTGAAGGTTCAATGGCAGAGATTCCTCTTGCCCAAACTGCAGCTTGGGACAAAACGATAAATTCAACTTTCTGAGGGAAGTAAGGTTTTGTAGGCAAGACAAAGAAGTGAGGTTGATGCAGTCATCAACCTTCAAAGACTGAAGTAATGAAGAGAGGACAGGAAGTCTCGACAGTTTAGAGTTTTGTTTAATGGTAAGTCTGCCAAGGCAAGGGAGGAGTCCATCGCTTTCTACACAGACATCACCAGGGAAAACAACTGGCCCACATAGATGTAGATGCTGCAGGCTAACAAGATTACCTATGTCAATGAATATCTCTTGATTGTCTTTACAAAATTCAATTTTCAAGCACAACAAGTTGTAAAGGTGACATAGCGACTCCGGTAAGTCAAAGTCATTGCTACAATTTCTAATATAAAGATGGCGGAGCTGTTTGAGCTTGCTAACTGATGAAAGACATTTTAGACCACCTATCAATTCCTCTGCCCTTAAGCAATCCAAGCTATCTAGGTTTACAATGCTAGTCTGGTCATTCAGCCAGAAATTTTCTTCTACTATTAATGTGTGCAGAGCCCCTGGATCACTAAATTTCAAATGGTCAACTGTCATAACAGAATTACATTGCACAAACAGATGACGAACTTCTTTGGGAATCTTGTCTCGCACCTCGTCACTCTGTAATATAATAGATAAGTACTCATTATCTGAAATCGATCTCGCTAGATCATGGATCACATCATGCAGGACAACGCACCCAAATAATCCATATGCTGATTGAAATAATGACCTCATCTTCAACTCATCGAAATATTGTTTGCCTATGTCTTCCAACCTTTTGTTTCGACAAGGAAGAATAAAACCTTGTGCGATCCAGAGTTTGACTAGCCGATTTTTCTTGAATGTATAGTCTTTGGGAAATAGAGAACAAAACAGAAAACATGGCTTCAAATGTGCTGGTAAATGATGATAGCTTAACATTATTGCTGGTAGAATATCCCTTCTGGCTTGATCCAAGTTCCAAAGATCACTTCCTAAGATATCGATCCATCTGTCTTCATCAAATTCATAATGTAGGAGGCCTCCAATTGTCTTCACAGACAAAGGCAACCGACCACATTTTTCTATGATTTTTCTACCGATTTCTTCCAAATGTGGGTAGTCCTTGGGATCTCGACCACCGAATACACGATGCCCGAACAACGACCAACATTCACCATTTGACAAGCAAGCAGGGCGATAAGGAGACACTGTCTGCATGATCTCTGCAACTGGATCGTTCCTAGTTGTCACAATAATTCATATTGTTTCAACACTGCCCAGGGGGGCTCGAAAAGTATCCCACGGTCCTTGCTGCTCGTTCCACACGTCATCGAGAACAAGCAGTACCTTCTTTCCCTTTACTTTCGCCTTAAGAATATCTTGGAGGGCATTTAGCTGTCTGAGATTGCAGGACTCCTTTGAAATGGACTCTATCATTTCCTTTGTGAGTCTGGAGACATCAAAATTCTCAGAAACACAGACCCAACAAGTGCAGTTAAAATATTGTTGAACCCTTTGATCGTTGTAAACAAGTTGAGCAAGGGTAGTTTTACCGAGTCCCCCCATCCCAACTATGGGAATAACAGAGAACGTGCAGCTTTCATCATAAAGTAGCATCTCAATTACTTCATCTTTGTCTTGCTCCCTACCAAAAATGCCCGATTCATCGACATGAGAGCTTGTAGGCTGTGGCACATTCATGGAAAAATCTGGCATCCTAATTCCATCTCCCTCTCTCAAATGGAGAGCTTCTCGATCTTTTGATATCTCATCGAATCTCCCCCTAATGTTCCTGATCCTTTCAGGGATCGAAAGCTGTGATAAAATAGAGTTCAAGTTCCATACCTGTTGCTCCTCTTGTTCTCGCTTCCTCTTGTGGGTGGCTTCCACTGAAGCAACTCTGCTCTCTACTTGGATCCGTAGCAATTCATACTGGTAGTCCGCTAGCACGTCCTCAGCATCATAGGCAATGCCCTTGAGCTCTTTCACCCAGAGCTTCACAGAGTCATCTAGTATTTCCCTCCTCTCTGCATCTGCAAGCACAGCTTGGATCCTCCACAGCGTCTTCTGCAGCTTCTCTAGATCTTCTTTAACGGCATGTGTTGGCGATAACAAGGATGGAGATGAGGATGATGATGAAGAACTTGGAATTGTGTCTGTCAATTTAGTGGCCAGATCGCAGAGTGAAGATAACAAAGTGGATGCCATTGATCATAGCCTGATTGATTGCTTCTCCAAAATGGAACTGGGAGAACCAAATCAAGAACCAGGTGCTATGGGAAGTGAAGAGAACTATGAGTGTTTTTCAATCTCAGAGAGCAAAAGAGGAAAATTCTAAAGAGAAGTAAACTCAATGAATGCTACTGTGGTTCAGGAAGGAGAGATGAGGAACACTCCAAAGTTGGCCGGCATTTTTTATATAGAAAAAAAAAAATCCATGAATAAAGAGCGGAGAGGAGGAGATGAGGAACACTTCAAAGTTGGGGCGTTTTTAAAAAAAAGTTGTTGCTTCGTTGGTGTTTCTCGCATCAGCTGCCCCACCTAAGATGGACATTAATAATTACTCTTGTAGGCTAACTCAGTTTCATCCCCTTCGCGGTACGTTACCAAATAAATCACTCATATATTCTTAGTTAATTTCTCTCTCTTTTCCAATTAAACCTTGTTACTCTCTTTTTGTTGCTGCTGCAGTCATTGTTGGCTGTGCTAAACTCCACTTGCTCGTCAAAAATCTCCCTTGGTCCTTCATCAAAATCTACACCATCGTTTATAAGACTATCATCAGGGTCCGCTAGCATGATGTAGTTATGTAATATGCAACATGGAATAACAATTTATCTTGTGACTCAGAAGGAAAGTCTGGTTGACACCTAAATACCTTGAACCGTTTTTTCAAGATACCAAATGCATTCTAGATTTTTGATCTGAGAGGAGTGACGAATGTTGAAAAGCTCTCGACGGTTCAAGGGCTCCTTTCTCGCTTGTTCTTTTAAGTGGAATCTTAAGCCATGATATGGGGCAATGAATTCAGGTATGGTAGTGTATCCGACATCACAGAGGTAATATTTATCTACAAACAAAAAGTTATCTCATTGTTATATAACTAACTATAATAAAATTTATATGACAAAGTCCAATTATTTATAATACCTCTCAATAAACGAAGGTCTTTGGGTTAGGGCAATGCCAATGCACTCTTTTAACACAGCAAAGTCATGAGCTGAGCCTTCCCAACTAGCTATAACGTAACAAAATTGCTTATTTGGTGTCACAGCAGTAAGGACATTTTGTGTAAGATGGTCCTTGCTGAAAATCACCTAGAGGAGGGGGTGAATAGGTGACTATCTAATCTAATGGTCAATTAATGTGAAATTAAAACTAATAATGCAAACTACAAATTCTAATGCACAACACACCAAGTATAACACAAGAGTGTAGCCGAATTCCCCGTGAAGGGTTCTGGACTAACTCCTCAAGATTCCTCTAAATAAGAGTTGAGGTGTCGCGTTGGCTCTCTTGGTTGAATACGAGTGTGATCAAACAATCTCCAAGCATATAACAATAAAGCCCACAATATATCAAGCATATAAGATAAAGACAATAAGCATAAGCAAGATATAAATACAAGTAAGAGATAGAGTAGGAGCAATCACAAACACGTGAGATTTGTTTCGAGGTTCGATCACACTTGCTCTACGTCCCCGCCTTCAACACTATAAAGGATTTCCACTAAAATCGATCCCACCGGATCACTTGGTGCCGCAACACCTACAAGCTCTTCGGACTCTCTAGTCCCTCTCTTGTTCCCGCAAGAACAACACACCGCAAGCCCACTAGCTTGCCGAGGCCGCACCTCTACAAAGAGCTCTTACTAGAACTCGAAACACCGCGAACCTGCAAGTCCGCCTCCTCAAATACAAAGTATGAACTTTGGTGATCACAACACTTTGATCACCTAAAATCTTCTCACAATTAAGATCCCTATAGGATAGGTATAGCAATGGATAGCTCAAGTGATTGTGAGAAAATAAGGATGGAAGTTGTGTGGAGGAAAACACAAGAAATCACTTTGCAAAAACACTCTTGATAAACTTTCCTTTTTTTGATTGGAAATATTTGCTCTCAAACTAGTGGAGAAAACTCTAAAATAGATAAGAAAAACTAGGTTTGAAACTATCCAAAAATCTTGTTTAAAACAGTCCAACAAAGCCCCTTTTATAGGCCAAAGAAAAACTAGCCGTTGAGGTCTAATCAGCAGTTCTGACTGCTGTCGGTCGACCGCCCGGTCGACAAGCCAACGGTCAGATTTCTGACCGTTGAGCCAGCGGTCGACCGGCACGGTCGACCGTGGCCTGGATACAGAGAGCAGGCTTTTTGTCCAGTCGACCGGGGCCATTTACAGAGAACAGAGCTCTCTGGACGGTCGACCGGCCCTCCAGCCAAACTGGAGTGCACGTCTGTGCCCGTCGGTCTGTTGGAACATATTTCGATGAAGATATTTGTGAAGCATTTCATTTGGAGCTCTAACACAAGATATATCAAGAGTTCTACATAATCAAGACTTCCCAAAGAGAGTTGATATGATGTGTTTTGTAATTGTGAAATAGCATGTCAAAAGCCTTGATGCGCGCACACACACACACATATCATAGACCTATAGTCGACTTATTGTCCCTTATAGTCGACTAATAGCTTATGTAGTCGACTTGACCAAATCCTAGTCGACTAATCCTGTGTCTCAATTTAGACCCAACTCTCTGTTTGTCCATTAGTCGACTTGACAGACAACCTAGTCGACTAATAGACCTTGTAGTCGACTAACCCTATTCCCCTAGTCGACTAATCACTGGTCCAGTCGACTTGAAGGAAGTTGCAGTCGACTTGATTCAGTTAACCAGAAAACTGTCACTCGAACTTATCTTGACCTAGTCGACTAATACCAAAATGTAGTCGACTAACCTTTGAAAATTTGCCTAGTATAGTCGACTAACTCAAATGGCAAGTCGACTATAGGCAGTTTCTGACTGTTGGACAGTTTCTGTTATCTGGTCTTTTGTGCAACGTTTTCCAACGTTCTAATCTTTTGAATTGCACCTATAACTACCCTAACTTATCCTAGTGTGCAACTATATAAAGGGTGGTTAATCCTAAGGCCATATATCAATCCTAATCTTCAGTTTTCTAAATAAAAATTCTGCCAACCTGAAAACTAATTTCCACTTCAGTTCTTCACCAAAAGTCAAATTCCTTTGTGAAGTTCTCTGAAGTTTGTCTCCTATACTATACCTTGTCCAGGTTCATACACAGTACCAAGGCTTATAGGAAAGTGTTGTAATACTCAAAGTAATCATTGTACACGGGGGTCTTCTTGGTGTAGAAGCAGTTGTAAAAGGTGGAGTTTGTTCTCTTGGTGGAAGAGAAGGTGTACACATTTGGCAAAGGGGATTTGTCAAGTGGTGTGCATGGTTGTGATTTTGGGTGTACAAAATCAAGGATAAAGGAAAATCTCAAGCGGGTGACTTGGAGACTGGATGTAGGTCACGAGGACCGAACCAGGATAAATCTCTCGTGTTTGCGTTTGTCTAACTTTCTGAGATTTACTTTTCCTTTATTGCAAGTTTATTATTTGTTTAACTTTAATCCTTCTTTGTTTAGTATTTGTGTTGACTTTGTAGTTTAGATCCATAAGTGCCAACAGAGAAAGTTTCGCATTTGGCATCATCTCGGGACCAACATTTGGTATCAGAGCCCTGCATACCCTGAACCGGCATACAAGCAAGGATGGCAACGGAGTTCCCTTCGTCACAATTCAAAGAAGGACATTCTACACAACGTTCACCGCTATTTGACGGATCCAACTACAATTATTGGAAGTGTAGAATGAAGATCTACTTGCAATCGCTCAACTACGAACTTTGGAATATCGTAGAAGCATCGTACACCAAGCCAACAACCAACTACAACGCTTGGAGCGATGATCAAAAGAAGAATGCGAACCTAGACGCCAAAGCAATGAATGCTCTATTCTGTGCCCTAACCAAAGAAGAGTTCAACCGTGTGTCAACAGCTACTTCTGCACATCAAATATGGCATACTCTTCAGGTAACACACGAAGGCACAAGTAAATTTAAAGAGTCTAAAATATCTGTTCTTATCCACAGGTTTGAATTATTCAAAATGGAGGAGAATGAAACCATATCAGAAATGGTTACAAGATTCACCGACATTACCAATACATTAGCATCCCTTGGAAAGGACTACACCCAAGTTGAAAGAGTTCGTAAGATCCTTCGTGCACTCACACCAGAATGGGAGAAGAAGACAACAGCAATTGAAGAAGCCAATGATCTCTCAACTTTGTCGTTAGAAAACCTAATCGGTAATCTAATGACATATGAAGTGCAATTGGAAGAAAGAAAGAAGGAGTAACGACAATACCACTCAAAGAAGAAAGAAATTGTCTTCCATGCATCCTCCGACACGGACGATTCCAATGATGATAAAGAGGAGATGGCAATGCTTTCAAAGAAATTCAGGAGATTTCTAAAGCAAGGTAAATTTAAATGCTTTAATTGCAATAAACCAGGTCATATGAAGATGGATTGTCCTTTGCTCAAAAAGTAAGATAAATACAAGAGCAAAAAGTCCAGAAAGAAGAAAAACTACGAAGCATCATCAGAAAACAGTGATTCCTCTTCCTCGGATGAAGAAGAAACCACTGAACGTGTCAACCTCTGTTACATGGCCCTAGAAGATGATGAGGTATCATTTACTGAACTATCTGATGCATTTCATGAATTGTTTAATGATCTAAAGCATGAAAAATTGAAAAATAAAGTTTTATCAAAAGAAAATGAAAAACTGTTAAATGAAAATTCATGTTATGCTTTACAAGTATCTTCTATAAATTCTCAACAAGATGAGTTTGAAAAAGTCATATCATCTTTGAAAAATGATAATGAGAAGTTTATAAAAGAGAACATTTTTCTTAAAAAGGAAACTGAGTCTTTGAATAAAAGGATTTCTATTTTAGATAAAGATATTTCAGTTTTCAAAAAGAAATATGAAGATATTTTGCAAAATGTGACTAAGTTCAATCAAGTAAAAGAAAAATTGAATGATTTATTATCTTTTCAGAAGTTGTCACATAATAATTATGGTCTTGAATTTATTGAAAAATCTTCATATTGTTGTAATCCATATGATTCTTTTGTAAAAAGAAAGTCTAAGAAAAATAAGTTTATATGGATTCCTAAGAATTTAAGTATTCATGATAAAAATACCTATATTGCATCATACATTCATGATATATGTAATTCTTGCAATTATGTGTATACTAACAGGTGGAAACCAAATTCAAAATGGATTTGGACTCCTAAAGGTTAATATGTTCTTTTATATTTGGTACCATCTAACGTTTGTCTTGCAGGTACCATATAAAAAGTTGATTAGAACATATATATATATAGTTAATGATATATTTGTTACAGGAGGAGAACAAAGTATTTCTATATTTGTTATAACCCAATTTCTGCAGGGGGAGGAAAATATAACCTATTTTCTGCAGGGGGGTATATGTGCACACAACGTGTCATCATCAAAAAGGGGGAGAATGTTGGAACATATTTCGATGAAGACATTTGTGAAGCATTTCATTTGGAGCTCTAACACAAGATATATCAAGAGTTCTACATAATCAAGACTTCCCAGAGAGAGTTGATATGATGTGTTTTGTAATTGTGAAATAGCATGTCAAAAGCCTTGATGCACACACACATATCATAGACCTATAGTCGACTTATTGTCCCTTATAGTCGACTAATAGCTTATGTAGTCGACTTGACCAAATCCTAGTCGACTAATCCTGTGTCTCAATTTAGACCCAACTCTCTGTTTGTCCATTAGTCGACTTGACAGACAACCTAGTCGACTAATAGACCTTGTAGTCGACTAACCCTATTCCCCTAGTCGACTAATCACTGGTCCAGTCGACTTGAAGGAAGTTGCAGTCGACTTGATTCAGTTAACCAGAAAACTGTCACTCGAACTTATCTTGACCTAGTCGACTAATACCAAAATGTAGTCGACTAACCTTTGAAAATTCGACTAACTCAAAAGGCAAGTCGACTATAGGCAGTTTCTGACAGTTGGACAGTTTCTGTTATCTGGTCTTTTGTGCAACATTTTCCAACGTTCTAATCTTTTGAATTGCACCTATAACTACCCTAACTTACCCTAGTGTGTAACTATATAAAGGGTGGTTAATCTTAAGGCCATATATCAATCCTAATCTTCAGTTTTCTAAATAAAAAATTCTGCCAAACCTGAAAACTGATTTCCACTTCAGTTCTTCACCAAAAGTCAAATCCTTTGTAAAGTTCTCTGAAGTTTGTCTCCTATACTAGACCTTGTCCACGTTCATACACAGTACCAAGGCTTATAGGAAAGTGTTGTAATACTCAAAGCAATCATTGTACACGGGGGTCTTCTTGGTGTAGAAGCAGTTGTACAAGGTGAAGTTTGTTCTCTTGGTGGAAGAGAAGGTGTACACATTTGGAAAAAGGAATTTGTCAAGTGGTGTGCATGGTTGTGATTTTGGGTGTACAAAATCAAGGATAAAGGAAAATCTCAAGCGGGTGGCTTGGGGACTGGATGTAGGTCACGAGGACCGAACCAGGATAAATCTCTCGTGTTTGCGTTTGTATAACTTTCTGAGATTTACTTTTCCTTTATTGCAAGTTTATTTATATGTTTAACTTTAATCCTTCTTTGTTTAGTATTTGTGTTGACTTTGTAGTTTAGATCCATAAGTGCCAACAGAGAAAGTTTCGCATTTGGCATCATCTCGGGACCAACACGGTCGACCGACTCCTAACTCGGTCGACCGACCCGGTCAACCGGCAGAAGCCAGAAACGTGTCTTTTTAAGGATTGAAAACTTGTTATTTTTGCTTTAATAAAATCCCATAAAATCTCTAAAATTCTACAAAAATAAGTTCAGCATTATATTTTGATATACAAACATGTTTGAGCAAAATCAAATCATGTTACAAACATTTTGAACTATTTTTGTAACTTAGAAATTTTGACTTGAACCAAAAACCGTATTTTTCCAAAATGAAAAAAAACTCTTTTTCCAAATGAAAATTCTTTTATGAAAACACAACTAAGTCTTGTGTGTGAGTGTATATGGTATACTTGAGCAATCCACCAACTATTCTATCCTTTACATTTTATCTAAAAATAAATCTTATAAAAAAAAAAAACCTAGACTCGAGTCACACTCTTGAAGGTCTTCACTTGAAGCTTCTTCTCCTTCTTGACTTGGTCCAAACTCGATCCAGAGAGCTAGACTCCTCTTGAGTACTTGATGTGGTCTCGATGCACAAGCTCTTGAATCAACACGTGCTAGCTCCAAAACTCGACTTTAAATCCTTTGTTGAAGCTACACACCAACTAAGATCTTGATCACAAATCTGAGACTAAATAAATATAAGATCATTAGTAGTACAACTACATGAGTTAATCATCATCAAAACTTGAGTGATGGGCCATTGGGCCAACACTTGCGACCTCTAAGCCGAGCCACTATGTTCTTTGGTACTGTTGCACCGATGTTGTTGACCCAAGGGTATAATCATTATTTATTTTGATGATTCTAAAACTCATGTAGTTTAGTGGTACTGTAATAACCCCTACTTGATAATACTGTATTTCCATTTTTCTAAAGTATTTGTTTTGATTTACTAATTATTTTATTAACTTAATTTAATACTTCTTCTCATGATTATTAATATATTGAATATGAAAATTATTTTAAGTCTGTATTAATATGTAGTCCCTGGTTTTTATCATTGTTGGTGTATTATTATTATCATCACTATCATTATTATTGTTATTGTTATTATAACTAATATTAATATGTTAGTGGTGCTATTCCTATTTTTCCTCTCATTTTTCCCAAGCCCATTAGCCCATCCTACCAAGTCATACTTTGAATCTCTATCATTTTTATTTTTGTCTTGATCCGAATAAAGCCCATAGGAGCCCAACCCATCAAGTCATTTTCATCTTTCCTTCTCACCTTTTCTTTTGTTTGTTAAGCCCAGCAAACAGCCCAGGCCTAAACCATATACCCAATACTTTTTCCAATTTGGATCCCATCCATCAACCCAAACCCAATACAACTTATATATATAATCCTAATTTAACCCTAACCTAATCCATCTCTCCCCCAATCTGCTGCCGCCCTTCCCTTCCCAACAGGATTTTCCCCACTGTACTCGGATCCAGCCCAGGCCAGCGGCACAGCCATGGCCGGAGAGCCCCCACCTTGTCTACCTCCCTCTCCCAAGCGCAGGCGACCCCATCATCCAGGCAGCGCCCTCCCTCCTGTACGCAGCCCAGGTCGGATCCCCCTCCAAACCCCCCTCTCCATCCTCTCCGACGATCCCCGTCGAAGCCCGGAGTTCCTCCTCCACGGCAGGCCGGCGCTCGCCAGCAGGAAGCAGCCCTGTTGGCCGAGCTCAGCCCCAGATCTCCTCTCCGCGGCGAACTCCGGCGAGCACTTCTCCATGGCGCACCTCCTCTCCTCTCCAGCCGTACTGCGACTCCCAACCACCGTGAGCCAGGCCGCACTTCCATCCGGCCACGCGCCAGCAGGGCGGCGACCCCCCCTCCCCTTGCCTTCAGGCCGCAACCCCCTTTCCCTGTGCCGCCTCCACCTTCCATGGCCGAGCCATCTTGCCGTGAGTCCAACGCAATCCCATGGTCGCAAGCTTCTCACGGCAAGCACCGAGCTTCCCCATTGGTCAAGCCAACGTGGGCCCCTTCCTTTGATTGGTTGTGAGTATCTCTCCCCTTCTCTTTACTTCCTTCTTCTCTGTTAAATAACAGTACCGGGTTATGTGTTATAGTGTGAGAGTACATGTTGAGTTGAGTTGTGATTTATGTATATGTGGCATGCTGTGTGTGAAGGATTTTGTGTGGATATATATATATATATATATATATATATATATATATATTTGAGTATGTATTTATATAATATTTGTGTGTACTGTGGAAGTGGGTGAGTATCAATTATATGTGTGTGTGTGCTTCCCCTCCCTTTATTCTCTCTGTTGAGTTATTTATGTATGCCTGAGTGTTGCATATTTGGCTGTTATAGGTATCTGGGTGTGTGCGTGTGTGAGCTAGTGTGTGTTAAGTGGATGGGTTGCATATATATATATATATATATATATATATATATATATATATATATATATATATATATATATATATATATATATATTATGTAAATATATGTGTAATTGTATAGTGATATGTATATTTATAGTATGCGTGTATGTAAGTGTAAGCATGTTCATATATATGTATTGTTGCATGTGTACGTAGGTGTACGTGGGTGTACACGTATGTGCCGTATGCACGTGTGAGTGTTTAACATGTATTTATAATTATTTGTATGTATTGGTTGCGTGTTACAGCATTTTGGATTTATTTGGTGAGATCCGGACCAGCAGCCCAGGAAGGAGAGCAGCAGCACGACAATCCAGAACCAGCGCACATGACAGGCGAGCAGCGAGTTCTCCTGATCCACGCCAGGTCGTTGTCGGAGACTGACACGGTGACCTTCTCCAGTGCCTTGGCCACCCTCCCGTGCAGTCCGATGGCGAGGAACGACACCACAACGACCGCGGCAGCGACTCGCTCGACGACGCGCACAGCAGCAACCACCCAGACCAGCAGCACATGCAGTGAGCGAGCGGCGATTCCAGGCCCTTCCGGCGAGCGCGAGATCCCCAGCTTGCAGCCAGGTCTTCCCCAGCACCCTGGCTACCCTCCTATGCAGTCCGACAGCGAAGAGCGGTACCATAGCGACCGTAACGGCGACTCGCCCGGTAACGACCAGATTTCCCAATGTGAGTGTCTCTTCCTCCTTCTCTCTTTTATTAAGTGATCGCAGCTATTATTTTATATGTGATGTATTTGTTGAGTAGAATACTTAGATTATATGTTTATGTGTGGAGATCGCCGAGCATGAAGGCGGACGGTCATCTCCCATTTATTTTTACATGTTGGATGTATAGGAATATGATATGCATGATTCTTGATACATGTTAGAACCCCCATGTTTGTCCTATGTATATCTAGAGTATTGTTGTAGACATATCAGGATGTAGCATGAGGATAATTGAGATGGATATATGATGGAATGACCTGACTTATCATGTTAGAACTTAGATACATGTTTATGATATGTTGGACACCGAGTATTGGGATATCATGTTTGATCTTAATAGAAGTGTGAACCCTTGAGGATTTGGAAATCAGATTAGATTGTTAGAGTGAGAGAGCTGTGTCTGATTATGGTTATATGTTAGAACAACAATTATTGAATCAGATTACTAGATGTGTAATGAAACTTGATGATTATGGAACTATTGGAATCATGAGTTGGTTGTGTTGACTTTGGATTGACCAGGGACTTATGTTATTTACATAGAATGATGATCAGTAATTAGACCTGACTTTATTAGTTGAGTATTTGAGGACATAGCAGATATGACTGGATTAGTTGAGTTGTGATTTAGATTGATCTTGAGTTAGAGGTTATCCAGAATCTATGTTCCTTATATTGGAGCCTGATTTGTTTTGAGATGAGATTGACGTTGTTGGCATTTGAGATTTATTAGATGATATGTGTTGATGTTAAGTATCAGTGGAAGCTATTCTGCATTACAATTAATCGAGGACATATTGGATGTGAACTTACTTACTAAAAGATTATGACGATTGGATTGATACATGGACTTATTCAGGGTTGGACTGAACTTGAGTTATAGGTAGCATTGGATTTACATACTTTATGATAAAGCCCGATCTGCATTAAGATGAGATGATATATTCAAGTAGAGTACTTTCCAGAGTTGATATTTGTTTATTGGTGATGACTTGATGATGATTCATTCAGGTGTTGATGTGGATATCTTACATTTGACTTGATATGTGATATCATATTGATTTTGGATTATTAGAAGCTAGAGTTCCAGGATATATCAACTGATTGGATTATAGAGTATGATGAGCTGTTGGTATAGACTCATGAGTGGACTTATTCTAGACTGTAGTTCTTGAGGATGTTTCCTATTTAATATGATTGTGGTATGTGATTGACTTGTTGATCTCGAGGACATGCATAGTTATTGATTACACCTATTGATAGAGATTGAGTTATGATGATGGTAATCTAGTCGACATCAGTGATCTTGTATTTCAGAGCTTATATGGATTGGTAGAAATGTAAACCGGCTATTGAGCACTATCGAGTTCTATTGTTGTTGTATTGATTCATGTTATCGAAAGTTATTGGGAAAATATTGTTGGACCGTAACACTTTCATTGTTATATTGTTCTACCGTTTATATGGTAATATTGTTCATATTGTCATTATCACATTGATATTGTTACTGTTACTGTATCGTCCCAGTAATTGACATGACATGGATATTGATTGTTATAAATAATAATATACATTGACTGATTTAACTGAATTGAATAATAATAATGTAAATTGACAACTTACACTGGGATTGGGGAAATTGATGGAGGAGACAGCGTCTGTATTTTGGGTGGACCTAGGATACAGGTTGCGCAGCCGACTTATGGTTCCACTGCAGGGTTCCGGGGGATGACTGACATCCCGTATTGCTCATATTGTCATTGTATTGACACATTGTTATTGTTATTGTTATTGACTACCTAGCGGTAAGACCTGGTTCAGCGCCAGGTGATTGGGCCGTGGTTCCGGGTATGTACGGAACCCACCTAAAGCATGGACAAAGTCTCTTCTATTAATTTCAATAACATAGGACCCTGATTGACACATGTAGTAAGCGTAGTATGGGATGCGTCTATTACAGGTGGCAATTGGTGTTCGCTGACATAATAAATGATAATAAACTGTTAATGTATTGTGACTGACATTAATCACCTGACTGTACACATGATTGTAACCAGGACCAGATTGTATCCCAGACTAGTGACATAGGTTAGGTTACACATCTTGACATCAGTTGCTTGTTCACAGTTGTGATAGTCGTATTATGTTCTTATTCGTGTTGTTATCATATTTACTACAGTTCTGTTATTTATCTGTTATATGGTCTCTTTTATCTGCAGTTGCTTTTATTACTATTTGTGCACATTGCTTCTTCTGCACGAGCTGTTCCCCCTTTACACACACACTCATTATGGTCGCGTTCTGACGACCCTGGGTTTGCACGTCCAGCTATTGGACGGTTGTTCTAATGTGCAGGTTTTCGATGAGACGGTTTGCCTTGCGACTGGTATACTTGCATTTTATTCTTGTTATGATTCTTTGATTCCTGTATATCACCTTTGACTTCTGTTCAGCTGTCATTTTCTTCCTGTTATTCATTGCTATCATGTGTAGTCTTATATGTATTATTGCAGTGGTCCTTGATTATTATAGTTCTGATTTATAGCTTGTTCAGGTTACAATTTAGGCTTAGCGCGTATACGAGGGGTATTTTACCTCGCGTATATGCGTCGCCATAACGTCTCCGTATCTTTAGGATCGGGGCGTTACAGGTACTCATCAAGTTTGAGTGTTGTTAGTACACAAGTTTTCAAGAGTTAGATGATTTAGCTTCAAAAAAAGATATTGAAGCATTCAAGATTGATTCAAGTATTGGACTCAAGCTCAAGAAGACATATTTGGAGAAGTCCACTTGAAGATTTTTGAAGAATGAGTCTACTCTTTTGTTATGTGTAAGATATTGTTTCTTAAAGTTTAGTGTAAAAGATTGATGCTCAAGCTTACACACACAAAAGTTTTCTATATTAGTTTGATGAGTTTTATTGAAAAATGAATTTGTGATTTAAAGGTTTACTTTTTGTAAAATCAAGCATTATTTCAAAATGAATATTACAAAAATAATTTTTATATGTTTGTAATATATGATGAATTTTTTGATCACGCATATTGGCGCTAAATAGTATTTTTAAGAACTTATTTTTGTGAAATGTATTGGATTTTATCTGAATTTAAAGAGTATTAAAATTATGAAAGAAAAATAAGTTTTGGGCTAAGCACGGTCGACCGCACAGTCGACCACTGCATAGAAGAAAGCTATGTCAGTCGACCAACCAGTCGACCGGATGTGCACAGAGTGCACAAAGCTCTCTGGCTCTGAGCCCAGTCGAACGCTGGTTGAGCCTTTTTTGAGCAGGCTTGGACGGTCGACTGCTAGCACTGAGCTCAACTCTGAGCTCATAATGCTGTGTTGGCCAGTCGATCGGGAATGCTGTGTTGGCATACACCGTTTCACATCATTGATTTCCGACTCACACGCATACATCGTTTCACATCAATAAATTAACAAACACGATTGAAATAATGAATATGTTGCACACAAATATTGCATCTCATACAAGAAAGCATTATATAATTGGATTACTTCAATATAATACTTAATATTGCTTTGGTATAATCAATATGTCTGAGTAAATAGAATAAGACTGACCTTCTGAATCTCTGATTTCTCATCCACATGAATGAATGAATAAATGAAGATCACCAACGTTACCCCTGCATAAACTTAATTAGTATGCCTCTAAGGATATTAAAAATGATGAACTAAAACAGTATGGACAGAACAAAAACACGTTGAGTAAGTCTAAACAATGGGAACAAGAGAAGCTCTACTCCATCTTAAAACTAAATATAGCTTAGAGAAAAAACTCATAAATAATGAATTTAAACTTGCCAAACTTTTCTCACTGTTGGAATTTCAAACTTTGATGATGGATCCACGATCAATCTTGATGTCTAAATTGTAGAAGATTTAAAAAAGCAAATAATTTTCTTTTTTATATTATATATATTGATCAACCATGCCAAGAGGAAAGAAAATATATAGAGATGATGAAGAGGACCGGGCGTGATGGGAGGACAGATGCGAAAGCAAGAAATATTGTAAGAGAAAAAGGATGTCATAATAAATAATAGAAGGAAAAAAATATCTTCACAATAAATTTCGGAAGAGAATCCGTCACAAGAAAGTTATGCATTGTAAAACACAAACTATAATTTGTTCAAGGATTTCACATAATGATCAGGAATGATAGCTTGTTAACTAACAACGGGTAAACATTAAGATCAGATTATGCAGTAAAAAAAAAAAAAAATTCATTCCCTTCCTAGAAGACTTCCATTGCCTGCTTAATCAGGCTTTAGGCACGCCCAACACAAAAATTTCAAACTTTCATTCTTAAACTGTCTTAATTCTTTCAGGAACCAAGAGATGCAATAAAGTAGAGGTTGTGTACCTGCTCCTCTCCCTTCCTCTTACTTGGGCCGTATTAGTTCGTCCTGGTACTCGTCCAGCATGTCCTCAGCATCATAAGGAAAATCTTTCAGCTTCTTTAGCCAGAGCTTCACATGCTCTTCTTGCATTTCTCTCTCTCTCTTCTGCATCAATGAGCACAGCTTGAACCCTTAGCAGAGTCCTCTTTAGCTTTTTCTAGATCATCTTCAACACCGACGGGACCCGATAATGAGAGTGGAGATGGAGAACTTCTAATGTTGCAGATTGAAGAGAAACTGTGTCTGCCCAACATCGCAACCTTGAATGGAATGTTTCTCTGCAATGGAACCAAACCAAGAGTGCAATGGTGTAGTAAGAAATCTACTAGTTTTCTTTCTTCTCTTTGGAAACCATTGTAAATCCAAACTATTAGCAAAAGAGTTATATGTCACCCAAAAAAAGAAAGAGTGAATTTAATTTTTATTTAATACTAGACAAACATTAGCTTGTACAAGTCTCGACACCAACCTAAGAAGTGTGGTAGGAGCTTCCTGCATTCATAAATGATGTGGGAAGATAACCAAGTTTGAGCATCACTAACAACCTTGGTACCAAGCATTTCTTCTCCTTGTATTTTCTGACCTCAAGTAAGCCTAAAAATGAATCGCATCAGCTTCAAAACAAGCCAAGGCCAATGTGCAACTATCCATTCACTCCCATAACGTGAATAGCTGCACACGAATGGTCTCTAGAAACGGTTGCAGAAAAACACAATGCTTTCACACTCGCCACTGCATCAACAATGGTGATCTTGAGCTAAATTCATATTCACTTTCACTGGAATCTATATGAAAAGAATCATGGGAGGTTTGACTGGGACATTTAAGCAAGCATGTTGCATGCATATACTTTTTCCACGCAGCAACAAGTTGAGATACAACTCGAGGTGCCGATGGCGGGTTATGATTAAAAAAAAAAAAAAAAACCATTAACAGCTATTCTAGAAAAAACATAAAGGCAACCAAAGATCGTCTTGCCCCCAAAGATTTTGATTCTGCAATTAAAAGGTTTTGGATATAAAGGAAAGATTTGATGGAAACCAAAGAGGTTTCTTGGAAATTCTAATAGCCTTGATGGGGTAAAATGAATTTCAATTGAGCAAATTCAATGAGCAAGATTTTGGATTTTTTTAAGAGGGTGTTTAGTTGGATGAAAAGGGGGAATAAAAGGATCAAAATGAAGAAGCATTTCATCATCTATTTCATTGTCATTTTTTTTAAACTAAAGTGATTATTTTTTAAAGCGGAATAAAGATACTTTAGATGGAAAAGAAACTTTTTAATAAATAACACATTAAAAATAGGTTTCTTGGAACGCCAACGGCCGGGGCCCGGGGCTATGTACAAGAATTGAGCTTAAATTAGGGGTGAGCATTTTATTTCGGTGGTTCATAGTCATACATGTATATTATAAGAGAGTCAATTTCGTGTTGACACGTGAATAGAATGTAAAAGAGAGTCCAAAACCTTTAAAGCTTTGTAAAGTTGAAATCCGACATCTTATCTATGTGTTAACACGAGATTGACCCTCTTATAATATTTGTGTGTGACTCACACACATGAATCGAAATTATGAGCATTTTACCAACTAAACGGGTCAAACCGCCTAAATCAGAGAAGTTCTAACAGTTTGGTTCGATTTTTTCAGATTCAATGTATGCAGTTCAATTTATGTGATTCGGTTCGGTTTGAGAGACTTTGAAACTAAATCGACCGAAGTTTTTTTTTTTGGGTTTTAATCTCTCTCTCTCTCTCTCTCTCTCTCTCTCTGTGTTTGTGCGCGCGCGTGTATAATAACAACCAGCTGTTGCACAACAGCAGCAGCAGCAGTGACTGCTGCAGTGCAGCGCAACAGTGCCAACAGGGATAGCACGCCAAAACTATAAATTTGAATCGAAACCGAACCGAAATTTTCGATTTGGTTTAAGTTTGGTGCGCGGCTTGATGGGAGCAATGTGACTCGGTTCTGGACCAGAGTCGGTACGGTTGTGGGATTGAATTTTTTTGAAAAAAAAACCACACTTAACCTACTGATGCTCAGCCCTAGCTTAAATGAGTTTCATCAGGATACCGGTTTCTTTTTCTTTTCTTTTCTTTTTCTTTTTCTATTTTTTTCTTGGGCGGGGTGTGACTTTTCCAGATTTGAAGTTTTTTAAACTTTGATTATTAAGTTGTCATTAGGTTAGTAAACTATAGTTTGTAAAACATTAACTTCAGTCTTCTAAACTGTAGTTTAATAGTTTCATATTCTATTTAGATACAAAATAAAGTTGGTTTAACTCTATTTTTTTCCTTCAATTTTTGAAGTTAAAGATGTTGGGAAAACGAAAAATTAAGTGAATCTTTGAGCAGAATTAAGGCGAGATCTGTTGATAGAATCAACCGATAATGGTTAGTCCATTGGAGATGAGCGTGATATATTCACATGTTCAATTCCGCTTTCGAATGAATGAGATATTCAAGTCAAAAGTTAGTATAATTCAATACCTAAAAGGGACTAAAAGTAGCTTAAACATTTAGTCCCACATTAGATATAGAGTGAAAATTTGAAGTGTTTAAATATGAAAAGATGGAAACAAAAGGTGTGCCTTTTGGGTACCTAGAGATTTCGCACGCATTTGGGGGAAACCATGCCCACACGCGCGCGCTGCCTCCCTCCCATCCCGAGTCCGGATCCGAGCCTAGGCCTGGGTACGAACCCGGTCCAGTTCTTTTGAACCGGGCCACACGGGTGCTAAAGGGTCGCGGGTCTTGGATGCAGATCCAGATTCACCTGAATCAGCGCATGGTTGGATAGAACCGCTGCAATGGTTCAGACAGGAACTGTCGTAATAGTTCCCGCTTTCCTCCAATGGGCTCCTAGGAGCGCTATAGATAGGGCTCCCTTCCTCTCTGTGGACAAAAGTCAGAGTATCTAACAGAGATCTAGTAATAGATTTGATCTGAAAGAAGATATAGGAAATTCAACATATTCTAAATTCTAAAGAGAAACAGAATTGTTGTCTGCCTCTGTGACTTCCTAAGAAAAAGATTCTTCTCTCTCCCGCATTTTTCTTACAGCGAATAATCCTTCATATTAAGACCAATATGTGGCTTACTAAGACAAAGATTCTTCTCTCTCCCTCCTTTTCTTTACAGTGAATACTCCTCCATATTAAAATAAATATTCTCCTTGAAATTTGTCTTCGTCCAACTGTTTTGAATTTCAAATTGTGAAGGTACTGATTAACTACAGTTCGACTGTACGTTGATTTGGTAGTGCTATCAAAATACTGTGAAGAAGTATTGTATCTTAGGATACCAGCATTTAGTAACCCGTTAGCACCGTAGCGGGGGACGTTGTCTTAGGGAAATTCACTACATGCGTACCTCAGTATAATTGAACTAACGTTCTTTTTACAGGGATTATACTGAAATATTTATGTTAATAAATTTTACTGTATATTGAGACTGACTAACACCAGTATAATTGGTGTTTAACCAAGGAAGGTAATTGAAAGGTGGTTCTGTAATTAAAGAACATTCTATTGAACGAAAAACCTCCCACCTGATATTCACCGACCCGGCCAATTAAATCGGTGACATTGATTAGTTGTCAGATCTAACAATCTTTAGACAATTAATAATCTTGAAATTACTCACTTTTACAATGCTTGAAATTGTAGAAGATGTCTGAGACTAATCAAGATAGTATCAGTAAGGCACCAAATATGCAAATTCAGACATTGATGTTTGCTCCACTTCTTAACCCGAAGTCAGAGAAGCCAGAAAAATTTGATGGTACCGAATGCAAGAGGTGGCAACAGATGATGCTCTTCTACTTTATCACTCTGCATTTGGCTAAATTCCTACAAGAGGATCCACCGGAACCCGAACTGATCGGGACTCTGTTCTTGTAGTTAATGCATGGACACAAGGTGACTTCTTTTACCAAAACTATATCTTAAATGAACTTGATGACTCTCTGTATAATATCTACAGTCCTATTCAAACGACAAAGAAGTTATGGGCAATCCTCGATAAGAAGTACAAAACTGAGGATGTCGGTACTAAGAAGTTCGTCGTGGGACGATCTCTAGAGTACAAGATGGTGGACAGCAAGACTGTGATCAGTCAGGTACAAAAATTTCAACTTATCTTGCATGAGATTGAGGCTGAAGGTATGATTCTATCACGAACTTTTCAGGTTGCAACTATAGTGGAGAAAGTCCCACCTGCATGGAGAGATTTCAAGAACTACCTAAAGCACAAGTGTAAGGAGCTAAAGTTGGAAGATCTCATTGTGAGACTTCGGATTAAGGAGGCAACCGAAATTCTAAAAAAAAGAGCAACAAGAACTCCTATGAAGCCAAGGCCAATGTGATCGACGACTCAAAGGAAAAAATGTCTACTTCCCAAGGCTTTAAGCAGAAGAAGACTCCCTCAGGGTACAAAGGCAAGGATCAAAAAGGTAAGAATAAGCGCTTCAAAGGAACTTGCTATCTCTGCAACAAAGATGGACACAAAATGAATGAATGTCACAGTCATCCCAAAAAGAACAAGAAGGACCATCCACAGGCAAGCCTGACTGACTATGCATCACCAAGCCTATCAGCTGTGCTGTCAGAAATGAATCTAACAACTAACAATAAGAATTGGTAGGTAGACACTGGGGCTACTCGACATATCTGCTCTGAGAAAATATTTTTCTCTGAATATCAAAATTAGAACATGATGAGCAACTCTTCATGAGCAACCCAGCTATCTCCAAGGTTGAGGGGAAAGGGAAAGGTCATATTGAAGTAGACATCTAGGAAGGAGCTCACTCTGAACGATATACTGCATGTTCTAGATATCTGCAAGAACCTAATGTCTGGTTCAATTCTTAGTAAGAAAGTTTTAGGATAGTTTTTGAATCTGATAAATTTGTATTTATAAAGAATGGCATATATGTGGGCAATAGTTATCTTGTTGATGGTCTTTTCAAGGCCAATATTGCTATAGTGAACAAAAAGTCTGTGTATTTGTACCCAAGCTCATAAATAAAGAAAAAACTTCTCTTTATTTGCTTGAGTCTCCTATATTATGGCATGTAAATTACAAGTACTTACAAAGCTTGTCTCATGTAGGATGTATTCCTAAACTCAACTTGGAAGAAATTCGCAGCAAGTGTGAGATTGTGTTGAGGCCAAGTTCACGAGAAATTGATTTCACTCAATTAATCAAAATATAGAACCTTTAGGGTTAATTCATAGCGACTTGTGTGACTTAAAATTTGCTCCAACAAGAGCCGAAATAAAGTATTTCATTACTTTTATTGATGACTGTATAAGATATTACTATGTGTATCTTTTAACAGTAAAGATGAGGCGATGAGTATGTTTATAACGTATAAAACTGAGGTTGAGAATCAACCCAACAAAAATATAAAGATTCTAAAATTCAATCGAGGCGGAGAATATGAATCAAATAAGTTTAGTGAGTTATGTGCTAATTTTAGTATAATCCACCAAATCACAACACCATATACTCCTCAGCAGAATGGGATTTCTGAAAAAAAGAATGAAACTTTAAAAGAAATGATAAATTTTATGCTCGTAAGTTTTGGTGCATCTCAAAACTCGTGGGGAGAAGCTCTGTTAATTGCAAATTATATTCTAAATAGAGTACCACATAAGAAACTTAGTCTTGTACCATTTGAGTTATGGCATGAAAGAGCACTTTCCTACAATTATCTCAAAATGTGGGGATGTCTTGCAAAGGTACTGGCCCCCACCTAAAAAGACCAAGTTGGGAACGAAAACTATGGACTACGTTTTCATAGGATATGTCTTGAATAACAATGCCTATAGATTTCTGGTATACAAATCAAAAATACCTGATATTCATGTAAACATGATTATCGAATTCAGAGATGTCTATTCTTTGAAGATATCTTTCCGTATAAATCGGAAGAAGACAAGACTTCTGAAAAAAGAACACATGAAATAATATTTAAGGATGAAGGACCCAGTGGACCTAAAGTTAATACGGAAGTTGAACCAAGAAGGAGTCAGAGATTGAGAATCTTAAAATCTTTTGGTCCAGACTTCGTAGTGTATCGATTCTGACCTGCGTTGTCCCAAGGTTACAATCACCCAGTTTTATGGTTCTAATGATAACAAAACATATGTGATTATTTGTACTAATCAAGTTCAAGTGTTTAAGTTTATCTCAGGGTTCTAAGAATTCAAGGAGTTTTCTTCCTCTAAAGGAAGGTGTTAGAGACTCAAGAAGACTCAAATACGGGATCAAAGCTCAAAGCACTCAATGTCACTAATGGAGAAGCTCGGTTGAAGATATTGTAGTCACCTAGAGCCTTATAAGATATTAGTTTGTTAAAGTGTAGAATATAGTAGTAATGCTCAAGAAGTTACACACATAAGATACACGATTTTAAAAAATACAAGTTTTGATAGTATCGGCATTTTGCATGTTTGGTTTTAATACTGTCTCATAATTTTTTTTTTCAAAATTTTATAACAAGTTTAGAACATATATTTCATCACCTATACATTGCTATATTACCCTTAAATTAATACAAAATATTTTGAAAATTGTTTGATATTCAAATCCATACATAAAAACTGTTTCAGGCCAGAACGGTCGACCACCCGGTCGACCGGTGCCCATTGTAGGCTAGAACAGTCGATCGGGCCTTTGGCCAAGGGGCGTGCACGTTTGTGCACATTGTCGGTCAACCGACCGGTCGACCGTCTGAGAGACCCTAACTCTCGGTTGGGGTCGGTCGACCAGGTCAGTCGACTGATAGTTTAAATTTCTCTTTAGAAAATACAGAGCAGTCGATCGCCCGGTCGACCAGATCCAACGACTCTTTTCTGGATGACCTGTCGGTTGACCGGTCAACGGACAGGCTGCCAGATGGCCATAACAACTAATTTTTGAATCTGTTTTGTTTTTAGTAGATTTCAACGAGCATTTTTGGTTTTCAAGTATCTAAACACACTCCAAATGACCTGGTATGATTTTTAAATGATATTTATTCATTGCATATATATATAGGTTATTGGTTTTGGTTTTAGACAAGAAAAACACACAAGTTTACAAGTTTTCCAAGTTTGTTTCAAAAGAGAAAAGTTTTTTTAGCTTTCAATCTCCAAGTTTTTTCTTTCCAAAGCTATTTTCAGTTGGTTTTAAACCTCTTATATTCTTTCTAACTAAATTTCATCTCTCACTTAACTTTTTGAGCAACCTATATATTCTACTCTATAGGAAGTTGTAAGAGAGAATGTTTGTGATCTTGTTAGATCACAAAGTGCTTTGTAACCTTAATTTACTGTGTGCTACCTCTTGTGTAGAGGGTTGAGTTAGTGAGTTGTGTACTCCGGTCTTATATAAACCAAGTTGTAAATCTATTGTGTAAGGTCCCTTTATGGAAGTCTCTTAGAGGATAGTGAAATCCTTCATAGTGGTGAAGGCGGGGATGTAGAGCCTTGGTCTTTAGTTTTTGGCTTAACAACCTTAGAGAGATCCTAATTACTTATCACTTCTTTCACAATTTCATCTTCATCCACTTTAGTAAAAATGGCTGAAGGTATTAAGACTCCTCCCAAGTTTAATGGCCTTAACTTTCCTATATGGAAGGTTAAGATGACCATATTTTTGCAATCCTTAGGAAGTCGGGTTGCAAAAGTGACGAAAAAACCCTTTAGTGTACCCATTGGTGATGAGGACACTTGGTCTGACATTGCCACTAAGGATTTTGATGCAAATGGCACACTATGCCTTCAAGTTTGAATGATGATAATATTGCTGGGGTCATCCATTGCAAATCCGCCTACCTAGTAGTCACACACGAAGGAACTTTACAAGTTAAGAGAATAAAAATTGATCTCTTACGTTCCCAATATGAAAATTTCACCACACATGAAAATGACACCATTGATGACATGGTAATAAGATTTATTAAAATAACTAATGGTCTTACTTCTTTAGGTGATGCCATTGACAATGATCAAAAAGTAAGAAAGGTCATTCGGGCACTTCCACTCTCATGGGAAGTCAAGGCTACTGCATTAAAGGAGTTAAACGATAAAGAAGAGATGGAGTTCATCAGTTTTATAGGAAAACTTAAGACCTATAAAATGGAGAGGAAGGCAAGGGAAGAGATGGCACCACAAAAGAAGAAAGTGATCGCTTTCAAATCCACTCCCACCATCTCCGACGATGATGATGAAGAAGAGGATGGTGAAGAATTCTCCCTCCTAGTGAAAATATAAGGAGGATGTACAACAAAGCCAAGTTTAACAATAGAAGAAGATGTCAAGAAAAACAAGACAAGAAGGTCATATGCTTCAATTGCCGGAAGCCGGGCCATATGGTTGCGGATTGTCCGAAGACCAAGAGCAAACCTTCAACCTCTAAGAAGCCCTAAAAAAAGAAAGCTCTCAAAGCCACTTGGGACTCGGAGAGTGAAACCGATGAAGAAGTGGATACGGCACATGTGTGTTTCATGGTTAATGATAACATACCTAAGATAACATGCGAACCCTCACTTGATGATAATGAATTAACAATGAATGAATTAGGAGAGGCTTTTGAAGAGTTGTCTAACAACTTTGATTTTCTTAAAAAGAAGTATTTAAAATTGAAAAAGGAAAATGAAACTCTTCATAATAAGATTGTTATACTTTCAAAAGAAAAAAATGATTTATCTTCCACACTTATATCCACACAAAAAATTTTTGATGCATATAAAATTTCATGTAAAGCAAGATTTCTATTAATTGATAAAAATGAGATTTCTATTTTAGAGATAAAATTAACTCTTTAAGAGATGTGTTAAAGAAATGTGAGTTTGATAAACTTAGGTTGGAGGCAATATTTCCTAAGAAATATACTTCAAAGAGACATGTTCATACTACACATGCTCATCATAGCACACATACCACACTTGTAAATAACAACATATACATACACATCATGCTAGACACACTGCACATACCAAGCATGTCCATACCCCACATTCTCATCTGCTTTTATTTATGGTAGAGTTTATTCATGTACTTATTGTGGCCGAAAAGGTCACATAGCCAAATTTGATTTGATAGAATAAATGCTCCTAATGATCACATTTGGGTTCGAAATGCTATCATTAAGAGACCCAAGAAAATTTGGGTACCAAAATCAACCAATTTGTTACATGATATAGGTACACACCAAGGCTCCAAAACGTAGGGAGTGGTGGTATCTTGATAGCGGTTGCTCAAGCATATGACGTGGGATATCAACAATTTTGCAACCGTATCAAGGTACCATAAAGGTGGCACCGTCACCTTCGGAGATGATTCCAAAGGAAAAATTATCGGTATAGGTAACATTAAAATTGGCTCATCTACCTTAATTGAAAATGTTGTTTTAGTTGATAGTCTCAAGCATAACCTCTTGAGTATTAGTCAATTTTGTGATAGAGGTTTGAAAGTGATTTTTGATGATTTAGCTTGCAATGTTTTAGATAGACAAACCAATGCATGTGTACTTTCTGGTTTTCGTGAAAATAATGTGTTACATGATTGATATGTCGAATTTACAATGTAATGCTACAAGTTTAAATGCCTTTAATGAAGACTCTTGGTTATGGCATAGGAGACTAAGCCAAGTTTCATTTGGCTATCTATCTAGAATCAACAATAAGAAAGTGGTGAAAGGTATTCCTTATTTGAAATTTGAGAAGGACCGCATTTGTCATGCGTGCCAACTTGAGAAACAAATCAAGTCCTCTTTCAAAACAATCAAGGATATCATGACATCAAGACCCCTTGGAGTTAAATCACATGGATTTGTTTGGTCCAACTAAAACCAAAAGTCTAAGTGGAAATCGTTTTGTCTTTATTTTGGTTGATGATTTTTCTCGTTTTACATGGGTTTTCTTTTTAGAACACAAAGATCAAGCTTTTTCATATTTTCAAGTGTTTAGAAAAAGAGTTAAAAAAGAAAAAGATTTTTGATTTTATGTATAAGAAGTGATAAAGGTGGTGAATTCATTAACCATTCCTTTATCACCTACAGTGAAGAACATGGAATCAAACATGAACTACCATGTCCTAGAACTCCACAACAAAATAGAGTCAATTAAAGGAAGAATCATACTCTTCAAGAAATGGATAGGACAATGATAAATGAATACAGACTCCCTTAATACTTATGGACCAAGGCCATAAACACATCATGTTACATCTCAAATAGAATTTATTTTTGTAAAAGTACTTCTAAAACTTCATATGAAATTTACTATTTGAGAAAACCTAATGTTTCTTACTTTAAAGTTTTTGGTTGTAAATGTTTTGTTTTAAACACTAAAGACAATTTAGAAAAATTTGATGCCAAATCTTATGAAGCAATATTTGTTGGGTATTCAAATACTAGTAAAGCCTATAGAGTCTTCAATAGATCTACTTTGACTATTGAAGAATCTATACATGTCAAGTTTGAGGAATCTAATGTTTTTGTGAAGAATTTTATAGAGATTGATTTCTTAGGTGAAGACGTAGAGAAGATAACCTTGAAGGACTCACCTATAGAAAAATAAAAGCTAAAACTTAATGCATAAGGTGAAGTTCAAGAGATTGAAGTTGAGCCAACACAACCATTTCTAAAGAATGGGAGATTTGCAATCATCCCAAATACCTTATCATAAGTGATGTATCCAAGGGGGTAACTACTCGATCCAAACTCTATGATTTATGTGGGCATTTTGCTCTTATTTCACACATTGAGCCCAAAAATATCCTCGAGCTGAGGCCGATTCATATTGGTTGCTTGCAATACAAGAAGAGCTTAATCAATTTGAACGCAACCAAGTTTGGCATCTTATTCCTAGACCCCATAATAGACCAACTATTAGTACTAAATGGATCTTTAGAAATAAGTTGAATGAGTCTGCTAATGTTATTAGAAATAAAGCTAGGTTGGTGGCCTAAGGTTACACCTAAATCGAAGGTATCGATTTTGAGAAAACCTTTGCACCTGTAGCACGGCTTGAATCATACAAATGACACTTACCTTTACTTCTTATAAAGATTTCAAACTTTTTTAAATGAATGTCAAAAGTGTGTTTTAAAATAGTTTTATAGAAGAGGAAGTGTATATTGAATAACCCCCCCCGGGTTTGTTGATCCTACACATCAGAATTTTTGTACAAACTTGATAAAACTTTATATGTTTAAAACAAGCTCCAAGAGCTTGGTATGAAGGAGTTTCAACGTTTCTAATTTCAAACAATTTTGTTAAAGGTAAAGTTAATACCACTTTGTTTATAAAGCATGTAGATAGTGATATCCTAATTGTTTAAATTTATATTGATAATATTATTTTTGGATCCACTAATGAAAAGCCTTGTAAAGAATTTGAATCATGCATGAAGAACGAGTTTGAGATGTCTATGATGGGAGAGCTAAACTACTTCCTTGGCCTCTAAATGAAGAAACGGAGTAATGAGATCTTCATAAATCAACCCATGTACACAAGAGAACTCATCAAGAGTTTGGACTTGAAGATGTAAAATTGAGCAAGACTCCCATGGCCACTACTACTAAGCTTGACAAGGATGAATAAGGTATAAATGCTGACATTAAACTTTATAGAAGCATGATTGGTAGTTTACTTTATTTGACGGCTAGTAGGCTGGATATTATGTTTAGTGTGTGTCTATGTGCTAAATTTCAATCTTGTCCTAAAGAGTCTCACTTAATTGTGGTAAAACGCATTATTAGATATCTTAAAAGCACTATTGGAATGGGCTTGTGGTATTCAAAAACCGGACAATTTCTCATGATGAGTTATTCGGATGCCGACTATACCGGTTGTAGAATAGATAGGAAGAGCACTAGTGGTACTTGTCAATTTCTAGAAAATAGCCTTGTTTTATGGTCTTCCAAGAAATAAAATTCATTAGCCCTCTCAACCGCCGAGGCGGAGTATATTGCGGCCGGGGCTTGTTGTGCACAAGTCCTATGAATGAAACATACTCTTCTTGACTATAATTTGTATTATGATCATAATAAAATATTTTGTAATAATACTATCACCATTCATATGACCAAAAATGCAAATCAACATAGCAAGACCCAGCACATAGATATTCGATCTTACTTTCTTAGAGATCATTATGAAAAAGGCGATATTGAAATTGATTATGTTTCCACCAATTTTCAACTTGCGGACATTTTTACTAAACCTCTTGATTATAATAGATTTTCATTCATTTGTGGTGAGTTAAATGTTTGTATTATGGATTAAGTTTTAAAATATTTTCAAGATTTTTTTATTTTTCATATTAATATCTCTTTTATGTTGATGTCTTTACCCTTTTTGATGCATGACAAAAGGAGGAGAGATATTTGAGTTATTAAGTGGTTTTGGTATTGTATATCCATTCTTTTTATATCCATTCTCTTTACCATGCTTATATATTGTAGTTGGAGGAAGGATGATTGGAAGGATGGTAGGCTAGATATGCATATTATCCAATATTGGTATCATCTTTCTATATGCATATATGTGTCACTTACTTATATTATCAAATTCATTTAAAATCATAATATTTTTTTTGTACTTGATAGATAGCATAACTTGAGGGGGAGCACTTTCCAAGCTCTTTCCTATCTTTTATTTTAAATAACTCACATGTTTTGTCACATCAAAAAGGGGGAGATTGTTGGCCCAAGGTTACAATCACCCGGTTTTATAGTTTCGATGATAACAAAATATATTTTATTATTTATACTAATCAAGTTCAAGTGTTTAAGCTTATCTCAGGGTTCTAAGGATTCAAGGAGTTTTCTGCCTCTAAAGGAAGGGGTTGGAGACTCAAGAAGACTCAAATACGAGATCAAATCTCAAACACTCAACGTCGCTAATGAGAAGCCCAGTTGAAGATCTTGTAATCACCTAGAGCCTTGTAAGATATTA
This sequence comes from Agave tequilana, assembly GCA_038442645.1. Lineage (NCBI taxonomy): Eukaryota > Viridiplantae > Streptophyta > Magnoliopsida > Asparagales > Asparagaceae > Agave > Agave tequilana. The sequence goes on from JAVJIF010000873.1 coordinate 374,478, forward strand.
ATTTGTTAAAGTGTAAAATATAGTAGTAATGTTCAAGAATTTACACACACAAAATAAACGATTTTGAAAAATACAAGTTTTGCTAGTATCGGTATTTTGCATGTTTGGTTTTGATATATGTCTCATCATTTTTTTTCAAAAATTTATAATAAGTTTAGAACATGTATTTCATCACCTATACATTGCTACATAACTCTTAAACAAATACAAAATATTTTGAAAATTATTTGATATTCAAATCCATAAATAAAAACTGTTTCAGGACAGCACGGTTGACCACGTGGTCAACTGGTGCCCATTGCAGGCCAGAACGGTCGACCGCCCAGTCGACCGGGCCTTTAGCCAAGGGGCATGCACATTTGTGCATGTTGCGGTCGACCGCTAACCCTTGCGGTCGACCAACTGGTTGACCGACTGAGAGACCTTAACTCTCGGTTGGACCCGGTCGGGTCGGTCGACCGATAGTTTAAATTTCTCTTTTTAAATATTGAGCAGTCGACCGCTCGGTTAACCAGAGCCAATGGCTCTTTTCTGGATGACCTGTCAGGCTGCAAGATGGCTATAACGACTAGTTTTTTAATCTGTTTTGTTTTTCAACGGGCATTTTTAGTTTCCAAGTGTCTAAAACACACCAAATGACCTGCTATGATTTTTAAATAATATTTATTCATTGCCTATATATATGCGTCATTGGTTTTGGTTTTAGACAAGAAAAACACACAAGTTTACAAGTTTGTTTCAAAAGAGAGAAGTTTTTTTAGCTTTCAATCTCTAAGTTCTTTCTTTCCAAAGCTACTTTCAGTTGGTTTTAAAACTCCTATATTCTTTCTAACTAAATTCCATCTCTCACTTAACTTCTTGAGCAACCTACATATTCTACTCTATAGGAAGTTTTAAGAGAGTGTTTGTGATCTTGTTAGATCACCAAGTGCTTTGTAACCTCAATTGATTTTGTGCTACTTCCTATGTAGAGGGTTGAGTTGGTGGAGTTGTGTACTCTGGTCTTGTGTAGACCAAGTTGTAAATCCTTTGTGTAAGGTCCCTTTGTGGAAGATCCCTTAGAGGATAGTGAAATCCTTCATAATGGTGAAGGTGGGGACGTACAACAGTGGCTCGAACCTCGAAACAAATTTCTTTGTGTTTGTGATTGCTTGTGTCTTGCTCTCTATTTTTTTTCATTTTTCATACTCGTGTAATTGATCATATTACATTCTATAATTGCTTTCATTCCATCACTTTCATTATCGGTCTATACTCATCTCAACAACGAGGCAACTGAGCACCTTGTAACACCCGCTCCCGGAATACGTACTTAGTTGCGTATTCATATTTTCGATCGTATTTTTTTAATTTGCTTTTAGTATTTGTTTTTTATTATGAACTATTTATATGATCGTTTTGCTGTGAATCTGGATTCGTGGACTCGGATCAGCCCTAGTCTGAACCGGGAACCCAATCCTAATGTATTGCTCGATTTGGTCTTTTGGTATTCTGATTTGATCGATTTTAATTTCAAATATTATTTTCTAATATTCTAGATTTTTCATGATTTTCTGGAATTTTCCTGAATTAAGTTGTAAATCTTCAAAACTGGGGTCGACCAATACCGCTGCTCGATTCTCAGATTTTTAATTTACAAATGGACTTGAAATTCTAAAAACTGCTTTCCTGTAACTTCTTAAAATCACATTTTCTATCTAAATACTTTTTTTGAGAATTTTCTAAATTTATCAAAATTCCCCTAGATTTGGTGTCGGCCAGTATCACTCGTTGATTTCAGGAATTTTAGTTTACAATTGGAATCAAATTTCTAGATTCTGCTTTTATATTTTTTCTTAGAATTATATTTTCTCCTTTCTGACATTTTCTGAGATTTTTCAAATTTTATCAAAATCTGGCCGACCCGGTATAGACCGGTATTGACGGTTGATGATTGAGATTTTACCTGCACACAAAATATAGAATTTTAGATTTAGAAATAAAGATGTGCAAGGTGCTCAATTCTATCCGCTGTAGCAATGGTTATGCGGGTTGTGATCCACAGGGAGGGACTAGCGATGGAAGCTTGTTTAGTAAGTTATCTCTTTTTTATTTATTTTGTTATTTACAATGGTATTTACAATGAGAAGTGTGAAAGAAGTTGGAAAGATGTGGAGTTGGTGATCTAAACTAAACTTACAAAGAAAGAAAACTATAACTAAAAATACATACCTACCTCTTCTGCCCTGTTTATCTTTGATCCGTTGCAACGACTTACCTTGTCTTTGAAGGCATCAAGCATGGCGTATAGGATCTTCTCCCTTCTCGATCTACACTACGAAAAGAAAAGACAAACTACACTAGCAAGAGACGACTTGTTTATCAGCATAGGCCATCAAGGGCACTTCTTCGGCTAAGCAGTCTCGAAGCGATCAGATCTCATGGTTTGTAAGACATCAGAAAGAAACAATAAAATAAAACAAGAATAGAAGAACAAAAATAAAACAAGAATAGAAGAACAAAAACAAACCTTGAGTTGATTCTATTAACAATGGAGGAAAAGTTTGACTTACACCGATGTCACCTCAGTACAAGCATGATCTCCTTCCTCCATGAAAGCATCCTCTCCTCTCAGTTACATAAAGGAAAAATAAAAATTACAAAAAGAAAATAAAACCTAAACTACCTACAAGTTAGCCTAAGAAAAACCCTAGATTTGGCTCTGTACTTTGTTGGACGCCCTTCTCGGTTGCTCTGCAGGGGTATTTATAGGAGTTGGAAGATGTAGAGTCCCGGTACAACTCCTCGACGAAAGCCAGTACCCTGTCTCATCAGGATTGCCGCGGAAACGCGGCTCTGGCCGCGTTTTCGCGGCCATATCTTGGATCCTGGCCACGCGCTTTCGCGCGTGGCCTCCTTTGGTCCGTCCATCTGGGTATATCTTCTTAGATCTGGCGTACCGACTCTTTATTTTGAGATTTCGGGATAACTTGGGAAGCAAGTTACCCTAAATCCAAATCTTCCAATATCTTTTAACAACGAATTTGTTATCTTTGCACTCTCCTTCTTTGGCTTTTATCCTCATCCTGCAAGCATTTAGGGTTGAATAGAAGTCTATTCTTCCCTCTTCTTTTAGTATTTGTAACTATTGCCCTTAGTAATTGCAACTTTGACATTTGATAATTGTAACTTTTTGCATTGGGCTTGAACATGGGCTTTTGGGCTTCTTTTAAGGCTTTATTCCTTTATTTTTATTACTCAAGGCCTACACACAATAAATAATAAAATATTAGTAATAGTGCATGATTATATGAATAAATATGAAAATGTGATAGTAAATGTGATGACAATTATGCATTTTTTATTACCTATCACACCCCCACACTTATCTTTTTGCTCGTCCTCGAGTAAAAATCAAAAAGAAAAAGAAAAACTAAACTAGCTAACTCACTTTCGTAGGAGTCACGGTTGCACTTAGCATGTGCAATAAGCCGTTAAACCCCTAGGTTACCCTAGAGGACGAGTGTTGTCTCGTGAGGGTTTTCAGCGGATTACACCCACAAAATCCATAAAAAGGAAAATATTTGAAATACTTTTGAGGAAACTAAGTAATCTATAAGTTTTAGGATTATCATTTTTATTCATTCCTAAACTTAGTCTTTATATAGTAAATTGTTATCCATTTTAGGTAAGGATCAAAATTGAATTTTTGTATAGTCGTTTTCGTTACAAAAAGTCATATGCATCCCTGTGAATCTTTACTAGGAATTCCTTAACTTGGACTCTCATGCATCTTTATTACTATTATTATTATTTTTTTCTTCTTCTTTTTTTAATATATATAACTCATCTAATTTTCTTTCGTGTAAGCATGAAGGCTCTTGAGGCCCTCATACCTAACTAATTGACTATTAGATGTGTTAGTACATATATAAGTAATTTTTCTTAGTTTCCTTAGGCTTTCTAATCACCCATGTAGCGAACTTAAAGTCGGTGGCTCCCAAACCGGTCGGTTTTAGGGCACCGGGTGAGAAAACACCCCTCGGACTCAAATTCGAGTAAACTAGGCCACAAAACTAAGGACGCTTATTTATAAACTCACCTTTAGGCATGAATACTTATGCTTCTTGAGGCACATGTATCCAGCTTAATTAGTGAATTCCCCTTTTTTTAATTTTTTTTTATATAGGGCACAAGAGTCTTTATCTTAGAATCCTAGATATGTAAATGTATTAGGTATGCACATTTCATTAAGGTAAAAATCAAGACTAATTACTTATTCAATTTTTCCTCCTATACCTAAAAATTCAACAATTTATTTATTTTGACCAAGTTTTTAGAAATCCTAATCATGATTTTCCTAATTCTTAAGACTAATTTAGATTTCTTTCAAAAGATAAGTCAAAATATTGTCCCTTTTTTTTTTGAAAATTTTGTTAGTTTCTACCTATGTTAGTATGTTAGTAAAGCCTCCCCCCATACTTATCTCATGCATTATCCTCAATGTATGAATGAATGCATGTATGCATAAAAAAGAAGAAAGGGAAGGCAGATGTTACCTCAAGGTGGTGGTTCCGGTGGTGGTCTGATTGGTCCACGAAATGCGGCCCAATCTACTTTTTGTGGAATTCGGAGGAACCCACCAGAAATTTCTCTTGTATAACCACTAAAATGTATGTATGATCATTTTTTAACAATTTCACCCCATCAAATTTCCAAATTTCATAATTATTTTCAGAGTCAATTGTGTCAACCGCCTTGTCCCAAAATGGAGTGTGAAAAGATGGAATGATTGACTTGGACGTCAGAAGTACGGGAACGAATACCGACTCAGGAAAGAAACTTAAATCAAGTAATGGTTCAGGAGTCGGGCTTGGTTCAAGAAGTGGGTTCAAATCAAGAAGTTGAAACTCAAGTCCACAATCATTTTCCCACAATGGAATGTGACTCAATATTGGTGATTCAAGTTCAGGAATGATAGGTGTGGGAATCAAAACTGACTCTAAAAGATTACCTAAGTCGGGTAACAAAACAGGAGTCAATAATGATTCGGGAATTTGAACTTGATCACAGATTTGAGAAGCTAGGTCACATTTCTCATTGAGTTCAATGTAATAAAAATGAGAACTTGCCAATTTATCCATAGGACTTTCAAAATTATAAAATTGGTCAAGTTCAATATGATCATCAAAAATGAGTGATTCAATTTCATGATGAATTGGCACAGGATCCAATGTTGACTCGGGAAAAGTGAAATTAGGTGGAGACACCGGAGTCATTATTGAATCAGGAAGTAAAATTGAATCACCAAGTTGGGGATCATGATCATATTCATGCTCAAGTTCTATTTCAGGAAAGGAATAACTTGCCAAACTATCAATATCATTTTCAAAAATTGGTGTTTGGGCAAGTTCAAATGATTGTACTGAATTAGAATCTTGTTGTCCAAGCAACGTGACTCTTCGGCTCTAACAGAGTGGTCAGCGATATCAGAAATGGCCGAACGGTGAGAACGTAAAGATTGAACCATCATATCTATTTCATGATCACGAGCTAATCTAGCCTGAGTCATGGCTTTAAGCATCTTTTCATAGTCGATTGGTGCATCATTTTGTGATTGGACTTGAAAAGAGGAAGTGTTGTTGGGACAATCGTGATGAAATTGTGAGTCCGTCAGATTCTGTGATTGTTGCTTGGACTCACGCATCATCATGTCCAAGATTGATGGTGATTGTTGCTTGGACTCATGCATACTCATCATTTCCAAGATAGATGGTTTTCTATTCTAAATTGGTGGATCTGAGTATGAATCTTGAAAATATTGTGGACAAGGTGAATACGGAGGACAAGTTGATTGAAAATTAGACTCGGGGGAGGTGAATCCCCATGGACTCTATGAAGAGTTGAAATTGTTATGGAAATTATGGTCATAAGATGGGGGCATGGGTTATATTCATTCGGATAAGACCATTCCGGCACACTAGGTTGGTCAAAGTTATGATATGCCGGGTTGGTAATATCCGAAAAAGAGGTTGGTGTGTAATATGGATTAAAATTGGAAAAATTATTATTATATGCCATATCACACAAACACAAACAAAGAAAAAAAAAGAAAACAAACAAATAAGCAAACAAAAAAAAAGAAAGAAAAAATTCTAACCTAAGTTAAGGTAGACCTATGACCTAGACGACTCCTAACTGGTTAGACTGTCCACAGGAGGTAGGGTGCAGACTTTGACCACAAGTTAATCAGCCAGGTCAGGGCAAGATTGGTGGGAGATTTTCCGTCAAAGACGTTCCTTAATTAAATAACCACCAATCTTCGGGCTTTCGGCCCTCAATCCCCTTCCTAGACACTGATTTGGCAGGAGTTAATTTCCAACACCGTTCCCCCTTAGGATAATCTCCTAATTGAGTCCGAGATGTCCCTAGGGCCAACGTCTACTCATTTTTAGTTAGGCTTGGGTTAGTGAGTGAGGAGATTGTTTGTGGGCCAAGGAAGGGTGATGAAATCCCCACCTTATCTTATTTATAGGACAAGTCCTTAAGTCAATTTAGTGCACGTGTAAAGCAATAGACAAATATTCACTCAAAGCAGATAAATCAGCCAAGGGTGCTTCCTAGTCTATATGCAATGCGAACGTACCTTGTCTCCAGCACTCTTCAACAAAAATTAAAAAATTAAATAGACACGTGCCTATATGCAAGAGTCTAAATTTTTTTTATTTTTCAACAAATAGGTTACTGTTAATTAATTAGCAGTGTGCAGGGTGATCACAGAGAAACTTTTAACAGAGCAGTAAATCAGATTTGCAAGTAGCAGCAACCTGCAGAAAACAGGGTGAGTAGTGAACAACTCAGGCCGCGGAAAACGCGGCTATTGCCGCAGAAACGCGGCTCTGTAGTAGGCTCTGCTGCTCTGCCTTCGAGGGCAGAGGCACAGAGTTGCTATATGTTCTTTTCTGCTGTTATTTTTCCTGTTCTCTGAACCTGCAAACAGAAAGAATAAAAGAATTAGTTATTTTTTTTAGAGAATAATTTACCGTCCCTCCCCGACAACGGCGCCAAAATTTTGATTGAGATTTTACCTGCACACAAAATATAGAATTTTAGATTTAGAAATAAAGATGTACAAGGTGCTCAATTCTATCCGCTGTAGCAATGGCTATGCGGGTCGTGATCTACAGGGAGGGACTAGCGATGGAAGCTTGTTTAGTAAGTTATCTCTTTTTTATTTATTTTGTTATTTGCAATGTATTTACAATGAGAAATGTGAAAGAAGTTGGAAAGATGTGGAGTTGGTGATCTAAACTAAACTTACAAAGAAAGAAAACTATAACTAAAAACACATACCTACCTCTTCTGCCCTGTTTACCTTTGATCCGTTGCAACGACTTACCTTGTCTTTGAAGGCATTCAAGCATGGCGTATAGGATCTTCTCCCTTCTCGATCTACACTACGAAAAGAAAAGATAAACTACACTAGCAAGAGACGGCTTGTTCATCACCATAGGCCATCAAGGGCACTTCTTTGGCTAAGCAGTCTCGAAGCGATCAGATCTCATGGTTTGCAAGACATCAGAAAGAAACAATAAAATAGAACAAGAATAGAAGAACAAAAATAAAACAAGAATAGAAGAACAAAAACAAACCTTGAGTTGATTCTATTAACAATGGAGAAAAAGTTTGACTTACACCGATGTCACCTCAGTACAAGCATGATCTCCTTCCTCCATGAAAGCATCCTCTCCTCTCAGTTACATAAAGGAAAAATAAAAATTACAAAAAGAAAATAAAACCTAAACTACAATCTACAAGTTAGCCTAAGAAAAACCCTAGATTTGGTTCTGTACTTTGCTGGACGCCCTTCTCGGTTGCTCTGCAGGGGTATTTATAGGAGCTGGAAGATGTAGAGTCCCGGTACAACTCCTCGACGAAAGCCAGTACCCTTTCTCTTCAGGATTGCCGCGGAAACGCGGCTCTGGCCGCGTTTTCGCGGCCATATCTTGGATCCTGGCCACGCGCTTTCGCGCGTGGCCTCCTTTGGTCCGTCCATCTGGGTATATCTTCTTAGATCTGGCGTACCGACTCTTTATTTTGAGATTTCGGGATAACTTGGGAAGCAAGTTACCCTAAATCCAAATCTTCCAATATCTTTTAACAATGAATTTGTTATCTTTGCACTCTCTTTCTTTGGCTTTTATCCTCATCCTGCAAGCATTTAGGGTTGAATAGAAGTCTATCCTTCCCTCTTCTTTTAGTATTTGTAACTATTGCCCTTAGTAATTGCAACTTTGACATTTGATAATTGCAACTTTTTACATTGGGCTTGAACATGGGCTTTTGTGCTTCTTTTAAGGCTTTATTCCTTTATTTTATTACTCAAGGCCTACACACAATAAATAATAAAATATTAGTAATAGTGCATGATTATATGAATAAATATGAAAATGTGATAGTAAAGGTGATGACAATTATGCATTTTTTACTACCTATCAGTTGACTTCAGGATTTTTATTTTGAAAATAGAATTGAATTTCTGAAAATTGATTTGACTAAAAATCTTTAAATAATATCAATTATTTTTGAGAATTTTTGGAAAGACTTTCAAAGCTACTTAATTTTTGGACTTTTCCGGAGTTTTCGGTGTTTTCCCAGATACCAGAATTTTATCCAGATATTTTACTTTCTCCTTTTTTCATTTTTTTCCATTTTTCTCTCTCCTCGCAAGACGGGAGTTCCACCAAACCTGGATTCAGTCTTTAATGCAGAGATCTTGTCCATTCTGCATTTAATGTTACGTCCTTCAAGTCATTATGACTTTTGTCTTTTCTGATAAACGCGATCTTGCGTTTTCCTTTGGACGCAGAGTTAATCTCCGCGTCTGGCTATTTTTGCCTAGACGCGGATCCCATTTTTAATGAGACGCAAGTCTCATTTCTGCGTCTCCTTTGTTTTAAATTCCAATGGCAAACTTGTAATATCTCCAAACTCCTTTATATATACACCCACCTTTCTTCTCTCTCTTTCATTTATTCTCCTCCTTCCCACCAACAGCCAACGAATGGCAGCCCATAAAAACAGCCCCATGCCCTCCTTTGGCCGGCCATTCTCCACCATTCTTCACCCTCTCCACCCACCATCTTCGCCACCAACTCCTCCACCAATCTCTCCTCCACCTCCTCCTCCATTCCAACAACCATAACACCAATTCCAACCACCAACATCACCTCCTTCTTCATCAAGAAAATAACCCATTAACCTCCAAAACTTCACCACCATTTTCACCACCACCTACACCTTCCTGGCCACCACGAACCACGCCATCTTCCTCCCCTCGGAGAGCTCTTTCTAATGAGCTATTGCTTCGCTCTCCGAAATCCCTTTTGCAAAACTCTAAATTTTCCAAATGAACTACACTTGCACCCCGTGATTGCTTGGGCTTGGGCTACCGGATTCTGACCGTCTCCGGCCACCTCCGGCCGCCGCCGGCGACTGCCGGCCATGGCCAGCCATCATCCTCCCTTTCCTTCTTCTTTTCTTTCCTTTCCTTCTTTCTTTTCTTACCTTCTTTCTTTCTCTCTCTCTTTCTTTCTTTCCTTTATTTTCTTTTCCTGCGTCTCCCCCTTGTTTTCCTGTCTCTCTATTTCCTCTATTGTGTAATTGCTAGACGCGGAGCTTACCCCCGCGTTCGGGCAATTCCTTAACGCGGCCTTCGCGTTCTTGACATTTGTTTAACGCGGCCTTCGCGTTCTTGTATCGACGCGACGCGGAGCTCATGTCCGCGTCTGTATCCTTCTCGTGTCAACACGACGTGGAACCCACGTCCGCGTCCGCGTCCGCGTTCTTCTCGTGTTATAACTTGAACGCGGGTCTCGAACCCCGCGTTTGTGGCATCTACGCGACGCGACTCCCGCGTCTACGACCCCGGCGTCTCACTCTCAAATCCGCATTCCCTGTACACACTCTCTTTCCCAGTACACGCTCTCTCTCCATGGACGTCTCTCTAGCTCTCACTTTCTCTCTCCTCTCTCTCTTTCTCTTTCTCTCTCTTGATTTTCTCCTCTCTATCACTTTCCCTTTAACGCGTTTACGCGTTGGTTACCTGAATTCCAGAGATCGGGGATTTTACTGTGTTTTCTAAAGATTTAGGCGAGTGTTCTCGCTTTCCTCTTGACTTTCCCGCTTCGTTGGATCGACTTGGTTGTCTTATGTATTTGTATCTGGAACTAACACCTTCTCTGCAGGTACCCTAACCACTGGGTACAACCTTTGAGGTTTGAAGTCCTTTGGACTTTCTCTATACTACGCCTGGTAAGCGGACCTAGCGTCAACACTTTATCGCTTGCTCCGTCCGAGCGTCGTTACCCCGTGAGCATGGCTTCCCCATGAGCGAAAGTATAGCGTTCATACGCTTGCTGTGACACGTGTGTCTAGCTACCTTGCGAGCAGTAACCACGCCGAGCGTGATAGCATTTAGTGTTGTACATTAGCTTCGCTTCAGCTTGCTCAGCTCTGCTTGAATTGTGCTCAGTTATTACTCTATCACTTACCAAGTACTTCTTGATATGTTAACACTTGACATGCTATTACTTGATACCTATCATCTACCTGCTAATACTGGACACCTGTCTGTATCACTTGACAGCTGATGTGTCATCACCTGACACCCGACTTGCTACTTGACACTTGCTTCTTATTATGACATGACTTATCACTTGCCTCCTGACATATTAATACTTGACCTGTGATTATCACATTTACGGGAATACTATACTTGTTATCCTGTATTATATATACAATGACCTGAATCTATAGTATTTATGTACTCCTGAATTCCTGATCATGTCTTGTACCTACTTTTCCCGTAAAATTGATAACTACACAATAAATCATAAAGAGGAACAACTTGCATCGGGTCGGGGGAAACTTGCGGCTATCAATATTTGTTCGTGTTTACAGTGGCATTAGGTATGTTGTGCAACTAAAACTTCCGGTCTGACCTGTGGGCCTCCAGGCGACCGAGGGGAGTGCTGGCTCCCTCCTTCTTGGTACCATATTGATAAGGGCATTCTATAAGACCCTCATGTAGGCCTTGTGGCCGGTTTCATACACCAGCAATGGAACTTCCTGGACCGTGGTCCTGGGCATGTACGGGACCTACTGTAAACATTGTTCGTTGATACCCCCGTTGGTTTCCAATAACAACCTTGCTTTACTCAGATGTGGATATATGTGCGCTGGGACGCTAGTTCACATATCTAGACATCAGGGTAAGACGAGTAATAATAATAATAATAATAAAAGATGCCAGCTATGAATCTGTAGTATGCCTTGCCATGTTTGCTTGTATCGAATTTTACTTCAGATTTCCAGTTTTATGATCATTATACTATACCTGTTCATATCCTGCCTCTCTATTTGTATTCTATTCCACCTGTCTCCTGCTCTTATCTGATCATACTATGAGTCTTCCCTGCTTGATATCATATGATGTATATCTACTTGCTCCTATATTCTTGCGCCCATGACACGGTTTTCAATGCATGTTTATGATTCAGATTTATCGATACACGTGTGCTTATTTATACTCGCCACTTGGTATTCGCATCACCACTCGCCGGGGAGTTCTGTCTGACTCCCCTAGATCCTCATGTCCAGGTTTTAGAGCTTGGAGCGTGTGGATTCTCCCAGTTGCTGATCAGAGTGGCACAGCGGTAGCGTGGATCTCCAATAGACCGTCCAGAGCACCGTCCAGAGCCACATCCTTCCAGGCCCACTGCTCGGCTCTAGAGTTTTCTTGTTATGACTCTGAGATCCATTTGTACTGTTCATACTTGTACATCCTTGTATTCTCGCATTTGCGCCATATTGGTGATGTAATATTCTTGTAATATTCTGGTGATAACCTTGTAATTGTACTCATATGTTGGAATATATATTGCACCACGTGCTTCCGTACTCTGATTCTTACCTGTACTGATGCTTAGCATATATACGTGAGGGTATTTCTGACCTGCGTATATACGTCGCAGTAACGTCTCCGTACCGCCGGATCGGGGCGTTACAGGGTGGTATCAGAGCCTAGGCTCTCACATGCTCAGTACAACCAGTCGACAAATTAATGGTAAAGAAATTTGCAACTGGAATGCATGAGTCGTGGTTATACAATTCAACTACCAGTACAAAGTTATCCATTCTCTCTTGATAATCTTAACCTTGAATCTTGAAGTTCTCCCATCCTTTCATACTTCAGTTTCTCGTTATTCTTAGACCAACTCGGATATGAAAAGATGGGGAAATCATAACGGTCCTGGTTCTTCTTAGAGTGGCCCTAATGGAGGAAGTGTTGATTTGAGATAATTTCTATAAAATATGATGAAAAACTAACAAGAACAGACGAAGGTCCCGCACCAAAGATTATTGGTCGCACTCCGGAACAGAAGCCAGGCAACATGTCGGATTTCAGGAAATTATAGGCGGCAATCTTTTCGGGCATGGAGGAGCCCGGGATGCATAGCAGTGGCTGGTAAATACTACAAATCTTCTGAAGGCAACTCGAGTCCCTAACGAGAACCAAGTGGAATGACCAAGATTTAGTTGAAAGATGTGGCCAGGACGTGGTGGTTGGCGAAAGCAAGTGAGACTGGAAAAGCCCATCACTTGGGACCAGTTCTCGAAGGATTTCTATGAAAAGATTCTTCTCTGTAATAGCTCAGAAAGAAATGAAAGAATGATTTAACAAATTGTAGTAAGAAGATTGAATTGTAGATAAGTATACTGCAAAATTCCTAAGGCATAGTCGGTTGGTATCTTACATGGTGGCTGACAAGGAGAACCGATCAAGTAATATTTTAGTGAGAAATGAAGATGAGGATCAAGATGTTTCTTATTTTCAAGCAGCCCAAGAACTATTCTCAAGTTTTTCCATCGCTCGGAAAGTAGAACAGACCTGGAAAAGAAAGATCAGGATAAGATGCAGATGAAGTTAGCGAAGAGACCCTCTCAGCTGATGGAAGTTGAAGACTTAGACAGGCCACTGGATGCCCCACTAGCTAAGCCATCCCTCTAACCTTGCCCTCAACATGTGACATGTGGGTATTGTCTGAAGCAGGGCACCTACAACGCAACCGCCAGAAAGGTCATGAATTATGTCATATACAGATCCGGAGATTAGTTGAAAAGTGACTGTCTGTTCAAGGAAACAGAGAATATTACACCAATCAAATCAATTCATCCAATATCACCATTGGAAGATAATCCAGAACCTACTGGCAGAAAATCTCGCTTCATTCCCCAGCATCAAGCATGGAGTCATACACAAAAGAGACCAAGAGTTAGGGCACATGGTAGAAGGAGGCAAACATATTATCTGACTGAAGAGGAAGTCAGGATGCTCAATATGATGGAGTGAGAACAGAAAAGGATGGTCAATATCTGAAAAAGGAACCCTGAAAGTACTGACCGTAACCATTGTCCCCATTTTTAGCATGTCCAGGAGTTGGTAAATTCTCTATATCATACCCATCTCATTGCACTATTATCACTAATCCTAGTCCGTCCGTGTCTACCTCCCTATTTCATGATTCCTATCTCTTCTATATTTTTACTATTCTGATTTTCGTAATCCTTATGCCAACTCAAGATATGCTTAGACTAGTGAGGTAACAGCAGGGCAGATGTGGTTCGTTCTCATTATGTTCTAGCATTCCTCGACTCTGGTATATCACATTGTCTTATATTGGATAGATCTTCGGCCTCACATTCTATTCTTGTATTTATGGATACATTACGGGGGACCAGTACATCAAGCGGAGTAGTCATCGCTTATATAATCAGATAGACTGTATCATTACATGAGGAGTGTCAGTATAAAACAGTATTCTAGAATCAGGACTTCTGGCAGACAGAGTTATGGTATTTTTCATTTCTATTACTCCAATAGCGATCATGATTTCCTCGACTATGTTCATGGAACTCGGGTATTCTCAGAACTGATTTGCAGTCAGGTTATTATTTAGAAGACAGCATTCGGGACACGTCCCGGTTATTATAATTTCTTGATCGTGTTCTCAGAGCTACTAACTTCTGGCAGTCTTTATTGATTTGGTGGACTATAGGCTCCGCTAGCCTCGCCAGGCGAGGGTCGTGCTCTAGTCACCCATGGACCTAACCAGGTGTGGGCTTCGCTGCACCCTGGTGCTTAGCATTTAGCATTGTGTTACGCGCTGGCTTCGCCGCGTGAGCTTCATATGCGAGCCTCGCAGAGCGTTAGCTTCGTTGCACCCTAATGCCTAACACCTGAGCTGTGTTACGCGATAGCCTCACCTAGGCTTGGCTTTGTCCGTGGCTAGTTCCTTCAGTGCTTAGCACTCTAGCCCGTTCCTCGAATTTCTTCTGCCTAGCGTGCTTTCATGGATCTACTGAACAGAGTTTCATCACTGTATCTGAGCTATCGCCATGATCCTTATGAATGATCCATTTGACCAATCTTGCAGGGCTCAGATATCTTCTACATGTTTCATCTGCAGTCGGGTTATCATTCAGAAGTCAGTATTCAGAGTTCTTTATGGCTATTCTATATTCTTGGCTACGTCTTTCAGAATTAGCAACGCCCAGTATGCAGAAATTCATAATTATTGGCCTTCTTGATTTATACTCAGTATTATCAGAATTTTCTTTATCTTGGGTATTCTGGTTTATTCTCAGGGAATTAGTATGTATGTGGCACATCAGTAATTCTACTGCAGAAGGACAACATCATGCCATGCAGGGTTTTGTATTATATTATGGATTTCAGCACTACGGATTTCTATGGATTTCATCAGATTTGGTTCACAGTCTGATTGAAGTATTATTAATTATCTCACCAAGTCAGCTCACTTTATATTATTCAGAATGGGTTAGTCTTTTGAAGTTCTGACAGTGTTCTTTTATAAGCAGACATCAGATCAGTATTGTTATGGCACCGTCAGAGGATGTATATATACGGCAGAAGGGCAGAGATGTCTCAGTCCTGAGTTTACCGTTCAGTCGATTAGGGAGAACAGTTCACAGTTATTCATATCTTGATTGGCATAATCCTCATTCCTATCTTTTTTTGTGTTCATTTTACCCCTTATCGAAATTGCGAGGACGCAATTTTTTGTAAGGTGGATGGAATGTAACACCCCGCTCCCAGAATACGTACTTAGTTGCGTATTCATATTTTCGATCATATTTTTTTGATTTGCTTTCAGTATTTGTTTTGTATTATGAACTATTTATATGATCGTTTTGCTGTGAATCTGGATTCGTGGACTCGGATCAGCCCTAGTCTGAACCGGGAACCCGATCCTAATGTATTGCTCGATTTGGTCTTTTTGGTATTCTGATTTGACCGATTTCAGTTTCAAATATCATTTTCTAATATTCTAAATTTTTCATGATTTTCTGAAATTTTTCTGAATTAAGTTGTAAATCTTCAAAACCGGGGTCGACCAATACCGCTGCTCGATTCTCAGATTTTTAATTTACAAATGAACTTGAAATTCTAAAAACGGCTTTCTTGTAACTTCTTAAAATCACATTTTCTATCTAAATACTTTTTCTGAGAATTTTCTAAATTTATCAAAATTCCCCTGGATTTGGTGTCGGCCAGTGTCACTGGTTGATTCCAGGAATTTTAGTTTACAATTGGAACCAAATTTCTGGATTCTGCTTTCATATTTCTTCTTAGAATTATATTTTCTCCTTTCTGACATTTTCTGAGATTTTTCAGATTTTATCAAAATCCGGCCGACCCGGTATAGACGGGTATTGACGGTTGACTTCAAGATTTTTATTTTAAAAATAGAATTGAATTTCTAAAAAACTGATTTCACTAAAAATCTTTAAATAATATTTATTATTTTTAAGAATTTTTGGAAAGCTTTCCAAGCTACTTAATTTTTTAGACTTTTTCGGAGTTTTCGGTGTTTTCCTAGATACCGGAATTTTATCCAGATATTTTACTTCCTCCTTTTTTTTATTTTTTTTCATTTTTCTCTCTCCTCGCTAGACGCGAGTTCTACCAAACCTGGATTCAGTCTTTAATGCAGAGATCCTCTCCATTCTGCATTTAATGTTACGTCCTTCAAGTCATTATGACTTTTGTCTTTTCTGATAAACGCGATCTTGCATTTTCCTTTCGGACGCAGAGTTAATTTCCGCTTCCAGCTATTTTTGCCTAGACGCGGATCCCATTTTTAATGAGACGCAGGTCTCATTTCTGCGTCTCCATTATTTTAAATTCCAATGGCAAACTTGTAATATCTCCAAACTCCTTTATATATACACCCACCTTTTTTCTCTCTCTTTCATTTATTCTCCTCCTTCTTCACACCAACAGCCAACGAATGGCAGCCCATAAAAACAGCCCGTGCCCTCCTTTGGCCGGCCATTCTCCACCATTCTCCACCTCTCCACCAACCATCTTCGCCACCAACTCCTCCACTAATCTCTCCTCCACCTCCTCCTCCATTCCAACAACCATAACACCAATTCCTACCACCAACATCACCTCCTTCTTCATCAAGAAAATAACCCATTAACCTCCAAAACTTCACCACCATTTTCACCACCACCTACACCTTCTTGGCCACCACGAACCACGCCATCCTCCTCCCCTCGAAGAGCTCTTTCTAACGAGCTATTGCTTCGCTCTCCGAAATCCCTTTTGCAAAACTCCAAAATTTTCAAATGAACTACACTTGCACCCCCGTGATTGCTTGGGCTTGGACTTGGGCTACTGGATTCTGGCCGTCTCTGGCCACCTACTGGATTCTGGCCGTCTCTGGCCACCTCTGGCCGCCGCCGGCGACCGTCGGCCATGGCCGGCCATCATCCTCCCTTTCCTTCTTCTTTTCTTTCCTTCCCTTCTTTCTTTCTTTTTTCTCTTTCTTTCTTTCCTTTATTTTCTTTCCCTGCGTCTCCCACATTTTTTTTCCTGCGTCTCCCCTTGTTTTCCTGTCTCTCTATTTCCCCTGTTATGTAATTGCTAGACGCGGAGCTTACCCCCGCGTCCGGGCAATTCCTTAACGTGATCTTCGCGTTCTTGACATTTGTTTAACGCGGCCTTCGCGTTCTTGTATCGACGCAACACGGAGCTCATGTCCGCGTCTGTGTCCTTTTCGTGTCAACACGACGCGGAACCCACGTCCGCGTTCTTCTCGTGTTATAACTTGAACGCGGGTCTCGAACCCCGCGTTTGTGGCATCTACGCGACGCGACTCCCGCGTCTGCGACCCCTGCGTCTCACTCTCAAACCCGCGTTCCCTGTACACACTCTCTCTCTCCCTGTACACACTCTATCTCCATGGACGTCTCTCTCTAGCTCTCACTTTCTCTCTTCTCTCTCTCTCTCTCTCTCATTCTCTTTCTCTCTCTTGATTTTCTCCTCTCTATCACTTTCCCTTTAACGCGTTTACGCGTTGGTTACCTGAATTCTGGAAATCAGGGATTTTACTGTGTTTTCTAAATATTTAGGCGAGTGTTCTTGCTTTCCTCTTGACTTTCCCGCTTCGTTGGATCGACTTGGTTGTCTTATGTATTTGTATCTGGAACTAACACCTTCTCTGCAGGTACCCTAACCACTGGACACAACCTTGAGGTTTGAAGTCCTTTGGACTTTCTCTATGCTACACCTGGTAGTCGGACCTAGCGTCAACACTTTACCGCTTGCTCCATCCGAGCGTCGTTACCCCGTGAGCATGGCTTCCCCGTGAGCGGAAGTATAGCGTTCATACGCTTGCTGCGACACGTGTGTCTAGCTACCTTGCGAGCAGTAACCACGCCGAGCGTGATAGCATTTAGTGTTGTACATTAGCTTCGCTCCAGCTTGCTCAGCTCTGCTTGAATTGTGCTCAGCTATTACTCTATCACTTACCAAGTACTTGCTTGATATGTTAACACTTGACATGCTATTACTTGATACCTATCATCTACCTGCTAATACTGGACACCTGTCTGTATCACTTGACAGCTGATGTGTCATCACCTGACACCCGACTTGCTACTTGACACTTGCTTCTTATTATGACATGACTTATCACTTGCCTCCTGACATATTAATACTTGACCTGTGATTATCACATTTACGGGAATACTATACTTGTTATCCTGTATTATATATACAGTGACCTGAATCTATAGTATTTATTTACTACTGAATTCCTGATCATGTCTTGTACCTGCTATTCCCGTAAAATTGATAACTACACAATAAATCATAAAAAGGAACAACTTGCATCGGGTCGGGGAAAACTTGCGGCTATCAATATATGTTCGTGTTTACAGTGGCACAGGTATGTTGTGCAACTAAAACTTCCGGTTTGACCTGTGAGCCTCCAGGCGACCGAGGGGATTGCTGGCTCCCTCCTTCTTGGTACCATCTTGATAAGGGCATTCTATAAGACCCTCATGTAGGCCTTGCGGCCGGTTCCATACACCAGCAATGGAACGTCCTGGACCGTGGTCATGGGCATGTACGGGACCCACTGTAAACATTGTTCGTTGATACCCCTGTTGGTTTCCACTAACAACCTTGCTTTACTCAGATGTGGATATATGTGCGCTGGAACGCTAGTTCACATATCTAGACATCAGGGTAAGACGAGTAATAATAATAATAAAAGATGCCAACTATGAATTTGTAGTATGCTTGCCATGTTTGCTTGTATCGGATTTTACTTCAGATTTCCAGTTTTATGATCATTATACTATACCTATTCATATCCTGCCTCTCTATTTGTATTCTATTCCACCTGTCTCCTGCTCTTATCTAATCGTACTATGAGTCTTCCCTGCTTGATATCATATGATGTATATCTACTTGCTCCTATATGCTTGCACCTACGACACGATTTTCAATGTATGTTTATGATTCAGATTTATCGATACACGTGTGCTTATTTATACTCGCCACTTGGTATTCGCATCACCACTCACCGGGGAGTTCTGTCTGACTCCCCTGGATCCTCATGTCCAGGTTTAGATCTTGGAGCGTGTGGATTCTCCCAGTTGCTGATCAGAGTGGCGCAGCGGTAGCGTGGATCTCCAGTAGACCGTCCAGAGCCACATCCTTCCAGGCCCCCTGCTCGGCTCTAGAGTTTTCTTGTTATGACTGAGCTCCATTTGTACTGTTCATACTTGTACATCCTTGTATTCTCGCATTTGCGCCATATTGGTGATGTAATATTCTTGTAATATTTTGGTGATAACCTTGTAATTGTACTCATATGTTGGAATATATATTGCATCACGTGCTTCCGTACTCTGATTCTTGCCTGTACTGATGCATAGCGTATATACGTGAGGGTATTTCTGACCTGCGTATATACGTCGCAGTAACGTCTCCGTACCCGCCGGATCGGGGCGTTACACAACTCAACTTATTATCTAGAGAAATCAAAGAGAAGAGTTCTGGAGCCCTTCACGGGGAATTCGGTTTCAATTCTTGTTTTTGAGTGAACGTTTGCATAATTCATCATAAGTAATTTTAAAATTGCATTTGATAGCAAAGCCCCTATTCACCCCCCTCTAGGTGTATTTCAACCTACACATAAAAATATAGACTTTTTGGAACAGTTCTAGGTCCTCGATGCTATCGTGTAGCCTAGGGCTAACGGGTCGTGATCCACAAAGAGGGACAGCGATGAAAGCGTTGTGTAAGTTTCTCTCTTTTAATTTATCAAAATTGATTTAAGAATTCTCTTCTCAGTTTAAAAAAAATAAAAATATTTAAGAAGGAGATGTAGAAGAAAAGATGATGGTATTGTTGTTGTTTTAGTTATAAAAGAAAAGAAAAGAAAAAGAGATAAAGAAAAGTATTGATGCAAAAATTAGAAATAAAAAAAATAAAAGAACAATATTTACCTCTACTATTTAAATCATAACGAAAATTTACCTTAACATGAAGTAAAGCGAAGTAATAGAAAGGAATAAAGGAAAGTAAGGCTTCGGCGAGATCAAGCACAATAAAGAAAAATGGGAAACCTCCATTGATTGTCACCTTCAATATAAGTTTCTTGAGAAAGAATTACAATTGTGTCACTCTAAAATAACTCTTCCTCTCATTTAATCATGTAACTCTCTCTAACTTAAGCTAAAAAGAAAAATGAAAAAAATAAAAATTACATTGAAGAAGAAAAGAAAAACCTAAAGTAAAGCTCTCTCTGAGATGGTACTCTCTCTGCCTTCGAGGCATGGAGGTATTTATAGGAGAAAATCAGAGAAATAGAAAGCGTATAAAGATAGGGAGAGCTGGCTATTTCTGAATTTGAATCCTCCCCTTATCTCCAAACTTGATTTGATTTATCCAGAAATTCAATTCTGATCTACAGTTAGTTGGCGAGTTGATTGCTGAATATCACTTATCAAATGATAGAAATGAAAAGAGTAATCAACATAGAATTGTAGCCCTTTACTTCTTCTTTCTGGATCATCTTGAATCATTAGATTGAGTTTCGGTAGAGAAAGTTATCATTATAATGCTAAAATATATCCAGTCTGAATCCGAATCTAAATTGCTTCAACTCATCCATTGATCTTCTCTCAATCTATTTATCCTCTTAGAGTTTCAATTTGCCTTCTAGAATTGATAAGATATTCATTTATCTTTAGCAAAACCAATTGGGTCTTCAAACAATCCATTTTTCTCTTCAAATTGGATGATATTTTCTTATTTGATATATCCAGTTCTCAGATAAAATAGCTTTTAGAACCTTTGGATTTGAATCGATCCCCGTTGATTTAAACTTTGATTAAATTGGATAAATCTATAAATCTCTCTTTCTTCCTTAATCATCCTACACGCCACTGGACATGAAATATATTAATAGCATAGTTTTATTTAAATATAAATGCGGAAATATGGCACATATGATATAGAAACATGTAATGCACGTGTATGATCACACCCCCACACTTATCTTTTGCTCGTCCTCTAGCAAAATAAAGAGAAAAGGAAAACACTAAACTGACCTAACCTAACACACTTTCGTAGGAATCACGGTTGCACTTAGCATGCGCAACAAGCCGTTAATCCTCTAGGTTACCTTTAGAAGACGAGTTTTGTCTCGTGAGGGTTTTCAATGAAATACACCCATAAAATCCATAAAAAAAAGAAATAAAGTGTTAGTATTTTGAAAATACATTTTGAAGGAAAACAATATTTGAAGTATTAACGTAAAAATTCAAGTAATCTATAAGTCATAGGATTATCAAAAGTTAGTCATTCCTAAACTTAGTCTCTATTCAAAAACTTGTTTTCAATCAAGTTGAGGATTGAAATTGTATTTCTTATCTAGTGTATTATTGTAACGCCCCGATCCCACGGGTACGGAGACGTTACTGCGATGTATATACACAGGTCAGAAATACCCTCGCGTATATACGCTAAGCATCAGTACAAGCAAAAATCAGAGTACGGAAGCACGTGGTGCATTATACATTCCAACATATGGGTGCAATTAATAATTTATCACCAGATGTGACAAATATTACAAGAATATTACATTACCAATAGGCGTAAATGCGAGAATACAAAGAGATGTACAAGTATGAATAGTACAAAAGGAGGCTCAGAGTCATCACAGGAAAACTCTAGAGCCGAGCAGGGGGGCCTGGAAGGATGAGAATCTGGACGGTCTGCCGATGATCCACGCTATCGCTGCGTTCATACGTCAGCAATTGGGAGAATCCACAAGCTCCAAGCTCTGAAACCTAGACATGAGAATTCAGGGGAGTTAGAACTCCCAGGCGAGTGGTGATGCGAATGCCAGATGGTGTGCAAAGATAAGCACATGTGTATCGATAAAATCGAATCATAATCATGCATTAAAAACCGTGTCGTGAGCATAAGCATGCAGGAGCGAATAGATATATAACAAGTGATATCAAGCAGGAAGTACTCATGGTATGATAAGATAAGAACAGGAGACTGGTGGAATAGAATACGAGTGATAAAGCAGGGTATGAGCAGCTAATATGATAATAATCATAAAACCGAAAATCCGATGTAAAACCCAATAGAAGCAAACTCGGCAAAGCATACAACGGATCCATAGTTGGCATCTTTTATTATTATTATTACTCGTCTTACCTAGATGTCTAGATATGTGAAATAGCGTCCCAGCACACATATATCCACATCTGAGTAAAATAAGGTTGTTATTGAAAACCAATGGGGGTATCAACGAACAATGTTTACAGTGGGTTCCGTGCATACCCGGGACCACGACCTAGGATGTTCCGTTGCTGGAGAACGAACCCACCCGCAAGGCGATCAGGAGGGTCTTATAGAATGCCCTTTATCAAGATGGTACCAGGAAGGAGGGAGCCAGCACTCCCTCGGTCGCCTGGAGGCCCACAGGTCAGACTGAAAGTTTTAGTTGTACAACATACCTAGTACCGCTGTAAACACGAACATATATTGATAGCCGCAAGTTTTTCCCGACCCGATGTAAGTTGTACTATAATATATCAAGATCGTAATCAAGTTGTCAGGTCATCATTCCCGTTATCATGATAATTATAAGAGTTAAGTATATCATGCCGGGTATCAAGTGATAGCATGACAAGAGGATGATATTAGGCATGTGACAAGTCATGTCATAGCTAGGGCAATTGTCAGGTAGTAGCATGTCGGGTGTCAGGTGATAACATATCAGTCTGCCAGACAGGTGTTAGAGATTAGCATACAATTGACAGGTATTAAGTAATAGCATGTCAAGTGTTAACATATCAAGTATATACATGGCATGTGATAGAATAATAGCTGAGCACAATCAAGAGAAGCTGAGCAAGCTGGAGGTATAGACTGCAAACAGTGTTCAACACTGAAGTGCCTAGCGAAGTTACCGGGACGACTTGGCTTAAAGTGCGAGTAGAAAATCTGGCAACATCTCGCCTAAACGAATCTAGTGATAGAGCGCTGAGCGCTAAGCATGCCTACCAGGCGGAGCTGAAAGACCTGACGGTCTGAACGCACTTCTCTTTCGAGATAGCGGGCGAGAATCAGGAGGCTAAAGTACGCTCGGGGTCTAAGCGCACTCTCGGTAGTTACCACGAAACCCATAAGGGTACAAGCCTGGAACCATTGGGTAGCCATCCTGAGAATGAGCAGAAACCCAGAGTCGGTACAAGAGTACCTACGATGTTAGTATCACGCAAGCATGTTATATCGTGATAATAGTTAATCTACCGTAGAGTAGTGAAGCCTGAAGGCTGAGTATAGAGCCTGAAAGCAGAAGGGCCCGGAGACCAAGTATGGGGCCCGGAGGCTGAAGGGCCCGGAGGCCAAGTATGAAACCCGAAGACAAACGACCACGAAGGGTCGGCCGCGCATGGTATAAGGTACATTACAGGTATGGTATATGTGCAAGAATTAAACTACCCTAATACAAGCAGTCATCACAGGCATATACATGTCCAATTATTGGTACTCATCCACATACAAATATAGGGACACAACCCAATATAAAATACATTTAAATACGAAATAAATAAACGTCGACCCGACGAAGCGGGAAAAACCAAATGGAGGCGAGGACACTCGCCTAAAGCTCCGGAAAGGCCGAAAACTCAGAATCCCGAGAACTCGCTCACGCGCCATAAAATATAATAATATATATACATTTTTAGAGAGAGAAAGAGAAGAGGAGAGAGAAGAGAGAGTTAGAGAGATAAGTTTAGAGAGAGAAAGAGAGAACTAGAGAGAGATTTCTAGAGAGAGAAAGAGAGATTTAGGGAAGAAAAATCTAGAGAGAGAAAGAGGGAGTTAGAGAGAGACTAGAGAGAGAAACTGAGGGGAGAGAAAGAGAATTAGTAGAGAGAGGGAGAGAAAGTGTAGAGAGAGGAGAGAGAGAAGAGAGAGGGAGAGAGAGAGAGAGAGGAGAGAGAGCTGGGGCTGCTTACACAGCCCCTGCACAAGGAGGGCCCATGGCTCCCCGTGGGCCCTGGGGGACCTGGCCGGCAGCGGTCTTGGCCGCCGGCGGCGCTCAACAAAGAAGGGGGAGAGAGAGACAAGGGGAGAGAGAGACAAGGGGAGAGAGAGAAGTGAGAGAGAGGGGGAGAGAAAAAGGAAGAGGGGGGGCTGTTGCCCCCTCAGTTCACGCACAGGGGGCCAGGTGGGCCCCCTGGTCGCCCACGGCCGCCGGCACGCCGTGATTAAGAAAAGGAGTAGTAGTGGAGTAGAAATGCACAGATACTCAGTAAAAGAAAGAAGGTTTAGAGTTAACCTTAAGTGCTTTGATCACTCCACAATGTATTTAATATGATTAATATATCCTTTCCAATCTCCGTTATAGCATAGGGCTAAACGAGTCGATTCTCAGGGAGAGCTTGCGATGGAAGCGTTACGGTTCGTTGTGAAGAAAGAAAACGAAGATTCTTCTTTGTCTTAAAAGAATGAAAAAACATGGAAAAAGAAATGAAAGAATCGGTGGATTTGTGCATGATGGAAATAAAAGGAAAAGAAATCGAAGAAAAGATTTGCTTTTGTATTAGCACTAAAAGAAAGAAAACTTATAAAAGACTTTGAAGTGGGAGAAAACCATGACTAGCTAACTTTACTAATTTGCTAAACTTACTAAACTCCTTGATGGTGATGCGTGCCTCATGTTGATTCATCGGCATAGATTTGTCTTGCGTGTTGGTCTAGTTACTTTCCCACTTGGATGACGGGTGATCATTCTTGGACTTGTCTTGTAGCCTCATAGATGTCATCGGCCTACAAGATAGACTTTCAATAATGGAATCAAAAGAGCGACACTCAAGGGATGCTAAGGAAGAAGATACAACATTCATTAATTTGAAGTAAAGAAGTTGTACAACAAATAGCATATGTTTGGTGTTCCATCTCCATGTTCCATCAGGGCACTTGTTCAAAGACAAGGCTCTAAATGAGGCACACATGAATCATATGGAATTACAACAAGAACTTGCCAAGCATGAAAGTAACCCATCGGAGAAGAAAAAGACCATACAACTTGCAAGATTAAAGATAGCAATCACCCATGAATTAGTAGTTAGCAAAGTTAGTGGTTAGCTAGTCATGTTAGAAGAAGTTAGCTAGCCATAAGAAAAGAAAAACAAAGCATGAATTAAAGTGCAAGTAAAGTAAAGTTAGAATTAAAGAAAGCAAGTAATACTAGAAAATGCAATAGAGAAGAAAAGAGAATGGATTAATCCTTGCTTCACAAGTTGTCACCCCTTGTTTACACAAGCTTTCTCTCTCTTACAATCTCTCTCTTTTGCAGAATTTCTAGGGAGGAAGAAGAAGACCTAGAGCACTAAAATCCTAGAAAAAACCTACAAAATACAAGCTCTATCCTCTAATCTCTCCTCTCCTTTTTTCGCAGAGTCCTGGGGTCTATTTATAGGCCTCAGAGAAGAAGGCTCCAGAAGACGAGACAGGTGGCACAAATCGCTGGCTCAACGGCCTTGTAACTGCCGCGGAACCGCGGCCAGAGCCGCGTTTCCGCGGCAGAATCTCGGCCGTTAGGCGCCAGATTTCTGTTGCGGATTTTGCACGTTCTGTTGGCCACGTTGGAGTTTCTAGAAGGGTGAGCTGGCGCGTGAAATTCTCCAGATCCTGGGCTCAACCTTGGGCTCTCTTTTGGGCTTTAATTAAACTCCATTAATTCCTTAATAATTCTTGGATTTTGGGCCCCTTCTCCATTAAAATGTGGACATGCAAAAATATAGAGAAAAAGATTAAAAATCACATTTTTATTGATATTACGCATAGTATAGAGGTGGAAGATGATGCAAAAATGAACTATAATCACACCCCCATACCTAACTTTTGCTCGTCCCCGAGCAAAACAAGAAAAGAAAAAAGAAAAATCCTAACTAGATTATTACACCACTTTCGTAGGTGACACGATTGCACTGAGCACGTGCAACAAGCCGTTAAACCTCTAGGTTACCCTAGAGGAGGAGTGTTGTCTCCTGAGGGTTTTCAGCGATTGCACCCACAAAATCCATAAAGAAAAATAAAAGGGTTAGTGAAAATTTTGATCTATGTTTTAAAGATTCTTACTTGAGTTATAGGTTTCAGGTTACCCTAAACTTGTCATTCCTCTTATAAGTGTCTATTTAGAGTTTTGTTTTCAATTTAGGTTAAGTTTTTAGGGAAAAGATCAAAAACCGGATTTTGCATCAATCCTAGGATATATACATCTATAAATATGAAGGATCTTTCTTAGACTAAGTTCATTTATTTACTAATATATATAACACATTTTTTTTATTTTTTATTTATTTATTTATATATACAATATTTATTTATTTACATTTCCTTAGCATCCTTAGGCTTTCTAATTTACCCTTGTAACGAGCCTCTTACCGATGACTCCCAAACCAGACGGTCTTAGGGCACCAGATGAGAAAACATCCCTAGGGTTCGATGACTCGAGTAAACTAGGCCACGAAGGAATTTAAGGACTTAACCACCTTTAGGCGTGATTAGCAATGCTTTTTGAGGCACGACTAACCAGCTTAATTAGTGGCTAAGTAATTATTATTTATTTATATGCATATTTATTTTTATTATTATTATTATTATTTTTTCTAAAATATTTTTTTTATTATATATATATATATATATGTAAATAAAGTCACAAAGTCTTTGATTAATCCTTCAATATGTTTAATGTATATATCCTAAAGAAAGAATTAGAATCTAGTAATTTTTCTAATCCTTTATTACTTAACCTAAAGATCTAACAAAACTCCTCTTTTCGACTTATAATTAGAAATCTTAATTTAGAGCTTCCTTAATCCCTAAAGTTAAGTTTGATTCTTTAAACATGGATCAAGAATTTCCTTATTTTTTTATTTTTCTAAAAGAAAAAGTAAAATCTAAAAGAAAATAGAAAATCTACTAAGAAAGATAAAATCTAAAAAGAAAATAAAAACCTAAAAAGAAAATGAAAATCCTAAAAATAAAAAAAAACCTAAAAAGAAAATGAAAAATCCTAGGTTAGAATCTACCCCCCCATACCTATCTCATGCATTGTCCCCAATGTATGCAAGATAAAAATGATGCATGAAATAGGTGAAGGTTTTTTTTTTTTTAACAAAAAAGTGCAAAAAATTATTTACAAGGAATATATACAAGTGTGACCATTACCTAGGCTTTTCTTTGGTCGTTTTCCTCTGGCCCGTTTCCCATCGTTCCAGTGTGTTTATTTGCGCGGGCTCAGTTGGGAAACGTATTGAATTATTTTCTTAGCCCTAGGTGTTTCCAGATTCAATTGTTTGTTGTCATTCATCCTCCTTCTACCACATTGTTCACTAAAAAATTCCTTGTCACCACTTTCACTTTGAATCTCATTACTTCCAATGTTAAGGAATTCCAGCTCCTCTCCATACAACTCTTCAAAACTCAGGTCAACATTTTCCTTAGGAAGTGTACAACTTGTTAACCGACCCCGAGTTGGCTCATCCAGACATGTGATTTCATCAGCGAAGAGGTCTTCAAAGGATATGTCTATTGGAGGTTCTTAAATTATATCCTTTGGGATACATTCACAGTTGGCTCCTTGAAAGTGAAGATATCCAAATCAACTTTCCCCTTTGAAAGGGTACTCGGATAATAGGATTTCCTATTTCAAGAGAATCACAAAGTTGTGACTCATCTTTCGAATCTTCACTTTCTTCCTCAAAATTGTCTCTAACAAAGCTGACCTCGAATGTTTGATCTTTTGTTTTACGAGGCTGTGTGTGGAAGACATTCACTTCACGAGTCATATCACCAAAGGTTATCCTCATTGACCCATTCCGGCAATTGATGATGGCATTTGCTATAGCCAGGAATGGTTGTCCCAAAATGACAGGAGTTTGGGCCCTATGATTAGTATTAGACACAGGTTGTGTCTCAAGAATTACAAAATCCACAGGGTAAATGAACTCCCCAACTCTGACAAGGACATCGTGAACTTCCCCCTTGGGTTTCTTGACAGAGCGATCAGCCGATTGTATTGTCATTTGGGTAGGGCGGAGATCACCTAACCCTAATTGTTGGTACACAGAAAAAGGTAGGAGATTGATGCTGGCCCCAAATCAAGAAGTGCCCTATTGATGGTAGTCTTTCCTATGATGCAAGTGATGGTCGGGCTCCCTGGGTCCTTGTATTTCTCCGAAATTGACCCAGTGAGCAACTCATTGATGTTGGATGCTAGGAAGACTTTTTTAGGGACTTGTGTTTTCCTCTTCTTGGTGCACATTTCCTTTAAGAATTTCGCATATGATGGCACTTGTTGGATTGCATCAAGAAGAGGGACATTGATTTGGACCTTATTAAACATTTCTCTTATCTTCTCCATATGAGCATTTGACTTGTTATTTGTAAGCCTATTTGGAAATGGTGCCTTAGGCTTATAAGGTTGCTCATCTTCCTTTTCTTTACCCTTGGCTTTTGAAGTGGATGGCTCTGAACCAGAAGATGGATTGTCAGAAGTTGGTTGCATTGGGATTGGAGGTGTTGCCTTCGGTACTGGCTGAGGTGATTGATTAGAAACCCTATTATCAACTTGTTTTCCAGATCTCAGGGTATGAATGGCGTTGCAATGACTGGGGCCCGTGTCTTCCACTTCATGCAAAGGGAAGTGATGTTTGGGATTTGGCAATGGCTGGCTTGGAAGCATACCTTTCGTCTCTCATTAGCCAATTGCCCAATCTGGGCCTGTACTTTGGTCATATCCTGATGATAATTCTTTGTCAGGGTTTCTATCATCTTTTCCAACCTTGATAGTTTATCATCTGAATTGTTCTGGGGTGGATGTTGATGGTATGGAGACTGGAATTGCGATTGGTAGTGTGGTGGGTTTGGATAAGATTGTGATTGATTGTGATATGGATGAAGATACGGTTGATTTTGATTGAAACTGGGTGGTTGAAACTGAGCATTGTATGAATGTGGAAATGATGGCCTCTGATGCTCAGGACCAGACTGACTCCACTGAAAATTTGGATAGTTTCGCCATCCCGGATTAAACGTGTTGGAGTATGGATTGTGATTGGGTCTGGTAAAAGTGGCATTCATGTTCTCCTGAAATGATTGTGGCTGATATAAGGGACACTCCTCGAAGACATGGTTGAGATCATGACAGTAGGTGCAACCTGGTTTGACCATAGGTGATGGGTTGACCTGGTTGACAGCAGAATGTTCCCTAGATTCAAGCAGTTCTAACCTCCTCATCAATTGGGTAATCTTAGGTTCAGCAGCTATGGAGGACTCAATAGAATGCATACCAGTTCTGGAGTTAGTGGGAGTGGGTTTATCAGGGCATGACTCCCACTGAATGGTTTTCTCAGCTAGGGCTTCAAAGAGATCCCAGCCCTGATGCTCATCTTTCTTCAAAAATTCCCCTTGGTACATGGATTCAAGGAGGATTTTCGTTTGGTAATCTAATCCGTCATAGATAATTTGGCACTGACGCCATTTCTCTATGCCGTGATGAGGACATAGGGCTAGAAGGTCTTTGAAACGCTCAAAATATTTCCAGAATGGTTCATGTGGTTCCTGCTTGAATTGCATTATGTTCTTTCTCATGAGGGCTGTTTTGTGGATGGGATAGAATTTCTTAAGAAAGACTTTTACAAAATCATCCCATGAAGATATAGAACTGGCGGGAAGATTGTAAAGCCATTTCTTAGCTAAATCCTTCAGTGCAAAAGGTATAAACCTTAACCTAACAGCATCCTCAGTTAATTGGGACATTCTCATCATTACACATACTTCTTCAAACTCTCGAATGAAGATGTACGCGTCCTCTGACTCTAGACCATGAAATCGGGGGAGTGTATTAATGAATTGCGGCTTCAGCTCAAAGTGATTTCCATTTGGTTCGGGGAGAAGAATGCAAGATGGAAGGGAGGTGCGAATCGGGTAGAATCGATCTTGAAGTGAAACGTTGTTTTCCATAGTGTCAAGTGGTGGTGTATGTGCAAGTGTAGAAAGTCTAACAAGTCTTGCAGAATTTGAATCCCGGTACCACTCTCGCATATACAGTCACAAACAACGTGCACCGATCACACCAGCGAAAAGAAAAAATGAAAATAACAAACAATAAAAGAAAAATCAATCCAAGCTATCTAGGGTTCCTGGACCTAGACGACTCCTAACTGTTCGATGAACTGAAGAAGGTTGTTGCTTGAATCAGACCACAGCTAATCAGCCAGGTAGGGGCAAAATACGGTGGGAGGTATCCGTGCGTAAGCAACGGGCCTTAATTACGCCAAACCACGGTATCTTCGAGGCTTAACCTCTTAATCCCCAGCCTTAGACACTGATTTCACCGGAGTATGAATCAAAATCAACTTCCAACCTCAGCCGATCTCCTACTGAGTCCGAATGTCCCTAGGGCCGACGTCTATCAGTTTTTATTAAAAAGCTTGGGATTGTGAGTGCTGGGATGGTGGTTTTGGGCCAAGGAAAGGGTGATGAAATCCCCCACCTTATCTTATTTATGGGTGATGCCCTTAAAATCGATTTTGTGCAAGTGTACGATATAAACAAACAAGGTTCACTCAAAGCGATGTAAATCAACCAAGAAGTGAGTCCTAGTCTAAATGCAATGCGCACGTACCTTGCTCCAGCACTCTTCAACAGTAAAAGTAAATGAATTGAAAAGACACGTGCCTAGAAATGCAAATGTCTAATCAATTTTTAACTTTGCAACAAATTTTTTACTGTTGATTATTAGCAGGATTATGGTGAAGCATACAAGAATTGAAGTACTGCAGCAGTTATATTTTGCAAAGCTAGCAACCCTGCACAAAAATCTGTGAGTAGTCAACTCATCATTGCCGCGGATCCGCGGCTTTGGCCGAGATTCCGCGGCAAATCTGAGGGCAACTGGTCTCTGCTTTCTAGAGCAGAGGCCCAGAGCCACTTATATGTCACTGCAATGCAAAGTTTCCTGTTTCTTCACCTGTAACCTGCAACAGAGAAGAAAATGCGTTTAGTTCTTCACTTGAAATCAAAAACCGTTGCTCTCCCCGGCAACGGCGCCAAAAATTTGATTAAGAAAAAGAGTAGTAGTGGGAGTAGAAATGCACAGATACTCAGTAAAAGAAAGAAGGTTTAGAGTTAACCTTAAGTGCTTTGATCACTCCACAATGTATTTAATATGATTAATATATCCTTTCCAATCTCCGTTATAGCATAGGGCTAAACGAGTCGATTCTCAGGGAGAGCTTGCGATGGAAGCGTTACGGTTCGTTGTGAAGAAAGAAAACGAAGATTCTTCTTTATCTTAAAAGAATGAAAAAAACATGGAAAAAGAAATGAAAGAATCGGTGAATTTGTGCATGATGGAAATAAAAGGAAAAGAAATCGAAGAAAAGATTTGCTTTTGTATTAGCACTAAAAGAAAGAAAACTTATAAAAGACTTTGAAGAGGGAGAAAACCATGACTAGCTAACTTTACTAATTTGCTAAACTTACTAAACTCCTTGATGGTGATGCGTGCCTCATGTTGATTCATCGGCATAGATTTGTCTTGCGTGTTGGTCTAGTTACTTTCCCACTTGGATGACGGGTGATCATTCTTGGACTTGTCTTGTAGCCTCATAGATGTCATCGGCCTACAAGATAGACTTTCAATAATAGAATCAAAAGAGCGACACTCAAGGGATGCTAAGGAAGAAGATACAACATTCATTAATTTGAAGTAAAGAAGTTGTACAACAAATAGCATATGTTTGGTGATCCATCTCCATGTTCCATCAGGGCACTTGTTCAAAGACAAGGCTCTAAATGAGGCACACATGAATCATATGGAATTACAACAAGAACTTGCCAAGCATGAAAGTAACCCATCGGAGAAGAAAAAGACCATACAACTTGCAAGATTAAAGATAGCAATCACCCATGAGTTAATAGTTAGCAAAGTTAGTGGTTAGCTAGTCATGTTAGAAGAAGTTAGCTAGCCATAAGAAAAGAAAAACAAAGCATGAATTAAAGTTCAAGTAAAGTAAAGCTAGAATTAAAGAAAGCAAATAATACTAGAAAATGCAATAGAGAAGAAAAGAGAATGGATTAATCCTTGCTTCACAAGTTGTCACCCCTTGGTTTACACAAGCTTTCTCTCTCTTATAATTTCTCTCTTTTGCAGAATTTCTAGGGAGGAAGAAGAAGACCTAGAGCACTAAAATCCTAGAAAAAACCTACAAAATACAAGCTCTATCCTCTAATCTCTCCTCTCCTTTTTTCGCAGAGTCCTGGGGTCTATTTATAGGCCTCAGAGAAGAAGGCTCCAGAAGACGAGACAGGTGGCACAAATCGCTGGCTCAACGGCCTTGTAACTGCCGCGGAACCGCGGCCAGAGCCGCGTTTCCGCGGCAGAATCTCGGCCGTTAGGCGCCAGATTTCTGTTGCGGATTTTGCGCGTTCTGTTGGCCACGTTGGAGTTTCTAGAAGGGTGAGCTGGCGCGTGAAATTCTCCAGATCCTGGGCTCAACCTTGGGCTCTCTTTTGTGCTTTAATTAAACTCCATTAATTCCTTAATAATTCTTGGATTTTGGGCCCTTCTCCATTAAAATGTGGACCTGCAAAAATAGAGAGAAAAAGATTAAAAATCACATTTTTATTGATATTACGCATAGTATAGAGGTGGAAGATGATGCAAAAATGAACTATAATCAGCGGCGCCCATCCCCGGGGTGGCGCCGGCCACCCAAAAAGAGAGGGGAAGGAGAGGGAGTTTGGGTTTGGGGAGGAAGAGATTTGTGGTGGTGGTGGAGATGATTTTGGTGGTGATTTGAGGTGGTGGTGGAGAAATTGGGGGTATGGGAGGAGGAGGAGATGTATGGGGTTGTGGGGGAAGTGTTTGGGTGGAGAAGATGGCGGTGGTGGTGACTAATTTGGAGAAGAAGAAGAAGATGAAAAAGGTGGAAATGGTGATGGTTTTGAGAAAGAATGAGATGGAGATGGTGTGTTGTTGGAGATGGAGGAGAGGGGGCTTGGCCGCCGGAGTTGGGGGTCTCTCGCCGGCGACGTGGCCGGAGCGCCGGTGGTGGGGGTGCGGTTGGGCGTCGGCCACCAATGGAGAAGAAGAAGAAGAAGAAGAAGAGAAAGGAGAAAAAGAAAAAGAAAAGAAAAAGAAAAAGAAAAATAAAAAGAAAAGGAGAGTGATGGATGAGAGAGGTGATGGATGGGAGAGGGATTAAATGAAGGGGGGGTGAGGTGGCGTTGGTGAAGTCGGTGGAAGGGAAAGAAAAAGAAAGAAAGAAAGAAAGGAAGAAAAAAGAGAAGATTCAAAAACAATAATATTATAATAAGGTCGGGAAATATCGACTGTTCCGGAAAAATCCCCAAAAATACCCAGAGGTAGAAAACATCATCCTAAGGAATAATACGAAATCAGTTTTCAGAAATAAAATTTCATTTTCAAATTAAAAATCCTGAAATCAACCGTCGATACCAGTCTATACCGGGTCGGCCGGATTTTGATAAATTCTGAAAAATCCTAGAAAATGTATTAAAGAAGAAATTATGATTCAAAGAAGAAATGTGAAAGAGAAATTCAGAAATTCAATTCCAATTGTAAACTAAAAATCCTGAAATCAACCAGCGATACTGCCGACACCAATTCCGGGGGAATTTCGATAAATACAGAAAATTTTAGAAAAAGTATTTAGATAGAAAATATGATTTTAAGAAATAATGTAAAAATCCATTTCTAGTAATTCCACTCCGTTTATAAATTAAAAATCTGGGAATCGGTCGGCGGCACTGGTCGACACCGATTTTGAAGATTTTCAATTTAATTCAGAAAAATTCCAGAAAATCATAGAAAATCTAAAATATTGGAAAATAATGTTTGAAACTGAAATCGGTCAAATCTGAATATCAGAAAGACTAAATCGAGTAATACCCTAAGATCGCGTCCCGGTTCAGACTAGGGCTGACTCCGAGTTCACGAATCCGGATTCAAAGCAAAACGATCATATAAATAATTCATAATACAAAATAAATACATGAAGTAAATTAAAAAATACGAGCGAAAAATCTGAATACGCAACTAAGTACGTATTCCGGGAGCGGGGTGTTACATTCCATCCACCTTACAAAAATTGCGTCCTCGCAATTTCGATAAGGGGTAAATTGAACACAAAGAGGACATGGACAGGAATTATACCAATTAAGATATGAATTACTGCAGGTAGGGCTCTCAAGTCGACTGAACAATAATCAGAATATAGACATCTTCTGCACTTCCTACTGTATTAATCTTCGAATGATGCTAAATAATATTAACCTGATAACACAGCTTCACAATAGAATTTCCGCTGTACTTAATGCCACTCCGAGAATGAGCCAGAATACTGAAGCTAAAGAAAGCCCCAATAATACTGAACATAGTAAAGAGGACCGATAATTAAGAATTTTGAATACCTGGCGTCGATTACTCTGAAAGATATAGCCAAGAATATATAATAGAAGTAGAGAAATCCGAATACCGACTTCTGAAAGATAACCCGATTGCAGATCCATTCTGAGAATACCCGAACTCCCGAACCTCATAGAGTTGGTCGAAGAAATCATATAATAGCTTCATTTTGAACCAGTCGTTACCTCCTTAGCCTATTCATATCTTAAGTTGGTATAAAGGCTTTGAAAAACCAAAACATCGGAAAGATAGAAAGGATTAGGATTAAAAGAAGGATGATCAAGAAAAATAGATAACTCTGTACTTGTAGTTGGACTGTATAACCAGGACTCATACAATTCCAGGCTCTGAAGCAATCAAGCGGAGCTAAGCAAGCTGGAGGTATAGACAACAAACAGTGTTCAACACTGAAGCACCTGGCGAGGTTACCGGGACGACTCGGCTTAAAGTGCGAGTAGAAAATCTGGCGACATCTCGCCTAAGCGAATCTAGTGATAAAGCGCTGAGCACTAAGCATGCCTACCAGGCGGAGCTGAAAGACCTGACGGTCTGAACGCACTTCTCTTTCGAGATAGCGGGCGAGAACCAGGTGGCTAAAGTACGCTCGGGGTCTAAGCGCACTCTCGGTAGCTACCACGAAACCCATAAGGGTACAAGCCTGGAACCATTGGGTAGCCATCCTGGGAGTGAGCAGAAACTCAGAGTCAGTACAAGAGTACCTACGATGTTAGTACCACGCAAGCATGTTATAACGTGAAAATAGTTAATCTACCGTAGAGTAGTGAAGCCTGAAGGCTGAGTATAGAGCCCGAAAGCAGAAGGGCCGGAGACCAAGTATGAAGCCCGGAGGCTGAAGGGCCCGGAGGCCAAGTATGAAACCCGAAGACAAACGACCACAAAGGGTCGGCCACGCATGGTATAAGGTACATCACAGGTATGGTATATGTGGAAGAATTAAACTACCCTAATACAAGCAGTCATCACAGGCATATACATGTCCAATCATTGGCACTCAGCCACATACAAATATAGGGACACAGCCTAATATAAAATACATTTAAATACGAAATAAATACTCGTCGACCCGACAAAGCGGGGAAAACCAAATGGAGGCGAGGACACT
The DNA here is from genome assembly GCA_038442645.1 of Agave tequilana. Classification (NCBI taxonomy): domain Eukaryota; kingdom Viridiplantae; phylum Streptophyta; class Magnoliopsida; order Asparagales; family Asparagaceae; genus Agave; species Agave tequilana. Next base: position 410,001 of record JAVJIF010000873.1, read on the forward strand.
CGCCTAAAGCTCCGGAAAGGCCGAAAACTCAGAAATCCCAAGAACTCGCTTACGCGTCATAAAATATAATAATATATATATACAATTTTAGAGAGAGAAAGAGAAGAGGAGAGAGAAGAGAGGGAGTTAGAGAGAGAAAGTTTAGAGAGAGAAAAGAGAGAACTAGAGAGAAAGAAAGATTTAGGGAAGGAAAATCTAGAGTGAGAAAGAGGGAGTTCGAGAGAGGCTAGAGAGAAACTGAGGAGAGAGAAAGAGAATTAGTAGAGAGAGGGAGAGAAAGTGTAGAGAGAGGAGAGAGAGAAGAGAGAGAGAGAGAGAGAGAGAGAGAGAGAGAGAGAGAGAGCTGGGGCTGCTCACGCAGCCCCTACGCAAGGAGGGCCCACGGCTCCCCTTGGGCCCTGGGGGACCTGGCCGGCCCTCTGTCGGCGAGGGACCAGGCCGGCGACGGTCTTGGCCGCCGGCAGCGCTCAACAAAGAAGGGGGGAGAGAGAGATAAGGGGAGAGAGAGAGAAGTGAGAGAGAGGGGGAGAAAAAGGAAGAGGGGGGCTGTTGCTGTAACGGTCCCAGTTAAAATTTTTCATTTGATTACAATCATCACAGATCATCCAAGCGTTGGACCCATCAAGATACAATACTTTCATTACTGACATCAGAATGCTCTATACTATACATCAAACTCCACTAGGATAGCATGTATGATTTAAACATGATTTAACATTTCCAACACATATGGTCCGACAACCCATTAGAAAACGCAGTCTAAATATATTACTATTCCAAAATATAATACAAGGTTAGAGTCTAGCACCAAGCACTACAATGTTTACAAGTTAATAGCAAACATCCAAATAAAAGTTGTGCATAGTTTTCTACAACCATATACATATCAAAAGCAGAAATCAAAAAGGGGGAAATGACTCCGTTGGCGCCTATCCCGCATATATTGCCTTTAAGCGGGTCCTTTGCCTTTGTCCAAACCTGAAGGTGATAATAGAAACAGAGTGAGCTTGACAGCTCAGTGAGTAAAACAATATTTATGCATGCCCGTTAAGTAGGTCTATATGGACTTAATCATCGGATTGGCAATTGTGTCTTTATACTATTTGTGAAAAATTTTAGGTATTAGTTGAAGCCCCAACCAAAAACACAGTAACAGGGCCTATTAGTCGACTAGGTCATCCTATAGTCGACTAATACTACTTATTAGTCGACTAATATTGAAGCTATAGTCGACTGGGTATGATCCAAAAAGTATTTGCTTCTCTGTTGGCTGCCAGTGACTTATGTAGTCGACTACCCTAACCTGTATACTCGACTACTCTATGTACTAGTCGACTTGCACATCCTCTATAGTCGACTAGGTATAGGTCAAAAGGTATGTTGCTCTCTGTTTGCCACTTATAACCAATTATAGTCGACTACCCTTTCTGGTGTAGTCGACTATACTAGATTCTTGTCGACTTATAGTCAACTGTAGTCGACTACCTTATGTTTAAAAGAAGTTGTTTAGTCTCTGTTTGTTCTCTGTAACTGAGGATAGTCGACTACAGTCTATATATAGTCGACTAATATTATTTTCCAGCGGCTTGTCTACCCATTTATCTCATCTATAGTCGACTTACCCCCAAGAGTTAGTCGACTAATCTACTGAAACTTGTCTGTGTAAGTGATTATTCTAGATTCAATATTTAAGAATTTATATATGATTTCAACATGGAATTTCTATCTTAGCCACATCAACATACTTATTGAACATAACACTGGGCTCCCCCTTCGGTCTCCTCCGGTTCAACCCGGTCCCTTCCTCCTATACGTCATTCAACGCAATAATTTCCTCCTTCCATCACCACTGGTTCAACCCGGTCCCTTCCTCCTATACATTACCGTATAATCTCCCCTTCTATCACCTCCGGTTCAACCCGGTCCCTTCCTCTAAAATACAATAATCACGTTCTTCATGTAATAGCAATATGCAAAGACACATAAAGTAACGACAACATACAAGCTTCATAGTCTTTACTTTAAAACATGCCAATATCATGGAAATTCACTAACATGTATGAGTAACTACTAGTGAAATTATCAACATGCGAGTCTTTACAAGATAACCAACATATCTCGACATCATAAAATATGTGTGACCATAAATATATGCATGGTATCAAGTATCATATTTATATATAAAACTCTTTCTCAAGAAGCATGTAGTGGATTACCATTTAAACACATATGAGCTTAACTTCTACATGATTGCCATAAGATTATGTATACATAAAAATCTATAATTTATACCCATGAATTTATCCTTCAATTTCATGTCCATTTATCACTTAGAATTTTCTTTTATTTCCAAGCTTTACTCTACCTATCATGTTACTAGGGTCCGGATGTTCTACTCACCCTTTGAAGCGGTTAGCTCTTTATCACGCTTGATCTCCCGCTACGACGGAGTCTACAAGGTCATAACAATGCCATAATTAGTTCATGGCTAAAAGAGTACAAGAGGGGTAGAGTTCTTAAAGTTTTGCTTACCGTTCAACCAATGTCACTCCCCTAACTTCTTGTTCTAGATCACCCTTGGCTCGTTCTATTGGGTTTTGGAGGAGTTAAAACATGAAAATTGAGCCTTTTTCTTGTATATGGAAGTAAGGAAAGTTTGTGGGGAAATGAGAGGGAGAAAGAGTGTTTTTGTGAAGAAGAAATGGGGAAGTAAAGGGCTGCTGCTGCTGCTGTTTTTATGATGCTGTTGCTGCTGTTTTTATTGCAGCAAAAGGGAAGGGAGAGAGAGAGTTTTAGGGAGTTTGGATGAAGAGAGAGAGAGAGAGAGAGTTTTGTCAAATGAGATGGTTCTCTTCATCCCCCTCCTATTTATAGCCCAATCTCTTCCATAAAAAACATGACAAGTGTCCCTCTCTAACCCATCACTCTACTCCTATACCTTACCCTATAAACAAGGCTCCATGCCTCCCACCCTTCATAAGGTACTAGTACCCCCAAGTATGGTGAGGGGGTATGGTGGCAAAGTCAACAAGCATGAGGTTGTATTCATTTCTTATACATACCTACATATGTATATACATACTAATAGACATGGTATCATGTATAGTATCTAGCATGAATACTTATTCCCCATCACCTCCCTAAAGTATTAAGATGTTAGGAAAAAGGGTGCTTATTAAGACAAGTGTTACATTCTACCCTCCTTATAGAAGTTTCGTCCTCGAAACTTAACGTACCTTGGAACAAATGTGGATAGTCCTTCCGTATCTCCTCTTCCAGTCCCAAGTAGCTTCCTCTATGTTTTGATTCCTCCATAAGATCTTGACCAAGGAAATATTTTTGCTTCTCAATTGCTTCTCCTTGCGATCAAGAATTTGTACTGGCTCTTCCGTATAAGACATGTCTTCTTGTATTTGTAGAGGTCCATAGGAGATTATGTGATCAGGATCAGGTACGTACTTCCTCAGCTGAGAGACATGAAATACATTATGCATCCTCTCCAAAGCAGGAGGTAAGGCCAAACGATAAGCAACCGGTCCAATTTTATCCAATATTTCAAATGGACACATATATCTAGGAGCTAATTTGTTCTTACTGCTGATGCGTCTTACTCCCTTCATTGGAGATACCTTCAGAAAAACATTATCCCCTACCTCAAATTTCAGTGGTCTGCGGCGATTGTCTGCATAAGCTTTCTGCCTGCACTGGGCTGCTTTCATCCTTTCCTTGATCAACTTGATCTTCTTAGTAGCTTCTTGAATCATATCAAGGCCGAATAGTCTTCTATCCCCAACTTCCTCCCAACAGATTGGTGATTTACATTTTCTACCATACAATGCTTCAAATGGAGGCATACCAATAGTGGACTGATAACTATTATTATAAGCAAACTCCACTGAGGGTAAATAGTTGACCCAACTTCCCCCAAAATCTAATACACAAGTTCTCAACATATCTTCTAATATTTGAATGGTTCTTTCTGACTGTCCATCTGTTTGGGGGTGTGCTGCGGTACTAAGTTGTAATTTAGTGCCCAAAGCTTTGGACAAGCTCTTCCAAAATCTAGATTGAAATCTAGGATCCCGATCTGATACAATGGACTCAGGTACTCCATGCAGTTTAACTATTTCTCGGATATATATTTGAGCCAGTCTTTTCATTGAATAATTGATCCGGATAGGCAGAAAGTGGGCAGATTTAGTAAGTATGTCTACCTCTACCCAGACTGTATCTAGTCCTTGGGATGTTCGAGGAAGTCTAGTGACAAAGTCCATTGCAATTTGACACCATTTCCATTCAGGAATAGGTAAGGGCACCAACAATCCTGGGGGCTTCTTATGTTCTGCTTTCACTTGTTGGCAGACTAAACACTTGAGGACAAAATTGGAAATATCTATTTTCATTCCATCCCACCAGAAGTTATGACGCAGATCTTGATACATTTTTGTGCTCCCCGGATGAGCTGTATACGGGGTACAATGAGCCTCCTTCATTATTTCTTCTTTGATCTCTGCTACATCCGGCACACATAATCTGCGTCCGAATCGCAGTACATCATCTCCTATTTGAAACTCCTTGAGTTCTCCTTCTTGACTTTCTTCATAACCTTCCTTATTTGAGTATCTCTTTGTTGGGCCTCTTTGATTTTGTCGTATAGATCAAATTGAATACTTACTTGATTCAGTTGATACTTAGTATTAGAAGGATCAATGACTCGCACCTCTATTTGCATTTCTTCTAGATCCCTTAACATTCTTGCTTGGCGAGTTACCAGAGTGGCCATGGTTCCTCCTGATTTTCGGCTCAAGGCATCAGCCACCACATTGGCCTTTCCAGGGTGGTATTGGATAGTAATATCATAGTCCTTCATCAGTTCTAGCCATCTCCTCTGCCTCATATTCAGTTCTTTTTGTGTGAAGATATATTTCAAACTCTTATGATCAGTAAAAACATCACAAGACACTCCATACAAGTAATGTCGCCAGATCTTTAAAGCAAAAATCACAGCGGCTAATTCCAAATCATGAGTGGGATAATTTCTTTCATGAATCTTCAATTGTCAGGATGCATAGGCAATAACTTTTCCATGTTGCATTAACACAAATAAATCCCAATTTTGATGCATCACTATAGATGGCAAATCCTTCAGTCCCCGAAGGTACAATTAGAACAAGAGCAGATGTTAGCTTGGTTTTAACCTCCAGGAAGCTCCTATCTTGTTCTTTCCCCCATACAAACTTCTTATTCTTTCTAGTTAGTAGGGTCAATGGTGCCACAATTAGAGAGAATCCTTCTACAAATCTTCTGTAGTATCCAGCTAATCCCAAGAAACTTCGAACTTCAGTAATATTTGTGGGTCTAGGCCAGTCTTGGATTGCTTCAATTTTTATTGGGTCCACTGATATTCCCTCTTTGGATATAATATGGCCAAGAAACCGTACTTGCTCCAGCCAAAATTCACATTTCTTCAATTTTGCATAGAGTTGCTTCTCTCTCAAGATTTGAAGGACAATTTTAAGATATTTCTCATGATCTTCTCTATTCTTTGAATAGACCAAAATATCATCGATGAATACCACCACAAACTGGTCTAGATATGGTTGAAACACTCGATTCATTAAGTCCATAAATGCTGCCGGGGCATTAGTGAGTCCAAAAGGCATGACTAGGAATTCAAAGTGTCCATATCTTGTCCTGAAAGTCGATTTGGACACATTTTCAGGTTTGACCTTTAACTGATGATACCCCGATCTAAGGTCTAACTTAGAAAATACACAAGACCCTTGTAATTGATCAAATAAGTCATCAATTCGAGGAAGAGGGTACCTATTTTTGATAGTGGCCTTATTCAATTCCCGGTAGTCAACACATAGTCTCATACTCCCATCCTTCTTCTTAACAAATAGTACTGGTGCTCCCCAGGGAGATACACTTGGCCGGATGAAACCTTTGTCTAATAAGTCCTGCAATTGAGTTTTAAGTTCTTTCATTTCTGCAGGGGGCATACGATATGGTGCCTTTGAAATTGGGGCAGTACCGGGCATTATATCTATTGTAAATTCTACCTCCCGATCTGAGGGCAAGCCTGGTAAATCTTCCGGGAATACATCAGGGAACTCATTCACAACTGGAATAGTCTCAATTTTGATATCAGCTCTAGTGGTATCCAAAACTGAAGCCAGAAATCCTTGACATCCTTGTCTCATTAACTTGGTGGCTTTGATGGCTGATATGTGGGGTATATCATGACTAACTTTTACTCTTTCAAAAATAAACTCCGGAGCTCCTTTCATTTTAAAGATGATCCTCTTCCTATTACAATCCACATGGGCACCACAAGCGGACAACCAGTCCATTCCTAGTATTGCATCGAACTCCATCTCGCCTAGCTTAATCAAATCAATAAATGTTTTCATTTCTCCAATTATCACTTCACAATTCACATATCTAGTGCTAGATATCAAATTTACCCCTATGGGTGTGGATACAACCAACTGAAATCCTAGGGGTTCCGATACTTGATTTAATTTATAAGCAAAAACACTAGATATGAATGAATGAGTAGCTCCAGGATCAAACAATGCATGGGCAATATGTCCTGATATGGAGATCATACCTTCCACCACTGCATTTAAGGCCATTGCTTCTCGGTGGGTTAATGCAAAAGTTCTTCCTTGCACCCGTGGTTGCTGAACAGATGACTGAGTTGCAGCAGGTCGTAGAGCATTACTGGGCTGCATAAAGTTACTGGCTTGTCCCCTAGGAGGATTCATCCTCATGGTTGGCCTCCCACTTCCTCTACTCTGCCCTTGGCTTCCGCGCCCTGTCGGACAATTTTTCTTTAAATGTCCCACCCCTCCACAATTAAAGCAAGTCCTATCTTGGAGGCAGTTCCCAAAATGGTTTACTCTGTACCTCTGACACCAAGGGGCCTCCGAGATTCTGGGGTGGGACACAGAGGTAGCTTGTGTTTTCGAGGAAGTGTCTTTGTTCCTCAACCATGTTCCTCTACCTCTGACCCCTCCTCCCCTTTGAAGAGTGGTATTAAACCCAAACCCCTTCCTACTGGTGGATCCTGATGCCATCATCATTGATGGTCCTTGATGTTGGGGGCGCTTAGAGTTGGGAATTTCCTTCACCCAGTCTTCCTGACCTTCTTGCATATCCATTTCTACCTCCAAAGCTCTTTCCACAGCTTGGAGACAATTTTTCAGTTGCAAAGGAATCAATCGGCCTCGAATCTCTGATCTCAGGCCCTTCACGAACCTCTTCGTCCTTTCTGCTTCACTCTTTATCAAGGCATCAACATACCTGGATAATTGAGTGAACTTCTGATCATATTGAGACACATTCATCAAGCCTTGACGTAATTCCAAGAATTCCGACGCCATCTTGTCTCTGGCCGTCTCAGGGATATATTTTTCAGTGAATTTGTTCACTAAAAACTCCCAAGTGATTGATTCTCTTGTATTTTTCACACTATGTTTCACCGCCCTCCACCAATGTTCTGCTTCCTTTTGAAACATAAAGGAAGAAAAAGATACCCTTTGCTTATGGTGCAGTTCATAACATCTAGGATCTTCTCTATCTGGAGAAGCCATGCCTCAGCTTGTAAGGGGTCCACCTCCCCTTCAAATACAGGCGGTTTCATTTTCTGAAACTGCTCCAATGCTCGGTGGGAGTTGTTATTAGTTGCTCTGGTCATTAACTGTGTGAGCCACTCCGGCATCACCCCTGGAGTTCCATCATTTCCTCCTATCTGGACTTCAGGATCTTCATTGTTGTCCATGGGGTGTGCGCTCCTCATCACACTATAGTGTGACACACCGAGCGACAGGGACTCATTTGGTGGTAGCTAATTTTGATCCATGCGTCCTTCCTATAAGATAAGGGCTTCTAGTCAACATACTTCACAATTGGAAACACTTTGGATAAAATTTTAGTCTCATGCAATCATTTTAATACCATATTCATCATCACTTTTGCAAACAAGCAACTTGCTATATATATATATATATATATATATATAGGTGCATCCCAACATGGATACAAGGATATTATGCTGATATGTCTACCCTTTAGATATCCGAACTAACCCATGTGCATACATATGAGATGTGCCAGGGAATATACAACAAACTCTAAGGATATCCATCATCTAACACACTAGGCTTATACATATATATACATCAAAAGTGTTTGCTCAAAGGTTCACCCTTCTTAGGGTAGAGTATCCCCACTTGGATCTCCGCTAGTGCTGCTACTATCTTCGCTATCATCCATGTCTTCCTCGGGTCTTCTCCCGGTAATTCGTCTCCTGCGCAGCACCAGTCGTCCAGATCATCATAGAGGTCCATGTCATCTTCTCACGTTTCATCCCAAAAGACACCTCCAGAAGTGAATCCTCTACGGAGCTCCTCCTTTATTGTACTAGTATGCTCCATCTCTGCTACCTCAAGTGAATCCCCAACCAAGCTCTCCGTATCGACAATGGTTGGTTCAGGCTCATTAGACGCCTGAGACTCAACCTCCTCATAGTCTATGTGGTCTGGGGCTGTAAATATGTTCTCTGGATCAGTCTCGTCAGACTCATCTCCCCAATCCATAGAATCTGCCGTCCAACTCACACTCGAGCTATCCGAGCTAGAGACTGGCCAATATACGTCAGAGTCCCCCATCTACATGTAAACAAAGAGTCGTATCAATCTCAATCTCATGAAATAGTCTCAACATACGGCTATAATCAGGAAGAAGCAGCATACACATATATACACACACACTTGCACTTATACTTATCCTTAGTCTACCCGTAAGTCTTATGTTTTTAGAATAACTTAGGTTCAATAGATAATTCAAGGCATTCTCTCATCCCAGTGTCCCATACCACTAGAAGTTGTTACTGAGAGCCCGCACCTTCAGTCAACTCACCCGAATCAGGATGTGCGGGCACCCTGATTCTGATGCGAGGAAATACTTAATTACCGCTTGACTCATGGTTAATCCGTCACATAAGACTCACTACCTAACCATAATCACATGTCCTAACAATTTCATTGTCTCCTACCTCCGACTTAACCTACTACTTCTACCTATAAACCTTAGCTCTGATACCAACTGTAACGGTCCCAGTTAAAAATTTTCATTTGATTACAATCATCACAGATCATCCAAGTGTTGGACCCATCAAGATACAATACTTTCATTACTGACATCAGAATGCTCTATACTATACATCAAACTTCACTAGGATAGCATGTATGATCTAAACATGATTTAATATTTCCAACACATATGGTCCGACAACCCATTAGAAAACGCACTTTAAATATATTACTATTCTAAAATATAATACAAGGTTAGAGTCTAGCACCAAGCACTACAATGTTTACAAGTTAATAGCAAACATCCAAATAAAAGTTGTGCATAGTTTTCTACAACCATATACATATCAAAAGCAGAAATCAAAAAGGGGGAAATGACTCCGTTGGCGCCTATCCCGCATATATTGCCTTTAAGCGGGTCCTTTGCCTTTGTCCAAACCTGAAGGTGGTAATAGAAACAGAGTGAGCTTGACAGTTCAGTGAGTAAAACAATATTTATGCATGCCCATTAAGTAGGTCTATATGGACTTAATCATCGGATTGGCAATTGTGTCTTTATACCATTTGTGAAAAATTTTAGGTATTAGTTGAAGCCCCAACCCAAAACACAGTAACAGGGCCTATTAGTCGACTAGGTCATCCTATAGTCGACTAATACTACTTATTAGTCGACTAATATTGAAGCTATAGTCGACTGGGTATGATCCAAAAAGTATTTGCTTCTCTGTTGGCTACCAGTGACTTATGTAGTCGACTACCCTAACCTGTATAGTCGACTACTCTATGTACTAGTCGACTTGCACATCCTCTATAGTCGACTAGGTATAGGTCAAAAGGTATGTTACTCTCTGTTTGCCACTTATAACCAATTATAGTCAATTACCCTTTCTGGTGTAGTCGACTATACTAGATTATAGTCGACTTATAGTCAACTGTAGTCGACTACCTTATGTTTAAAAGAAGTTGTTTAGTCTCTGTTTGTTCTCTGTAACTGAGGATAGTGATTGAGATTTTACCTGCACACAAAATAAACAATTTTAGATTTAAGAACAAGTTGTGCAAGTGCTCAATTCGAATCCGCGGTAGCAGTGGCTATGCGGGTCGTGATCCTCAGGGAGGGACTAGCGATAGAAGCGTTTGAGTAAGTTCTCTAAAAATTTATCTTTTTTAGTTATTAAAAAGAAAATAAGAAAATATTAATTAAAGTTAGTTCAGAAAGAAAGCGGTATTTTACAATGAGTCGGAAAAGAAAGAATTGGGAGAAGTGTTGTGATTTAATCTACAAGAATAAAAGAAAAGAAAAGAAAAGGAAGAAACACTAACCTCAGTTTGGTTGAAGAAAAATGTGAAATCTTAACACTTTCTACCTTGCTTTGGAGGCATGAACGCATAAACCATAGGATCGATCTCAGTCCCCTGTTCGCATTATATCATCAAGCCTTGGCAAGTATGAATTGATACGTACCTTGAAGAGGAGAACATCTCCATGAAGTATCGTTGGCACTCGCTAAGACTTGTTATACTTGTACTTCAGAAATCACTTGCATACTCATCACAAACCAACAGAGATAAAAATAGAAAAAGAGAAGAAAACAAAAAAGAAAAGTAAAAGCAATTAACAAAAGAAAAATATTACCTTTATTGCTTGAAACAAACGAAGAGAAGAGAAGCATACATCGGTGTCACTCTCAACATAGCTATCTCCCTCACTTACATAAAAGATACAAAAAAGAAAAGGAAAGAAAACCTAAACTACAAGAAAGAAGAAAACCTAAAACCCTAGATTTGGCCCTCTGGCTCTGCCTCTGGACGCCGTTCTCGGTTGCACTGCAGGGCTATTTATAGGTGCAGAAGGAAGTAGAGTCCCATCACAACTCCTTCACGAAAACAGGTGACGGGATAAGGCTGGATTGCCGCGGAAACGCGGCTTGGGCCGCGTTTTCGCGGCCTGATAGTGGCTGCTGGCCACGCGCTTTGGCGCATGGCTTCCCCTGGTCCGTCCATCTGGTCTTTTCTTTCTGGAAGCTTGATCCTGGCTCTTTATCTTGGGATTTCGAGATAACTTAGAAATCAAGTTACCTAAATCTCCAATATCCCAATATCTTTTTAAACGAAATTCCTTGTCTTTGCACTCTCTTCTTTGGCTTTTATCCTCATCCTGCAAGTGTTTAGGGTTGGATAGAAGTCTATCCTTCCCTCTTCTTTAATAATTGCAACTTTGGCCCTTGTGTATTTGCACTTTTGACAATTGATATTTGCACTTTTGCACTTGGGCTTGGATTTGGGCTTTTGGGCTCTTTTTAGGCTTTAATTCTTTATTTTTATTATTTCGAGACCTGCACACAATAAATTACAAAATATTAATAAATGTGCAAAATTAAATGAATAAATATGAAAATGTGATGGTAAATGTTATGATAAAAATGCATTTTTCACTACCAATCACACCCCCACACTTATCTTTTTGCTCGTCCTCGAGTAAAAATCAAAGAAAAAGAAAAGAAAAATTAATCTAACCTAACCCACTTTCGTAGGAATCACGGTTGCACTTAGCATGTGCAACAAGCCGTTAAACCCCTAGGTTACCCTAGAGGACGAGTGTTGTCTCGTGAGGGTTTTCAGCGGATTGCACCCACAAAATCCATAAAAAGAAAAATATTTGAATTATATTTGAAGAGACTAGGTAGTCTATAAGTTTTAGGATTATCATTTTTATTCATTCTTAAACTTTAGTCTTAATAAAGTGAATTGTTATTCATTTTAGGTAAGGATTAAAATTGAATGTTTGTATAGTCTTTTTCGTTACCAAAAATCATATGCATCCTTATGTCTTTACTAGGAATTCCTTAACTTGGACTCTCATGCCTCTTTATTATTATGAATATATATATATATATATATATATATTATATATATATATATATATATATATATATATATAATATATATATATATTTATTTTTGTATAACTCATCTAATTTTCTTTCGTGTAAGTATCAAGACTTCTTGAGGGCCTAACACCTAACTAATTGATTATTAGATGTGTTAGTATATATAAGTAATTTTTCTTAGTTTAGGCTTTCTAATACACCCATGTAGCTAACTTAAAGTCGGTGACTCCCAAACCGGTCGGCTTTAGGGCACCAGGTGAGAAAACACCCCGCGGACTCAAATTCGAGTGAACTAGGCCACAAAACTAAGGTTTTATTATTATTATTATTATTTTTTTTACACTCACCTTTAGGCGTGAATACTTATGCTTCTTGAGGCACATGTATCCAGCTTAATTAGTGATTTTTCTTTTTTATTTATTTTTTTTATATATATATGAGGCACAAAGGTCTTTATCTTAGAATCCTAGATATGCATTAGGTATGCACATTTCATTAAGGTAAAAATCAAGACTAATTACTTATTCAATTTCTCTCCTATACCTAAAAATTAAACAATTTATTTATTTTCACCAAGTTTTTAGAAATTCTAATCATGATTTTCCTAATTCTTAAGACTAACTTAGATTTCTTTCAAAAGATAAGTCAAAATATTTCCTTTTTAATAATTTTTTTTTTAATTAGCATTTTTTTTTTGTTAGTTTCTTCCTATGTTAGTATGTTAGTAAAGCCCACCCCCACACTTATCTCATGCATTGTCCTCAATGTATGAATGAATGCATGTATGCATGAAAAAGAACAAGGGAAGGTAGAAGTTACCTTAAGGTGGTGGTTCCGGTGGTGGTCTAATTGGGCCAAGCGTTGCTACCCAATCAAGATAATATAGTATGTCACGGAGGAACCACCAAAAATTTTTCTTGTATAACCCACTAAAATGTATGTATGATCATTTTTTAGCAATTTCACCCCATCAAATTTCCATAATTCATAATTATATTCAGAGTCAATTATGTCAACCGCCTTGTCCCAAAATGGAGTATGAAAAGATGGAATGATTGACTTGGACGTGGAAAGTACGGGAACGAATACCGACTCAGGAAAGAAATTTAAATCAAGTAATGGTTCAGGAGTCGGGCTAGGTTCAGGAAGTGGGTCCAAATCAATAAGTTGAAGCTCAAGTCCACAATAATCTTCCCTCAATGGAATGTGACTCAATGGTGGTGATTCAAGTTCAGGAATGATATGAGTGGGGATCAAAACTGACTCAAAAATATTACCTAAGTCGGGTAACAAAACAGGAGTCAATAATGATTCGGGAATTTGAACTTGATCATAGATTTGAGAATCTAGGTCACATATCTCATTGAGTTCAATCTCATAAAAATGAGAACTTGCCAATTATCCATGGGACTTTCAAAATTGCACAATTGGTCAAGTTCAATATGATCATCAAAAATGGGTGATTCAATTTCATGATGAATTGCACAGGATTCAATGTTGACTCGGGAAAAGTAAAATCAGGTGGAGACACCGGAGTCATTATTGAATCAGGAAGTGAAATTGAATCACCAAGTGGGAGATCATGATCATATTCATGCTCAAGTTCTATTTCAGAAAAGGAAAAACTTGCCAATTTATCAAAATTTGAAGTTTTCGCGAGTTCACATGATGGTACTGAATTAGAATCTTGTTGTCCAAAGTAACTTGGTTCGTCGGCTCTAAGAGAGTGGTCAGCTACATCAGAATTGGCCGAACGGTGAGAACGCAAAGATTGAACCATCATATCTAGTTCATGCTCACGAGCTAATCTAGCCTAAGTCATGGCTTCAAGCCTCTTTTGTGATTGGACTTGGAAAGAGGAAGTGTAATCGTGATGAATTTGTGAGTCTGTGGACTCACGCATCATCATGTCTAAGATTGATGGTGAATGTTGCTTGGACTCTTGCATACTCATCATTTCTCGGATGGATGGTTTTCTATTCTGAATGGGTGGATCTGAGTATGACTCTTGGGAATATTGTGGACAAGGTAGATATGGAGGACAAGTCGGTTGAATATTGGACTCGGGGGACGCGAAACCCCATGAACTCTGTGAAGAGTTGAAAGTATGAAAATTATTGTCATAAGATGGGGGGTATGGGTTATAGTCATTTGGATAAGACCATTCCGGCACACTAGATTGGTCAAAGTTATGATATGTCGGGTTGGTAATATCCGAATAAGAGGTTGGTGTGTAATATGGATCCTTATTAAAATTGAAAAAATTGTTGTTATAGGCCATATCACACAAACACAAACAAAAAAAGAAAACAAAGAAAAAAAATTCTAACCTAAGTCAGGGTAGACCTAGACCTAGATGACTCCTAATTGGTTAGACTGTCCACGGGAGGTAGGGTGTAGACTTTGACCACAAGTTAATTAGCCAGGTCGGGGCAAGAGTGGTGGGAGGTTTTCCATCAAAGACGTTCCTTAATTAAATAACCACCAATCTTTGGGCTTTCGGCCCTCAATCCCCTTCCTAGACACTGATTTGGCAGGAGTCAAATTCCAACACTGTTCCCCCTTAGGATAATCTCCTAATTGAGTCCGAGATGTCCCTAGGCCAACGTCTACTAATTTTAAGTTAGGCTTGGGTTAGTGAGTGCTTGGGATATGATTTTTGGGCTAAGGAAGGGTGATGAAATCCCCACCTTATCTTGTTAATGAGTTATGCCCTTAAGATGAATTAGTGCAAGTGTACAAAAATATGTAAATAAGATTCACTCAAAGCATCAACCAAGAGATGAGTCCTATTCTACATGCAATGCGAACGTACCTTGCTCCAGCACTCTTCAACAGTAAAATAAAGGAATTGAAAAGACACGTGCCTAATATGCAAACGTCTAATCAATTTTTATCTTTAACAACAAATAGTTTACTGTTGAATTAATTAGCAGTATACAGGTTTGTCACAGAACAGATTTTAACATAGCAGAAAACAAATATTGAAATTTGCAGCAACCTGCAGAAAACTCAGTCAGTAGTTCTCTGCTACTGCCGCGGATCCGCGGCTATTGCCACGTTTCTGCGGCAAAGTAGCAGGCTCTGCTGCTCTGCCTTCGAGGGCAGAGGCACAGAGTTGCTATATGTCCACTTCTGCTGCTATTTCCTGTTCTCCAAACCTGCAAACAGAAAAGAATAAAAGAATTAGTTAATAATTTTTTTTTTTAGAGAATAACTTACCGTCCCTCCCCGGCAACGGCGCCAAAATTTTGATTGAGATTTTACCTGCACACAAAATAAACAATTATAGATTTAAGAACAAGTTGTGCAAGTGCTCAATTCGAATCCGCGGTAGCAGTGGCTATGCGGGTCGTGATCCTCAGGGAGGGACTAGCGATAGAAGCGTTTGAGTAAGTTCTCTAAAAATTTATCTTTTTTAGTTATTAAAAAGAAAATAAGAAAATATTAATTAAAGTTAGTTTAGAAAGAAAGCGGTATTTTACAATGAGTCGAAAAAGAAAGAATTGGGAGAAGTGTTGTGATTTAATCTACAAGAATAAAAGAAAAGAAAAGAAAAGGAAGAAACACTAACCTCAGTTTGGTTGAAGAAAAATGTGAAATCTTAACACTTTCTACCTTGTTTTGGAGGCATGAACGCATAAACCATAGGATCGATCTCAGTCCCCTGTTCGCATTATATCATCAAGCCTTGGCAAGTATGAATTGATACGTACCTTGAAGAGGAGAACATCTCCATGAAGTATCGTTGGCACTCGCTAAGACTTGTTATACTTGTGCTTCAGAAATCACTTGCATACTCATCACAAACCAACAGAGATAAAAATAGAAAAAGAGAAGAAAACAAAAAGAAAAGTAAAAGCAATTAACAAAAGAAAAATATTACCTTTATTGCTTGAAACAAACAAAGAGAAGAGAAGCATACATCGGTGTCACTCTCAACATAGCTATCTTCCTCACTTACATAAAAGATACAAAAAAGAAAAGGAAAGAAAACCTAAACTACAAGAAAGAAGAAAACCTAAAACCCTAGATTTGGCCCTCTGGCTCTGCCTCTGGACGCCGTTCTCGGTTGCACTGCAGGGGTATTTATAGGTGCAGAAGGAAGTAGAGTCCCATCACAACTCCTCCACGAAAACAGGTGACGGGATAAGGCTGGATTGCCGCGGAAACGCGGCTTGGGCCGCGTTTCCGCGGCCTGATAGTGACTGCTGGCCACGCGCTTTGGCGCGTGGCTTCCCCTGGTCCGTCCATCTGGTCGTTTCTTTCTGGAAGCTTGATCCTGGCTCTTTATCTTGGGATTTCGAGATAACTTAGAAATCAAGTTACCTAGATCTCCAATATCCCAATATCTTTTTAAACGAAATTCCTTATCTTTGCACTCTCTTCTTTGGCTTTTATCCTCATCCTGCAAGTGTTTAGGGTTGGATAGAAGTCTATCCTTCCCTCTTCTTTAATAATTGCAACTTTGGCCCTTGTGTATTTGCACTTTTGACAATTGATATTTGCACTTTTGCACTTGGGCTTGGATTTGGGCTTTTGGGCTCTTTATAGGCTTTAATTCTTTATTTTTATTATTTCGAGGCCTGCACACAATAAATTACAAAATATTAATAAATGTGCAAAATTAAATGAATAAATATGAAAATGTGATGGTCAATGTTATGATAAAAATGCATTTTTCACTACCAATCAGATAGTCGACTACAGTCTGTATATAGTCGACTAATATTGTTTTCCAGCGGCTTGTCTACCCATTTATCTCATCTATAGTCGACTTACCCCCAAGAGTTACTCGACTAATTTACTGAAACTTGTCTGTGTAAGTGATTATTCCAGATTCAATATTTAAGAATTTATATATGATTTCAACATGGAATTTCTATCTTAGCCACATCAACATACTTATTGAACATAACACTGGGCTCCCCCTTCGGTCTCCTCCGGTTCAACCCGGTCCCTTCCTCCTATATGTCATTCAACGCAATAATTTCCTCCTTCCATCACCACCGGTTCAACCCGGTCCCTTCCTCCTATACATTACCGTATAATCTCTCCTTCTATCACCTCCGGTTCAACCCGGTCCCTTCCTCCAAAATACAATAATCACGTTCTTCATGTTATAGCAATATGCAAAGACACATAAAGTAACGACAACATACAAGCTTCATAGTCTTTACTTTAAAACATGCCAATATCATGGAAATTCACTAACATGTATGGGTAACTACTAGTGAAATTATCAACATGCGAGTCTTTACAAGATAACCAACATATCTCGACATCATAAAATATGTGTGACCATAAATATATGCATGGTATCAAGTGTCATATTTATCTATAGAACTCTTTCTCAAGAAGCATGTAGTGGATTACCATTTAAACACACATGAGCTTAACTTCTACATGATTGCCATAAGATTATGTATACATAAAAATCTATAATTTATACCCATGAATTTATCCTTCAATTTCATGTCCATTTATCACTTAGAATTTTCTTTTATTTTCAAGCTTTACTCTACCTATCATGTTACTAGGGTCCGGATGTTCTACTCACCCTTTGAAACTGTTAGCTCTTTATCACGCTTGATCTCCCGCTACGACAGAGTCTACGAGGTCATAACAATGCCATAATTAGTTCATGGCTAAAAGAGTACAAGAGGGGTAGAGTTCTTAAAGTTTTGCTTACCGTTCAACCAATGTCACTCCCCCTAACTTCTTGTTCTAGATCACCCTTTGGCTCGTTCTATTGGGTTTTTAGAGGAGTTAAAACATGAAAATGGAGCCTTTTTCTTGTATATGGAAGTAAGGGAAGTTTGTGGGGAAATGAGAGGGAGAAAGAGTGTTTTTGTGAAGAAGAAATGGGGAAGTAAAGGGCTGCTGCTGCTGTTGTTTTTATGATGCTGCTGCTGCTGTTTTTATGATGCTGCAGCTGCTGTTTTTATTGCAGCAAAAGGGAAGGGGGAGAGAGAGTTTTGGGGAGTTTGGATGAAGAGAGAGAGAGAGAGAGAGAGTTTTGTCAAATGAGATGGTTCTCTTCATCCCCCTCCTATTTATAGCCCAATCTCTTCCATAAAAAACATGACAAGTGTCCCTCTCTAACCCATCACTCTACTCCTATACCTTACCCTATAAACAAGGCTCCATGCCTCCCCCCCTTCATGAGGTACTAGTACCCCCAAGTATGGTGAGGGGGTATGGTGGCAAAGTCAACAAGCATGAGGTTGTATTCATTTCTTATACATACCTACATATGTATATACATACTAATAGACATGGTATCATGTATAGTATCTAGCATGAATACTTATTCCCCATCACCTCCCTAAAGTATTAAGATGTTAGGAAAAAGGGTGCTTATTAAGACAAGTGTTACAGTTGCCCCCCTCAGTTCATGTACAGGGGGCCAGGTGGACCCCTGGTCACCCACGGTCGCCGGCGCGCCGCCGGCGGCGTCCATCCCCGGGGTGGCGTCGGCCACCCCAAAAAGAGAGGGGAAGGAGAGGGAGTTTGGGTTTGGGGAGAAAGAGATTTGTGGTGGTGGTGGAGATGATTTTGGTGGTGATTTGAGGTGGTGGTGGAGAAATTGGGGGGTATGGGAGGAGGAGGAGATGTATGGGGTTGTGGGGGTGGTGTTTGGGTGGAGAAGATGGCGGTGGTGGTGGCTAATTTGGAGAAGAAGAAGAAGAAGAAAAAGGTGGAAATGGTGATGGTTTTGAGAAAGAATGAGATGGAGATGGTGTGTTGTTGGAGATGGAGGAGAGGGAGCTTGGCCGTCGGAGTTGGGGGTCTCTCACTGGCGACGTGGCCGGAGCGCCGGTGGTGGGGGTGCGGTTGGGCGTCGGCCACCAATGGAGATGAAGAAGAAGAGAAGGGAGAAAAAGAAAAAGAAAAAAAAAAGAAAAATAAAAGGAGAGTGATGGATGGGAGAGGGATTAAATGAAGGGGGGTGAGGTGGCTTTGGTGAAGTCGGTGGAAGGGAAAGAAAAAGAAAGAAAGAAAGAAAGAAAGGAAGAAAAAAGAGAAGATTCAAAAATAATAATATTATAATAAGGTCGGGAAATATCGACTGTTCCGGAAGAATCCCCAAAAATACCCAGAGGTAGAAAACATCATCCTGAGAAATAATACAAAATCAGTTTTCAGAAATAAAATCCCATTTTCAAATTAAAAATCCTGAAATCAACCGTCGATACCGGTCTATACCGGGTCGGCCGGATTTTGATAAATTCTGAAAAATCTTAGAAAATGTATTAAAGAAGAAATTATGATTCTAAGAAGAAATGTGAAAGCAGAATTCAGAAATTCAATTCCAATTGTAAACTAAAAATCTTAGAATCAACCAGCGATACTGGCCGTCACCAATTCCGGGGGAATTTCGATAAATTCAGAAAATTCTTAGAAAAAATATTTAGATAGAAAATATGATTTTAAGAAATATATAAAAAGCCATTTCTAGTAATTCTACTCCGTTTGTAAATTAAAAATTTGAGAATCGGTCAGCGGTACTGGTCGACACCGGTTTTGAAGATTTTCAATTTAATTCAGAAAAATTCTAGAAAATCATAGAAAATCTAAAATATTAGAAAAAAATATTTGAAATTGAAATCGGTCAAATTTGAATAGCAGAAAGACTAAATTGAGCAATACCCTAAGATCGGGTCCCCAGTTCAGACTGGGGCTGACTCCGAGTTCACGAATCCGGATCCAAAGCAAAACGATCATATAAATAATTCATAATATAAAATAAATACAGGAAGTAAATTAAAAAATATGAGCGAAAAATTTTAATATGCAACTAAGTACGTATTCTGGGAGCGGGGTGTTACAATTATTTTACTCTATGTCATATGCACCTTGTGATCGTAAAAGTTTGACTCGGGATTCTTCAACTCTAACTCTTATGCCCCTTTTTTATTTTTATTTTTTTATTTATGGCAGTAATATCTTTTAGCTCTATTAGGTATTCTAATTTGCCCATGTAACGAGCCTTAGTCGGTGACTCCAAACCGGATGATTTTAGGGCACCGGGTGAGAAAACATCCCAAGGACTTAGGACTCGAGCAAATAAGGCCACAAAACTAAGGATTTTATTTGATGATATGAACCACTTTTAGCCGTGAATACTTATGCTTTATGAGGCACAAATACTCAACTTAATCAAAAGATTTTTATATAATAATATTTTTCTATTTTTTTATAAGGCATAAGAATCTTTATTTTTGAACCCTAAGTGTGTAAGTGTATAAAGTGTGCATATCTTATCAAGGTAAAAATCAAAACTAAATTATTTTTTCAATTTTTCTTCCTAACCACAAAATCAAATAAATAATTTTATTTTGACCAAGTCCAAGAAATCCTAATTATGATCCTCTTATTTCTTAAAATTAACTTAACTTATTACAAAAATAAGTCAAAGTATTATTTCATTTTCAAAAAGTTTTAAAGAAAGGATTTTTTTTAATTAGTGAAGTTAGCATGTTAGCAAACTCTCCCCCACACCTAACTCATGCATTGTCCTCAATGTATGAATGAAATGCAACAATACATTAAAATGAGGAAGGGAAGAAAAATTGTCACCTCAAGGTGGTGGTTCCGGTGGTGGTCTCATTGGGCCAAGCGTTCTTACCCAATCAAGATATTCTGAATTTTCATGGAACCCGACTTTTATTTCCTTTTTCTTATTAGCATTTTTGTACTCTCCAATATGAATAGAATCGTGCAAAATGCTAGCATGAAATTTTTTCCGGTTATATGACCAATCTTAGGATATCATCACGGAGTCATATTGATCAAAACATTGGTCCTGCAATGGGAAGTGATTTTGTGGAATGGATGATTTGGGCTCAACAATGAAGGAATAGGAACCGATACTGATTCGGGAATAAAACTCAAATCAAGTTTAGGTTCGAGAGTCGGAGTTGGTTCATGGGGTTTAGTCCAAATCATAGAATTCAAGTTCACATTCATTTTTCAACAATGAAATGTGACTATCCAAAATAAGTGATTCATGTTCAAGCTCTATAGGGATAGGAACTAGTCTTGACTTCGAAATTGGGTCAAAATCGGGTAAGGATACAAGAGTTAACATAGATTCAAAAAGTAGAACTGAATCACAATATTGAGAACCGGTGTCACATTCATCTTCAAGTTCAATCTCATTGAAATGGAAACATGCCAATTTGTCAATGGGGTGATATTGGTCAAGTTCAAAATTATGTGGTGAAATTGAATCTTGGTTAAAATCTCCAAGATACCACGATTCTGTATCAATATGGCTAGAAGAATCTTGAAGAATCAGGAATGGTCAAAAATGTGTTTGGTAGAGTTTCCTCATTCCTATCATTAATTGTGTTGACCAAATGACTCATTTTTGCTTCTAACCTATTGAGGATTGGAGATAATCTGTTTGGGATTGAATAATATCATTTTGGGACTGAATCATGAATTTCATACTCTTTTCTAAGTTAACATGTTCTTCTTGTTGTGGTTGAACTTGAAAATTAAAGTAAGGATCTTAGATTTGGGAATTGTTTGGGAGAATTGAGTCTGTTATGATTTGTACTTGTCATGTGGACTCAAGGAAGGCTTCAAAAGTCTTTTCTAAAGAAGATTTTTTCTGCAGGTTCGTCTTGGTATGGAGTATATTGAGTTGTTTGTTGGTAAGGTTGTTGATAGTAAGACTCAGGGGAGTTGTATCCCCACTGAGTCGGTGAAAAGTGGTGATGATTATCCCATTCTTTTTCATAATACTGGGATTGGGGCATATATTGATTCAGATAAGACCAATGTGGCATACTTGGTTGGTTAGAGTTAAAGTTATGTAATGCTGGGTTGGTAATATCCGAATTGAAAGAGCTTGGGGTGAAATATAGATATGAGTTCTAATCAGAATAATTTTAATTATAATCCATTTTTATAAGAACAAACAAAATAAACAAATAAACAATGAGAAAATTAAGAAAAATTTAGCCTATGTTAGGGAGAGCTTAGACCTACATGACTCCTAACTATTGATTATCCACAGGAGGTATATTGCAGAACCTGACACAAGTTAATCGGCTAGGTAAGGGTAAGATTGGTGGAAGGTATCCGTGCCTAAGCAACGGGCCTAATTATGCCAAACCACCAGCCTTCGGGGTTTCGCGCCTCAATCTCCAACCTTAGACACCGATTTGGCAAGAGTCAACTTCTAACAACTTCCCCCATAGGTCAATCCCTATCTGAGTCCGAGATGTCCTTAGGGCTAACGTCTACTCAATTTTAGGTTAGGATGGGTTAGTGAGTGAGGAGATGATTTTGGGCTAAGGAAGCATAATGACTTCCCCACCTTATCTTGTTTAAGGATATGCCCTTAGATCATTTTTGTACTCGTGTGCAAGTATATAGCAAAAATAAGCAATATAATATACAAGTGTGTTTCCTAAGTTATATGCAATCCTGACGTACCTTTTTCTCTAGCACTCTTCAACAGTAATGTAAAGAAACAAAATAGACAGATGCCCTAAGATGCAAGAGTCTAAGCGTTTTTTAGTATTTACAAATCAACAAGTTACTGTTGATTAGAAACATGTGCAGAGTGAGTTAAACAGATAAACTAATCATTGCAGAGAGTTAAATCTATAAAAACCAAGCAATCTGTAAGAAACTACAACTAGTTGTTCACCATAGCTGTGGGCTCTGATGCTCTGCCTTCTTGGACAGAGGCATAGAGTAGCAATATGTTTACTGCAGCTCCTAGTTTTCTATAATTAGCCCCTGTACATCAAAATAGAGAAGAAAAAAAGAGTTAAATTGTGAAAATAAATCAAAAAGAAAGAAAACTTACCGTCCCTCCCAGACAACGGCACCAAAATTTGTATCGATTCATACCTGCACAAAAAAATATAGACTTTTAGGAATAGTGCTAGGTCCTCGATGCTACTGTGTAGCCTAGGGCTAACGGGTCGTGATCCACATGGAGGGACAGCGATAACAACATTGTGTAAGTTTCTCTCTTTTAATTTACCAAAACTGATTTAAGAATTCCCTTCTCAGTTTTAAAAGAAAATAAAATTAGTTAAGAAGGAGATGTAGAAGAATAGATGGTAGTATTGTTGTTATTTTAGTTATAAAAGAAAAAGGAAACAAAAAGAGATAAACAAAAGTGTTGATGCATAAATCAGAAATAAAAGAAATAAAAGAAAAATATTTACCTCTACTATTTGAATCATAATAAAAAATTATTTTAACATGAAGTAAAGTGAAGTAATAGAAAAGAATAAAGGAAAGTAAGGCTTCAGTGAGATCAAGCACAATAAAGAAAAGTAGAAAATCTCTATTGATTGTCACCTTCAATATAAGTTTCTTGAAAAATGATTACAATGGTGTCACTCTACAATAACTCTTCCTCTCTTTTTATCATGTAACTCTCTCTAACCTAAGCTAAAAAGAAAAATAAAAAAAATAAAATTACATTAAAGAATAAAGAAAAACCTAAAGTAAAGCTCTCTCTGAGATGGAACTCTCCTTACCTTTGAGATATGAGGGTATTTATAGGAGAAAACTAGGGGATAGAAAGCGAATGAAGATTGAGAGAGCTGCTATTTCTAAATTTGAATCCTCCCATTATCTCCAAACTTGATTTAATTTATCCAAAATTCAATTCTGATCTGCAGTTTGTTGGCTTATTGATTGCTGAATATCACTTATCAAATGATAGAACTAGAAAAAGTGACCAATATAGAATTGTAGCCCTTAAGTCTTCTTTCTGGATCATCTCAGTAGAGAAAGTTATGATTAAAATGTTAAATAGATCCAATCTGAATCTGAATCTAAATTGCTTTATCTTATCCGTTGATCTTCTGTCTATCTATTTATCCTCTTCGATTTTCAATTTGTCTTCTAGAATTGATAAGATATCCATTTATCTTCAGCGAAACAATAGTATCTTCAAACAATCCGTTTTTCTCTTAAAATTAGATGATATTATCTTATCTGATATATCCAGCTTTCAGATAAGATAGCTTTTAGAATCTTTGGATTTGAATCGATCTCTTTTGATTTAAACTTTTGATTAAATTGGATAAAATTGTCAATCTCTCTCTTTTCTTCCTTAATTATCCTACACGCCACTGGACATGAAAATACATTAATAACAGAATTTTATTTAAATATAAATGCAGATATGTAACATATATGATATGAAAACATGTAATTCACGTGTATGATCACACCCCCATACTTATCTTTTGCTCATCCTCGAGTAAAATAAAAAGCAAAGAAAAAAAAACTAAACTGACCTAACCTAACACACTTTCATAGGAATCACGGTTACACTTAGCACGTGCAACAAACTGTTAAGCCTCTAGTTACCCTTAGAGGACGAGTTTGTCTCGTGAGGATTTTCAGTGGATTACACCCACAAAATCCATAAAGAAAAAGAAATAAAGTGTTAGTATTTTCGAAAATGCATTTTGAAGAAAACAATATTTTAAGTATTAATGTAAAAATTCAAGTAATCTATAAGTCATAGGATTATCAAACTTGTCATTTCTAAACTTAGTCTCTATTTGAAAACTTGTTTTCAATCAAGGTGAGGATTGAAATTGTATTTCTCATCTAATCTATTATTTTACCCTATGTCATATGCACCTTTGATCGTAAAAGTTTGACTCGGGATTCTTCAACTCTAACTCTTATGCCCCTTTTTTATTTTTATTTTTTCATTTATGGCGGTAATATCTCTTAGCTCTATTAGGCATTCTAATTTGCCCATGTAACGAGCCTTAGTCGGTGACTCCCAAACAGGACGGTTTTAGGGCACCGGGTGAGAAAACATCCCAAGGACTTAGGACTCGAGCAAATAAGGCCACAAAACTAAAGATTTTATTTGATGAGATGAACCACTTTTAGCCGTGAATACTTATACTTTATGAGGCACAAATACCCAACTTAATCAGAAGATTTTTATATAACAATGTTTTTCTGTTTTTTTTATAAGGCATAAGAATCTTTGTTTTTGAACCTTAAGTATGTAAGTGTATAAAGTGTGCATATCTCATCAACATAAAAATCAAGAGTAAATTATTTTTTTCATTTTTTCTTCCTAACCACAAAATTAAACAAATAATTTTATTTTGACCAAGTTTAAGAAATGCTAATTATGATCCTCTTATTTCTTAAATTAACTTAATTTATTACAAAAATAAATCAAAGTATTATTTTTATTTTCAAAAAGTTTTAAAGAAAGGTTTTTTTTTAAAATTAGTTAAGTTAGCATGCTCTCCCCTACACCTAACTCATGCATTGTCCTCAATGTATGAATGAAATGCAACAATACATGAAAAGGAGAAAGGAAAGGAAAATTGTCACCTCAAGATGGTGGTTCCAGTAGTGGTCTCATTGGGCCAAGCGTTTCTTCCCAATGTAGATATTGTGGATTTTCATGGAACCCACCTTTTATTTCCTTTTTCTTATTAGCATTTTTATGCTCCCCAATATGAATAGGATCATGCAAGATCCTAACATGAAATTTTTTCGGTTATATGATCAATCTTGAGATATCATCACAGAGTCATATTGATCTAAACCTTGATCCAGCAGTGGAATGTGATTTTGTAGAATGGATGATTTGAGCTCAACAATGAAAGGACTAGAAACCGATACTGACTCGGAAATAAAACTCAAATCAAGTTTAGGTTCGAGAGTCAGAGTTGGTTCATGAGTTTGGTCCAAATCATAGAATTCTAGTTCACATTCATTTTCCAATAATGGAATGTGACTATCCAAAATAAGTGATTCATGTTCAAGCTCTACAGGAATAGGAATCTGTGTTGGCTTCGAAATTGGGTCCAAATCGGATAAGGATACTAGAGTCAACGTAGATTCAGAAAGTGGAACTGAATCACAACATTGAGAACCGGTGTCACATTCATCTTCAAGTTCAATCTCATTGAAATAGAAACTTATCAATTTATCAATGGGTTGATATTGGTCAAGTTTAAAATTATGTAGTGAAATTTAATCTTGGTTAAAATCTCCAAGATACCATGATTCTTCATTAATATGGCTAGGAGAATCAGGAATGGTCAAAAATGTGTTAGGTAGAGTTTTCTCATTCCTATCATTAATTGTGTTAATCAAATGAATCACTTTTACTTCTAGCCTATTAAGAGATTGGAGACAATCCGTTGGAATTGAATAATATCATTT
Source organism: Agave tequilana (assembly GCA_038442645.1). Classification (NCBI taxonomy): domain Eukaryota; kingdom Viridiplantae; phylum Streptophyta; class Magnoliopsida; order Asparagales; family Asparagaceae; genus Agave; species Agave tequilana. The sequence goes on from JAVJIF010000873.1 coordinate 436,189, forward strand.
TGGACTGAAACATGAATTTCATACTCTTTTCTAAGTCAACATGTTCTTCTTGTTGTGGTTGGACTTGAAAATTAGATTAAAGATATTGGATTTGGGAATTGTTTGATAGAATTGAGTCTGCTATGATTTGTACTTGTTATGTGGACTCAAGAAAGGCTTCAAAAGTCTTTTCTAAAGAAGATTTTTTTTTCTATAGGTTCGTCTTGGTATGGAGTATATGAAGCTGTTTGTTGGTAAGGTTGTTGATAGTAAGACTCGGGGGAGTTGTATCCCCACTGACTCGGTGACGAGTAGTGATGGTTATTCCATTCTTGTTCATAATACTGGGATTGGGCAATATATTGATTCGGATAAGACTAATCTGGCATACTTGATTGGTTAGAGTTAAAGTTATGTAATGCCGGGTTGGTAATATTCGAATTGAAAGAGCTTGGGGTGAAATATGGATTTGAGTTAATCAGAAGAATTATAATTATACTCCATTTTTATAAGAACAAACAAAAACAAACAAATAAACAAACAAGAAAACTAAGAAAATCTAGCCTATGTTAGGGTAAAGCTTAGACCTAAACGACTCCTAACTGTTGATTATCCACAGAAGGTATATTGCAGAACCTGACCACAAGTTAATCGGCCAGGTAGGAGCAAGATTGGTGGGAGGTATCCGTGTCTAAGCAACGAGCCTAATTATGCTAAGCCACCAGCCTTCGGGGTTTCACCCCTCAATCCCCAATCTTAGACACTGATTTGGCAGGAGTCAACTTCGAACAACTTCCCTCTTAGGTCAATCCCTATTTGAGTTCGATATGTCCCTAGGGCCAATGTCTACTTAATTTTAGGTTAGGATGGGTTAGTAAGTGAGGAGATAATTTTCAGGTTAAAGAAGGGTAATGACTTCACCACCTTATTTTATTTAAGAATATACCCTTTAGATCATTTTCGTGCTCGTGTGCAAGTATATAGCAAAAATAACAACCAAGCAATATAATATACAAGTGTGTTTCCTAAGCTATATGCAGTCCTTGAAAATCCACCTAGAAGGTGGTGAATAGGTGTACTAGCTAATCTAATGCCAAATGATACAGAATTAAAAACTAATTGCAACACACTATGTGTAACCAAAGAGTAATAGCCGAATTTTTCGTGAAGGCTCTGGACTATCTTCTCGAGATCCTCTAAATAAGAGTTGAGGTGCTATATGAAGCTCTCTTGGTGATACACTAGTATGGACACACAACCAATACCAAGCATATGAAAACTTGCAATATTAAGCAATGCAAAATATAAGAGATATAGAGTTTAGAGATAGTGGATCAAACACAAACACCAAGATATGTTTTGAGGTTCTAGCCACTGCTCTACGTCCCTACCTTCACACAAAAGGATTTCCACTACGGCCACACAGGACCTCCCACAAAGGAACCTCCACCGAGAATTTACAATTAAAAGTTAAGAGTACACAACTCCTCTCTCAACCACCACCACCTCTACACAAAAGGCAAGGCACAAAGCTAAAACTCAATCACCTCTACACAAGAGGGATGGGTACAAAGCCAAACTACAATCACCTCTACACAAGAGGGATAAAGGCATAAAGCCAAACTCCACCATAATCACTTCTATATAAGGGGATAACCACAAATCCAAAGCATAACCTCCTCTACACTAGAGGAATAGGCACAAAGTCAAAGCAAAGAAAGATTACAACTTGGTGATCACAAGTGGCCACAACAACTCTTGGTGATCACGATAGACCACAAACCAATTTTTCTCACAAAACAAGATCATATAGATAGGATAAATCTGATAGCTCAAGTGTGAGAAAATAAGGTGTTTGGAAATCAAAATCACAAAAAAAAATACTTAGGAAAGCTACTAGAATGAAATAGATATAAAGATTAAAACTAATTCCCAAAGACTCTCTTTTTATTTGATTTTTCCAACCCTTAGAAACAAAATAAAAATAAAACTTTCAAGCTCAAAAACTCTTTATAAACTTGCTGCTAAAAAATGAAAATATTGGAATGAAAGCTCTCTTAAAAACTTATAGAAAACAGCCTAAGAGAAAGCCTATAAATAGCCTCTCAAAATTTGACCGTTGGCAGCCAGAAAAGGTCAGAATTGACCTTCCGGTCGACCGCCCAACGGTCATATTTGCCTCCGGTCGACCACCCGGTCGACCGGGCACAGCCTGGCGGTCGACCAGAAGTACCCGAGAGTGGGGTACTTTCAGTCGGTCGACCGGCCTACTTGGCTTGTCCTTGTGCACGTTTTCATGCACATCGGTCGACCGTCCGATCGACCGCCAGCAGTTCTGGCAGATAATTAGGGACTTGAAACTAGGTTTATTTAACATCTATAAAATCCCATAAAATCATATAAATTTCAGAAAAATAAGTTCTTGTAAGATATTTGAATAACAAATATGTGTGACAAAAATCAACACATATTGCAAACTATTTGAACTATTTTTGTGATATAAAAAATTTGGCTTTAAACAAAAATCGTATTTTTCAAAACTTGAATTTTGAAAAGCAAAAACCGTTTTCTCCAAAACTTATATAAATACAAAAACATGATATTAAAATATATTTGAAGCATATTGTGTACCGATAGAACCCAATACACATGTAGTTGATATATCTATATTTTTGACATGAAATCCAAAATAGGTTTTGTTTATTACAAAACTCTAAACACATGAATAGGATTATCAAAATAAGTTTTTCTAAATATATGAAGCATATATATATATAATATATATATATATATATATATATATAATATATATATATATATATATATATATATATATATCAATGAAATCTAATATATATTAAACCATGTAAACTTGTTTTGATTCTATCTATTCATGAAAACCATATATATGTAAATCTTGAAATCCAAAACCGGTTAAACCGAAACTAATAAACTTTAAACTTGTGTGTATGTGTGTGAACTTGAGCATATCAACACTAGTCTATCTTTACATAAGATCTAAATAAAAACCAAACTAAGCAAACCGAAGTCTTCTTGTAGAACTCCTTATCCAAGCCGACTCGATCCAAACACGATCCAAAGAGCTTGACTCCATCCGAGTGCTAGATGCGATCTTGACGCGCGAGCTCTTGAATCTACAGGTGTTAGCTATAAAACTCCTTTGTTGAAGCTAGACACCTACAAATATCTTGATTAATAATTGAAACTATATAAACACAAGATCATTAGTAAACATAACTACATGAGTTAATCATCATCAAAACTAGAGTGATGGGCCTTTGGGCCAACAATCCTGACACACCTTTTTCTCTAGCATTCTTCAACAGTAATGTAAACAAACAAAATAGACAGATGTCCTAAGATGTAAGAGTCTAAGCTTTTTTTAGTAATTACGAAGCAACAAGGTACTGTTGATTAGAAACATGTACAGAGTGAGTTAAACAGATAAACTAATAATTGTAGAGAGTTAAATCTCTAAAATCAAGCAATCTGTAAGAAATTACAGTTAGTAGTTCATCACAGTTATGGGCTCTGATGCTTCCTTCTTAAACAGAGGCACAGAGTAGCAATATGTCCACTGCAGCTTCTAGTTTTCTGTAATTAGCCCTTGTATATCAAAACAGAGAAGAAAAAGAGTTAAATTGTTAAAATAAATCAAGAAGAAAGAAAACTTATCGTCCTTCCCGACAACGACGTCAAAATTTATATCAATTCTGACCTGCACAGAAAAATATAGACTTTTAGGAACATTGCTAGGTCCTCGATGCTACCGTATAGTCTAGGGCTAACAGGTCGTGATCCACAGGGATGGCAGCGATGAAAGCGTTGTGTAAGTTTCTCTCTTTTAATTTACCAAAACTGATTTAAGAATTCTATTCTCAGTTTTAAAAGAAAATAAAAATAGTTAAGAAGGAGATGTAGAAGAAGAGATGGTGGTATTATTATTGTTTTAGTTACAAAAGAAAAGGAAACAAAAAGAGACAAAGAAAAGTGTTGATGCAAAAATCAGAAATAAAAAGAAATAAAAGAAGAATATTTACCTCTACTGTTTGAATCATAACGAAAATTTACCTTAACATGAAGCAAAGCAAAGTAATAGAGAATAAAGGAAAGCAAAGCTTCAGCAAGATCGAGCACAATGAAGAAAAGTAGGAAACCTCTATTGATTATCACCTTCAATATAAGTTTCTTGAGAAAGAATTACAATAGTGTCACTCTACAATATCTCTTCCTCTTTTTAATCATGTAACTCTCTCTAACCTAAGCTAAAAAGAAAAAAATAAAATACATTGAAGAAGGAAAAAAAACCTAAAGTAAAGCTCTCTCTGAGATAGTACTCTCTCTGGTTCGAGGTATGAGGGTATTTATAGGAGAAAATCAGAGGGATAAAAAGCGTATGAAGATAGGGAGAGCTAGCTATTTCTGAATTTGAATCCTCCCCTTATCTCCAAACTTGATTTGATTTATCTAGAAATTCAATTCTGATCTGCAGTTTGTTAGCGTGTTAATTGCTGAATATCACTTATTAAATGATAGAATTGAAAATAGTGATCAACATAGAATTGTAGCCCTTTAAGTCTTCTTTCTGGTTCATCTTGAATCATCAAATTTGAGTTTTGGTAGAGAAAGTTATGATTAAAATGCTAAAATATATCTAGTCTGAATCTGAATCTAAATTGCTTCATATCATCCATTGATCTTCTTTCTATCTATTTATCCTCTTGGATTTTCAATTTGTCTTCTAAAATTGATAAGATATCCATTTATCTTCAGCGAAACCGATAGGGTCTTCAAACAATCCGTTTTTCTCTTGAAATTAGATGATATTATCTTATCTTATATATCCAGTTTTCAGATAAGATAGCTTTTAGAACCTTTAGATATGAATCCATCCCCTATGATTTAAAATTTTGATTAAATTGGATAAATCTTTCAATCTCTCTCTTTTCTTCCTTAATTACCTTACACACACTGGGCATGAAAATACATAAATGTGACACATATGATATGAAAACATGTAATATACATGTATGATCACGTAGCATTTGCGCTTGAAAGCGAGCCTCAAACATTTAAAGGGGTTATGTCTACTCCTGAAGTACAAATGTGGAAAGAAGCTGTAAACAGTGAAACAAAATCTATCCTAAATAATCATACTTGAGAATTGACAAGCTTGCCTCTTGACAGTAAGCCAATCGGAAGTAAGTGAATTTTCAAAAAAAAATTAAAACCTGATGAATCTATCGATAAATGCAAAGTTAGATTAGTAGCCAAATGTTATCGACAAAAAGAAGGACTTGACTACTTTGATACTTATTCGCCAGCAACAAGAATAACATCCATTCGGATGTTAATTGCGATTGCAGTTTTGCACAACTTAAATATTCATCAAATGGATGTCAAGACTGCATTCCTAATTTGCGACTTGAATGAAGAAATGTACATGGAACAACCTGAAGGATTTATAGTCAATGGCCAAAAACACAAAGTGTGTAAATTGGTAAAATCCTTATACGTTTTAAAACAGGCTCCAAAATAATGGCATGAGAAATCCGATAGTGTCATGATTAAAGACAGATTCACTATCAATAAATGTGATAAGTGTATTTATACTAAGACAGTTGGAAATACATGTATCATTGTTTGTATTTATATAGATGACATGTTGATACTTAGGACTTATTAAGGTTATTAAGTCTACAAAACAAATTGTATCTAATAATTTTGATATGAAAGATCTGGGTGTTGCTGATGTAATTTTAGGAATTGAAATTACAAGAACATCAGATGGAATCAGTCTATCTCAATCTCATTATGTAGATTAGATGATAGAAAAATTTAAGAAACATGGGATAAAAGAGAATACGAATCCTTTTCTTTCACACATCCACCTTCGTAAGAATACAGAAACTGCAACACGACAGTTAGAGTATTCTCAAATTATCGGAAGTCTAATGTATTTAATGAATTTTAATGAATTGCACTACACTCGATATTGCTTATGCTGTAAGTAAACTAAGCAGATATATTAGTAGCCCTAATGATGATCATTGGACTTCTCTACTACGAGTAGTAGGTTATGTATCTAAATCCAGGGAGTATGCCTTGAAATATAGAAATTATCCACCTATACTTGAAGAGTATAGTAATGCTAATTGGATTGGAGATTCTGATGAATCAAAATCAACTAGCGGATATGCTTTTACTCTTGGAGGCGCATCGGTATCTTGAAAATCTTTCAAACAAACATGTATTGCCTATTTCACAATGAAATCAGAATTTATAGTCTTAGATAAGGTTAAAGAAGAAGCAGAATGGCTTCGACAATTTTTTAAAGATATACCATTATGGCTTAAGCCAGTGCCTGCCATATGTATTCACTGCGATAATCAAGCAGTGATATCTAGGGCACAATATTTTATATATAACAGTAAGTTTAGACACATTCATCGTAGACATAATACCGCGAAACATTTGCTCTCATATGAAATTATCGCATTGACTTTATATTATCAAAAGATAATCTAGCGAATCTGTTTACTAAAAATTTAAATGGAGAGCGTATAAAATGCGCATCGAGGGAAATGAGACTAAAATCCTAATCTTACCGAGTCATCTTAATGAAACCTTACTTAAGGACTGGAGATCCCACAGACTAAGTTCAAAAGAAAAAACTAGTTATGATTGACTCTGTGAGTAAACACTTAGGAGCTTGACTCTAACCTATTCCTATGATGCATCCAAGTGCTTTCTGCAAATGGATTTAAGATAAGCTTAACACTTTTAATAATGCCTATATCTTGTTATTAAAATAAGTGGGGTAGTGTAGACTACTCTTAATAGGACAATTGTACGCATCGGAAAGATCGCAATTGCAAAATTCTTTTAATGGAATAGAAAATTACAACAGAATAATATTCCGGTTACAAGGGAGGGAGGATGTTGAATCTTGAATCCCCCCTTTGTTTAAGGCTGGGTTCTTCGTGTGGCGGTGGAGAGTGAATCTTGTTCTCCGTTGACCAGGTGACCGTCGAGACCTTCCAGGGATCTCCTCTTCGGATGGTAAATGGAGTAACTCAGCTCTGTCTACCAAAACTCTCAAAGAGAAGATAGGCAAAGAGCAACTTGTACGCAGCAAGTTGGCTTGAAGAGTCGAACTCTCTATATATCCTTGTCGTCTGTTGTATATCTCTTCTCCCCTTCTCTCTGTGTGTCCCCTTTTCATAGCGGCGGGGCTATTTATAGAGGTTTTAGGGGTGAACGAGCCCCCTAAAAATGCTCCACAATGAGGGGTTAACTTTCCCGCTATGTGGGCGGTGACTGGCCCCGTGACCAGGACAGTTATAACTGAGGCGCGAGTTTGAGCCCACGCGCCTTGATATTGAGACGCCGGTTTGGACCCTCGCGCCTTGGTGCTGAGACGCGGGTTGGACCCTCGCGCCTTGATGCTGAGACGCGGGTTTGGACCCTCGCGCCTTGATGCTGAGACGCGGCCCATATTAACCTTGCGTCTAGAACTTGAAACTCTGCTTTTTAATGGCTTGTCTTTTAGTGATTCTTTAGACAGCCTACAGAACCCCCTCCAAAGTTTTCGACATACCGCGGTTAACTGGGACGGATTTCGAAATACTTTGGACTCTAGCTAAGTTCACCCTTACGACTGGACTATTAATGCTCCGGGTTTGATCATATCTGGAGTATGGTCTTCGTGAGTGTACTGTGGAACTCTTTGAAGCCACCAAAGTTGATCGCGTTAAGTGTTTAGATACACAGTCTAAACCTCTCCGATTGCTTCAAGTCTGTCGTGGGTGCACTTTAAAGCAGGAGTGGACGGTCGTCTGCTTGTGCCAGTGTACTGTTGAACTGATTTGCAGAAGCAGGGACTGAACGCCAGCTCTTTGTGAGACGCAGGGATAGTACTGCTTTAAGGACGCAACTTTCATAGGGTGCATCTTTGGAAATGGAAACGCAACTGATATTCTATAAGGCAGGCGCGATTCTTGGCTGGACGCGACTTTCTGGACGCAACTACGGCCGTGCTGAAGGGATGCGTCCATTGAAGAGGCGCGGCTGCTGGGTGCGAATCCGTGCCATGTCATGAGTGCACTGCCACGTGTCCTGTGGAGCCGATGGGACATCTGCTTTTTGGCGTGCGAACTTCACGCTGTATTAAATGCGATGTCCACGTGTCAACAAATGATTCGATGTCGAGTCAATCGAGCCAAGCGCCGCGTATCTTTGCGAATCACTGTGCCTATAAATGGCAACAGTCATCGAGAGAGTCATCATCAGTCTCTCTTTCGTCTTCGGGTGCATCTGCTAGGGTTTTGAGAAAAAGGATTTCTTTTGTTCTTTTCTCTTCCTTCTAGCATCAGATTCTCGATCCGCAATGGCACCCAAGGCCAAGCAAACTGCTTCATCGTCGAAGGCGGTCGTCACTGAGGCCCAAAGGGGCGATTCCTCCATGCAGAAAGCCCCTATCTCAGGTATAACGCCATCAGGCTTGATCTTCGCCATTAGAGGGGCTTATGGAGTTCTTATAACCCTAAAAATCCCTTCTTTGAAGGAGAACCGCCAACGTGGATTCGAAACCGTGTTTGGTTCTCAGACGTGGTCTTTGAATTAACAAACAAGGCGCGGGTTTGATGACCCTACCGCTTTTATCCGCTTGAGGATGTACTTGTTTGCTGAACATAGGGCGCCAGTAAGCCTTGCGTTCCGGAGTCATCACTTAAAATATTTCTAATTGTGAAAGATCCGGACGCAGACTTGATTCTTGTGTTCTGTGACATCAGACGCTGGTTTTCATGAATCTTGCACCGAGTCCAAGTGCTTAGAGATTTTTCATAAGTCTTGGATTTTTAAAACGCAGACTCCCTGCTGGCCTCACGGTCCTCAGGTCCGGACGCGGGTCTTCAGGTCTGGACGCAGATTTTGACAATTTCTGCGTCTAGTATCTCTTCTACGTCTGAATTATAGACACTTAACGTTTTCGTTCAGATTTCTGATCAAGTGTCGTTTTCTTTTGCAGTGCGACACTCTTCCAATCCGCTCTCCAAGAGGCGCCACTTCGGGCACATAGGTGGTGCTGACCGGGATTTAACCTTGTGCTGCAAAGGACTGCTCCTGTGACTGCCGACAAGTCGAAGGAGCGAAGGGAGAGGCTCTCCAACGTTGACGCGGCAACCTTTCGGGAGCTTATGACTGACGCGGCATTCACAACGAATGTTCGCGCTCCAATGGAGAAGCCTGCTTTCTTCTTTGGAGACCACATTAGCGAGGGCGGCTATTCCTTGCATGACGGAGATTATAAATGGCTCCGTCAGATAGGGGATAGAAGATTCTTTCTTCCGAACATGGAGAGAATGTACCCACTTCTTATCTCCAGCACATGTCCGTCCCTCGGAAAATGGCATGGGAGCTTTCCCGACCCGTCCCTGAGGTTACTCTCGGCAACCTAGGCTCCAAGAAGGTATACCATGCTGGCCATGATAAGGAGGCCCTCGGCCTGTTTCCCGGCTATTCAGGACTGATCACCCAGTAGGAGAAACTCCTAAACTCGGCACCACCTTCCTTAATGCATTCATGAAAGCGGGGGGTAATTTTCCAGTCGACTTCCGCTCGCCCGGGTGGATCCATTCCACTAAGAAGTATTGGTGGGGCAAGATGGTGAGCTTCGTCCTTGCCGATCTTGGAGGCCTGTTGGAGCATGTGGAATTGTACCAAGCGGTCAGGGCCGTGCAGTATGGTATTCCACCAAGTTCTCAAAACTTCTTCGGGATCCTGGAGCGTTACAATCCTCTGACGGGGACATTCTTCACTCCGGTCGGAGAGATGGGTCTTGCCCTGCACGAGTTGTACGAAGTCTCGGGGCTGGTAATGGGGGACTCTCCCTATGAGGAATACATCCCGACCACTGAGGAGCTTCACCTTATGAAGAAAGAGTCTCCTCGGGTGTACGAGACTTATTGGGAGGTGTTATGTCACTTCCATATTTGCGGCCAGATAACCTCTTGGAGGACGAGGGGAGTCAAGCAGCTGTCTTGGGCAAGCTACCTGTTTAATGGCGTCAATCAGAAAGACCATCCAGTGACCCGACTGGCTCCCAGCTCCAACGAGGAGATTGCCGATAGGATCAGGGCTTCTGTAGACTCCTACACCACGGAGTCGAACGAGGATGCTTTTGAACCTGACATGGTTTTCGAAAGTTTCCATCATCAAGCCCGGACCCCTATCTCCAATCGAGCACTGTTGGCGGGCTTCTTGATGTTGTGGTTGAAGCGCTGTATGGTGTCGACACTGCCATATGAAGTGATTATTGCCGACGAAGTATACCCGACGGTGCTCCTGGCTTACGGCAGGCCCATAGCCCTTCTTCCGGCCATGGCGGCTGGTATTCAAAGCGGGTTGCGGGCCTTAACTCAGAGTCTATGCAAAGTAGAGAAGGCTGTCGACTCCCAGGGCAAGGCGATTGTTGACTCAGAGGGGAGGCCGACTGCAAAACGACCCAACCCTCGGTTTGAGCTTCCCTACACGTACCTAATGGCTTGGTACGTTATGCACTGTCCCTCCCTGATGACGTCGGTGTCTTGGTGTCCCTTTCGTACAGCGGTTGGAGGGTTCAAGCTGGTGTAATACTTATATGTATTTCATTCGGAAGTGCATTCTAACGGCTTCAAACTACCAGCTCAATCGCTGCTTCTCCGAGATTACTTGTGCATCTTTCGGGGATAAATTTGCTGACTTCGTGGGCCCAGATAACTTCACGAGGCTGTCATCGGGAGTTTTTTGGTGGTTGGTCAATACTCGGCCCAGGTATGTGCTTTTCCGACAAGGGAATTCGTGCACGATCGAGCCGTACATGCCGAATCGTTTCGCCCGACAGTTCGGCTATGATCAATTATATATCGGTAACTCCAATGCTCGACTCGCCTTCAGTGGGAACTTGTTTGAAGGCGCTCGGGCGTGGTATTACAGTGTGGCCGGAGGGACAGAAGCACTTTTTCGTCTACCTCTCAAAGGGCCGAAAGGCTGTACAAGCCTTAGCTTCTGTACCTGGTACCTCCAAGCCAACAAAACGCCTGACTTTGCTCTAGAGTACTCATGCATCGAGAGTATAAATGCATTTTACGAAGCAAAGTTGGGGTCCAACAAACGCTTACGAGGTGTCGAGGAGTATCGGAAGGCTCTGAAGGAGACCAGAAGAGTGTCGAGGGAGGAGCCGCGAGCAGCAAAGGGTCGACAGGCGGTGCGTAAACATCCTCAAGGCTCTACTTCCACTGTTGAGCCTGCCCCAAAGAAGGTCCGGAGAGACTTGGCGGCCGCAGTTTCTCCGTCCGAGGACATCCCTTCTGGTGTTGAGGAACAGAGGGAAGAAGAGGAAGATGAGGATGACACCCCCTTATTCCGTACCCGTGGGTTGCGCAGCAGGGGCCCCAGGATTTTAGAGGAACGGGGGTTCGCTGACAAACCCACCGCCGCTGACGAGGCTGAGCACTTTGAAGTCGACATAATGAGCGGAGGTGATGTTGAGATTCCAGGGGTCTCAACTCAGCCCGGGTCTTCCTCAGCTCACGAGAGGAGGGATGAGGCACAACAGCCTGGGTCCCCTAGTGTATTAATCCCCAGTCCTCGGGTAGTTGACCCCAGCCCTACCACTGGGGTATTTGGTGGCAAGGCTCCGGTTGCCGAGGCTTCTCGCGTTGAACTACCGTCTTCTTCATCCGAAGAAGAAGGGTATAATTCAGGCGATGAGGTCGACTTTGGCGATGAACCCGCTCCTCCTGATTCGAGTAAATTCTCACACATCTCGGAGGAAGAAATATATGGGTGTGAGCCGGTGACGGCGTCACCACCAGCGGCAGTTATTCCTGCTGAGGCTGCTGAAGGTACTCTTTCCACCTAACTCATCCTTTTAACTAGGAAAAGGGTTTTGACGTTTTCTTTTTCATTTGGCTTCATATCGCAGGGCTGGTCGTGGTTAGCGAGGCCGCTGCTTCCTCCCAGATCGAGGAGATGATACAGGAGCTGGCCCAGCAGGAGAGAGTTGAGACTCCCATTACCGGGATGCCTCAAGAAAGGGTGATTATCGAAGTCAGGGAGACCTCCACCCTGCAGGATTCACCTAAGAACTCGCCATCTTTAGGCCCTCAGCTAGGTAAGGAAATATTGATATTTTGAATGTTTTCCTTTTACTGTCGTAGCTGATATTCTTGTAATTTGCAGAGGGCACTGAGGAAGCTCAGGTAGGAGACTTGGCGGTCAGTGCCTACCCGGGAGGCCGTACAGCTCAGACCTCGGCCAAGGACCCTGAAGAGGTCGAGCTTACGGTCATTTCATCGGTTGCGGAGGTTTCTACGGACGTAGTACCCCCAGAAGCGCCGGCGGCTACTCTTGCTCCTGCCGCACCCGTGGTCAGCCCGACTCCTGTACCAGAAGAATTGGTTTACGTCCCTCGCCCCGTGATAGAAAGGGGATCGGGGAGTGCTTCAGCGGAATTCTTTTCAGGCGGTGATACCATGGGGGAGCTGGCGCGTCAAGTGGTGCAGCAGTTTTTTGCCTCCATGCGATCATGTATTGATCTCATCCTATCTGGGAATAGTTCCTTCGAATTCGCCCGGGTGTTCCTCGGAAATCTGGTTGAGAACATCAGCTTAGCCGGAGGCCCTTCACCAGCTAAGGCGTGTCTGCTGCTGGTGGAGCAGTTGGGACACGACTTGAAAGAGCTTAGCTCCCTGGAGAATGCTGGCTCATTTCACGATGCCCAGGAAGCTCTGACTAGGCTCCTTGCTGCTCAAGAGAAAGAGCGACGGGAGATGGAAGAAAGGATAGCTGAAAGGACCCGTCTTCTCCAGTGTTTCCAGGCTGACCATCGAAAGCTAACTGGCGAGTCGAAGGAGTCCGAGATGGTTATGCAGGCTGCGAAGCAGGTCATCCTCGATTCTCGAGCTACCATAGCCAGAGCTGAGGCTTTGATTGCTATTAATGAACAGAAGTTGGTCACTTCCAAAAAGAGGCTAGCGGAATTAGAGGCTGCCAAGGCGCGAGTTGAAGAAAATCTCTCTGTTAATTCCTCCGAGCTGGAATCCCTACGAGCGCAACTGGCTGCGAAGAGATTCTTATCCGAGGAGGAACTACGGGCCCAGGCTCTCATGGAAGCTGAGAAGGCGCGTCAGCATGAGATACATCGCCTTAGAGAACAAATCCGTTCTTTGGCGAACCAGGATTTTTAGCCTTCTTTTTTTTTTCTTGTAAAGAAAAGGACACTCTATTCACCAAGAGTGTTTGTATTTACTTTTACCATTTTTGAATAATAAAAGTCTTTGAAATTTTTGTTCCACCTTCATTGCCCCGCTGTAGATGAATCCAACTTCTCAATTGCAGTCTTTGGTTGTGCTCTCTGACTGACTGTGAATAACAAACTTAGGTAGAACTAAGTTCTTTTGATGGGACGCGGCGCCGTTCCAAAGAGAGACGCGGTTCTGAGGAACGCGACTTTGACCTGCCAGTGAAGACGCGGTTCAAGTTGACGCGAAAGACACAGCTTTGAGTGTGACTAACTGGCCGCAATCCTTAAATTTATCCAGATGCAGAGTTCAGGATACATTAAGAATGTGGTCTTACGCCCCTTAAAATTGACGCAGTCAGGGACGCGACGCTGAGGCTCGGTGCAAGACCCATTATCATCCACGTAGACGCAGCTCCAAGGTACTTGTGAAGGTGATAGGCTTTCTCTGCTGAAGATATAAGCTTCGGGACGCGACTTTATGTGCTTTCCCACTGAGACCCCCAGAATGAGTCCCTTTTGTTGATGGACGCAACCTTGAGTCGTCTGAGAGACGCGGAGCAACTTTGAGTCATCTGAGTGACGCGGAGCAACTTTGAGTCTTCTAACTTGGAATGAAGGAGGACGCCACTTTTTGAAAAAGAGGCGCGAGCCTCTGGACGCGGATCCCACATCTACGTTTGGTGCAACTTCCCAAGCGTTATGTGCAACCTGTCATAATGATTCTGTGAGATTTTCAAACGTCAAGTCTTCGTTGACGATTGGGAACCTGCACCATCCGTTATTTCCCGAAGCGGTTGTCCACGCGTCGTTTCTTCATTGGGCTTAGGCGTCAATGCCTTTTAATGTCAAACCGGCGCTGGCGGTTGGAGACCAGCGTCTTCGATGTTTCCCAAAGCGATGCTCCACACGTCAGCCTCCCATTGGACTTGGACAGTCGTGCGGTCATTAAGGCCGACGGTTCTAATTGATGAACCATTAATTATGGTTATTATAGGCTGCCTATAAATAGGGCTCACCCTCTCCCTTCCGCAGCCCCATACTTGGACTGTTCTCTTTGAATAACGAATGCTCTGAAAGACTCCATCTTCTCCTTTCAAGGACTTCACCAAGGGTTTGCCTCCATAGACGAAGATGACCCAGAGCTTTCATGCTTCTGTTTGGTCTCTTCAGAAGATTACCACTGTCAAGTGATTTCAATAACAGAAAGCATCTCCTTGAGCACCTTTTATGTCCGCGCTTCGATGTAGAGAGTTCAACTCTTAATAGAGGCCTCTGCGGGTATGCCATCTCGATTTGCCATGACATTTTTAACCCAACTAAGTTTGAATTTTGATATCTCTTAAAGAGATTCAACATCTGGATGTTCTCATGAAGTCTTAATTGGTGCATTCCTTTTCTGGGATTTGCGCCGTTGACTTAAACTTCTCTGGACGCAAATACAGTGGGCTTTGGCCCCTGGCCGCCGGTTTTGCACACAGAGTTTGCGCCTTGAGGCCGCTGACTTGGAAGAATTTTAACTTCGGGCTGAAGGTTTCAGGCTTGAATTTTGCAACTCCTGTTCATTCAACAGGGAGATGGCAATCTTCGTGTCTGATTCTCAGCGCAGATGCAAAATGAGACTGCGTCTGAATTCTGTGCATATCACAATTTTGACCGCGTCTGTTTCTGCCACCGCGGAAGTTTGGCTCACTGTGCGGGTCATTCCCGCGTCTGCAGTCTTCAGCAGTAGCTGCGTCTGTCACTTAGTTTTTTTTTTGTCGAAGTGTACTAAGCTTCAGATCTTCTAATTCCTTTGTTTGCCTCGTGTAGGTAGGCTTGATCATCCTTTCTCATGTTCGCTGGGCCCGTAGGAGAATATATCGGCCGACGAACTTGTTCGATGTTCGTCCACAAGGGAAGAAATCATGGTCCCCGTCGTCCACAAGGGAAGAAATCATGGTCCCTGACGAGGACTTAACCCTCGCCAAGATCTCTTTGGATTCAATGCACCAGTTATGCTTGCTGGTATGGCATGGTCAGAGTGAGTATGGCGGCGGGGGTAGCGGTGGATATAGTGGTGGGTGTCATCCCCTGTGAGGTCTCAAAACCTCCTCTCTCACCCCAGAAGTGACATTGAGGGAAACTCCATGCCTATTGGATGACCTTCTAGTGGAAGAGATGTTCATCAACGAGGGATCGTATCCTGCCACTTCGGATGGTCCGGTGGAATTGGAGGATTCTGCTGCCACCAGACCTCAAGAACGCCATTGCTCTTGGTCTATGATGGGCTCTTTCAATGTTTAAGTCATGCATTGAGGTGCAATCAGTTCCCGATCGTCGCCACAGTATTCAATCCTGCTTTGGCGCCCTTCCAAGCATCCTGTACTCGGAATTACATGCAGCTTTGAGGAGTGAGTGCGACCTCTGAGAGAGAGAAGGACTTCTTTGTACTCCTTTAACTGTAACACTCAATCTTATTGTATAAGAGAGCGTCTTGTATCACTTTCATATTAAATAAAAGTGACACTTTTCTTTTTTTCTTCTTCTTCTATTGTCTTGGACTTTTTTTTTTAGTCAGACACATAGAAGCAAATATTTTTGAATCACTAGGGATGATACTCCTAACGAATCAAAGCTCGTAAGAAAGTCCTGTTTCAGGAAATTCAACCATACTGTCAGAGGTGTGATATTTAACTTGACAGAGAAAGATGATTTTGTGGACCTGTCACTCTATAAAGGAAAGTGACAAGTGAAATTCATACCTCCAGGGAAAACGAACCTTTATCAAAGTTTTGGGATTAACTTGATTAAGATCAGCTGGGGGTTTGATGGAAACACTGTTAATGGTGTAGTATTAACCTAACAATGTTTTTTAGGTAGACTTGCTATTTTGTTGAAGAGAATAGCAAGTGGATCTAGATTCGCAGGGAATCTAAGAAAGTTTTTACCGTTAGAGGTGTGATATTAACTTAACGGGTTGAACATAGTCTTGTCAGAAGTGTGATGTTAACCTGATAAGGATGTGAGTCAGAGGTGTGATATTAACTTGACTCAGAAATACTTCAGTTTCATTTGGGAAAACAGAAGTGTCACTGACATAGGTGTGATGTTTAACTTGACAGTGAGGGTAATGCTAGAGGTGTAATGTTGAACTTGGCATTGGTTATCTCGGCTTGGATAAGGAAGTCCGAGGAAAAGTCATGGCTATAGGTGTATTGTTGAACTTAGCAATGACTTGATGCTAGAGGTGTGATGTTAACTTAGCGTCATCCATTTCAGCTTCGACATGGAAGTCTGAAGGAAAGTGACAGTCAGAGGTGTGATATTAAACTTGGCAGAAACTTGATTACTGTTTGGAAGTATAATGTTAAACTTTAACAGTAGCTTGTCAGAGGTGTAGTATTAACTTGACAAAGGTTGGCTCGTGATAAGAGCAGTTTGAGGACCTGTCATTCTATTAATGAGGATTGACAAGTGAAGTTTGGAGTGCCAGAGGTATAGTGTTAACTTGGCAAATTCGGGAGTTTGGTCCTCCATGTAGAGTTGACAAGTAAAATTTGTACTCGACAAGGAATATTAAAAAAAATTTCATTACCAGAGGTATAATGTTAACTTGGTGATGAGTGTATTTTGTGGACCTACCATTCTGTGTATGAGAATTAGTAAGGGATTTTGGAGGAGAGAGTGGAGTCAAGTCCACTTAGGATTTTTAGCAAACCCTCAGCTCTCAACGGATTTGAGGTGCCTTTACCAACTACCGTTTGAGTTGGGCTAGCCATGCTATTCCCCTCAGCATGATGAGTTGTCGAAGACTTATGTTGGGCTTAGAAGCCAACATTTTCTTCTATCCTTAGCCGTCGGAGGCGTCGGATGTTTTAATGAAGAAACTCCTCTTGTTTTGATCAGAGGTGTACTTTTAACCTGATCGGTGGAAGAACACTATTTAAGGATAGTATTTCTTCAGGAATCTGCCATTGATCGGCATCATGAGTGTATCGCCATTAGAAGTTATGAGACGATATGACCCATTTGAGTAGACTGACTCTACTACAAATGGCCCTTCCTATTTGGGCTGGAATTTTCCTTTTGTCTTGTGCTTCATTACCATAGGTCTTCTGACGGCTAAGACAAGATCACCTTTCTTGAAAGTTCGCATTTTAACTTTCTTGTTGAAGGCTCTGGTGATTCGAGCTTGGTAAAGCTCGATTTGCTATTGGGCCTGCAGACGCTTACCGTCTAAGGCCTCCAATTCCTGGAGTCGCTGTCGATGCTTCTCCTCTGATGTCATCTCTGCTGTCAAGGCGACGCGTAGAGATGAAATTTGGATTTCGAGTGGAAGGACGGCTTCGCACCCGTATACCAAGGAAAATGGCGTAACTTTAGTTGGGGTTCGCACAGTTGTGCGGTAAGCCCACAAGCATTCACCCAGCTTGTCGTCCCAATCACGTTGACTTTTCATGACGAACTTCTTAAGAAGCTTGCCAATGGTCTTGTTGAAAGCTTCTGCGAGGCCGTTAGCGGCAGGATAGTATGCCGTTGAGGACACACTCTGGATTCTGAACTTAGCACAGAATTTCTGGAAAGCCTGGCTGATGAACTGGGGTCCATTGTCATGGACAATTCGCCGAGGCACACCAAAGCGGTAAATAATGTGATGTTTCACGAACTTGATCACGTTAGACGATTTCACCTCCTTCAAAGGGATGGCCTCAGCCCATTTAGAGAAGTAATCGGTTATTGCCAAGATGAACCGATGTCCTTTTGATGATGGTGGGCTGATGGGGCCAACCACATCCATCCCCCACATTTCAAATGGCCAGGTAGAGATTGTAGAGTGAAGGTACCCTGGTGCTTGATGGATGAAATCGCCATGTATTTGGTAGGTGTGACATCTTTTGGCATAAGTGACGGCATCGGCAATCATCTTGGGCCAATAGTAACCCAACCTTTGAAGTCGATGTGCCAGTTTTGGGCCAGGTTGATGGGCCCCACACATACCGTCGTGGGCTTCTTTCAATACCCCTTGGGCCTCTTTTGGTGAGAGGCATCGGAGCAAGATCCCGTCATGCGATCGACGATACAACGTTCGTGTAATCGTATTATAGTAAAATTTAGGGGCTTTCCTTCGAATGGCAGCCGCTTCCTTGGTGTCCTCAGGCAGGATGCCGTACAAGACATAGTCGATATAGGGGAATCGCCAGTCTCTAAGCTCTGGACCGGCTGACGACTCAAGTGCTTCTTTGCCGTGACGATCTTCCTTTGACTCCTGATAGTCCTCGAGAGCAATTCTTGGGCAATACAGGTCGTGGCTGTAGACGAATATCTTCTCCATTGCTCCAGCTGGAAGAGCTAAGGAGGCCGCGAGGGATGCGAGTGCATCTGCATGCGCATTTTGCCTGCGCGGTACATGATCGATGTAGAAGTTTGTGAACCTCTCGGCCATGTGGATAGTTGCGTTGTAGTAGGGTACTAGGTCCTCATGTCTGACTCCGTACTCCCCGCGAACTTGGCTGACGATGAGTTTAGAGTCGCCGTATGCCTCGAGATTTTTAACGCCAATCTCATCGGCGAACTGCATCCCAATCAAAAGAGCGTTGTACTCCGCTACATTGTTGGAGCAAGATTCGGTAAGCGAAATGGCTCAGGGAATCACATAATTCTGTGGGGAGACGAGTACTACTCCTACCCCCGCTACTATGTGTCCTTTTGGGCTTGTTCTGAATGCACCGTCAAAGAAGAGTTGCCACACTTGACTTTCAAACGATGTCTGAGTCAAACAGACTTCGGCCACTTCATCGGGGAGATCCTCGTAAACTTTGGCTGCCCTCGGATCTGGGTGCTCAGCTAGGAAATCTGCCACCGCTTGTCCCTTAATAGCCTTTTATGGTAAAAAGTGCATCTCATATTGGGACAGCAATATGGCCCATTTTGCCAGTCAGCCGTTCAATGATGAAGGCTTAGTCATAAGTAACCTCAGGGGGTTGACTTTTGATATGACGTTTATAGTTTGGCCTACCAGATAGTGTCGCATTTTCTGAATGGCGAACACTAATGCCAAACATTCCTTCTCGATCGGATTATACCGATGTTCTGCTCCGATCATTGTTCTGCTCAGATAGTAGATTGCTTGCTCTTGTCCTTGATCATCATTCTGAGCTAGTAGAGCTCCCAAAGAATGATCCATTGCCCGGACGTACACCAGGAAAGGCTTTCCGGATACCGGAGCTGCAAGGACTGGTGGTTGGGTGAGGTATTGCTTGATTTCCTCGAACGCTTGTTGGCAAGCATCGTCCCAAATGAACGAGACACCCTTCTTCATTAACTTAGCGAAGGGTTGGCATCTTCCAGAGAGGTTTGAGATGAACCTGCGGATGTACGCCAATCGTCCTTGCAATCCCCTGAGTTCCTTGAGATTTCTCGGAGGTTGCATCTCCTGAATAGCTTGAACCTTTTTCGGGTCCAAATGGATCCCGGTGGAGGTTACAATGAATCCTAAGAATTTACCACTGGCCATCCCCAGGAAGGACTTGGTGGGGTTCATCTTCAATCGATGAGTCCGCATGATATCAAAGACCACCTTCAGGTCAGCTATGTGATCACCCTTAGCGCGACTTTTCACCGCAATATCATCAACATAACATTCTACCGTTTTGCGTATTTGCTGCTGAAAAATGGCGTTCATGGCCCTTTGATATGTTGCCCCCGCATTCTTCAGTCCGAAGGGCATGACGGTATAGCAGTAGACCCCCAACGGTGTTCTGAAGGAGGTGTGCTTTTCGTCGTCAGGATACATTTTGATTTGATTGTATCCTGAGAATCCGTCCATGAAGGACATTCGTTCGAATCCACAAGTATTGTCAATCATGATGTCTGTGATTGGCAGTGGGAATTCGTCTTTGGGACAGGCCTCGTTTAGATCACGGAAGTCGATGCAGATCCGGATCTTTCCGTTTTTCTTAGCAACGGGGACGATGTTGGCTACCCAATCGGGATGTTGCTCTTCCCTGATGAAGCCAGAATCTATGAGCTTTCTGACTTCTGATTGAATTGCCTCCATTATTTCTGGACGGAACCGTCGCTGTTGTTGTTTGACAGGCTTTACGTCCGGATTGATGTTGAGGCGGTGCATAACCACTTGAGGATCAAGTCCAGGCATGTCTTCGTAATTCCAAGCGAAGACATCTCTATACTCTTGAACAAGAGATATTAGATCCTTTTTCTCCGACGGTGACAGGCCGTCGCTTATGAAGATAGGCTTAGGGTTAGCCTCGTCTCCTAGATTGATCTGAACAATCTTATCTTCTGTGGGTGGTTCGCGCTGTTCAAAGCGGGTGTCCCAAAGAGTATTTAAATGTCTGATCCAAGGATCTGCATCGGATTGGATCATTTCTTCATTTTCGTCTTTCAGATGGCTTGTTGAAGCCATGTTCACCGAAAGTTCCCCGAAGATGTTGCCAACGCTGACATCTGACTCCCACGATGACGTGCCTGAAGAGTATTTATGGCCAAATGACCCCCCAGAATCAGAGGCTGATGGAGTCGGAGTTGATACATAGCCTAACCCCTGCGCGTCCGATGATAATAATCAGGGGCTTTTCCCTTCGGCACAAAGGAGCGAAGTAGCGTTCTCCTTCCTTTGCCGAAGTTCAACCCAAGTCCGCTTGTTAGGTTGTACCCCATGCATTTCATCATTCTGAGTGTTTTTGGTTCATAATGATCGAACTGAGGGGATTCCTCCTCGCCTTCCGATTCTTCGTGGGGCGTTGGTTCAGACAAGATTCGCCCAAAAAGAATTGGTTTTTGGCCTTTCCGTCTTGCTGCTGGTGAGAGTCTGTGTTGACCACTCTTAGCTCTCCCTTCGGAACAGGGATCACCCCGAAGGCGTTGGGGGTTGTCTTCTGAATTGGAGAACTGACGTCATATTAGCCGTCACCTTCTTCTGCTCTGGTCGGAGTTTTAATACCTCCGCGTCAATCAGGGCCTGAAGGATGTCCTTGAAGACGTAGCAGCTTTTGGTGGGGTGTCCCAACATCCTATGATACAAGCAATAGGTGGGATTGTCGGTTTTACCGACTTCCTCAGGGCGCCTAGCTTCAGGGAGCTTCAGTCAATTGCTCTTGTTGAGCAATTTGAAGAGAGAGTCGACATGCTCATCCTTGAAGGAATATTGCTTGTTGGTGCGTGGTTGGCTCGAAGAGCCACTCCCCTTGACCGGTTGAGGTTTGGCGGGAGATTTGGTCTCCGTTGCCAAGTTATCCTTCCGCTTCGTTTGGAGGGATGTGTCTGGCGCACGCCTTGTCGACCTTTTCGGCCTGGGCTTACCTTCTTCCGCTCTGACGCGGGCAACAATCTCCTCAGCCTGTTCACCTTGTTGGACCAATTGCTTCCAGGTGCGGCTTTCAGCAACTCCTATTTGAGCGAGGAGTGAGGTTTGGAGATTGTGGCGGCATGTTTCCACCAGGGTGACCTGGGTCATACCGCTCGGACATCGGAGTGCCATGTTCTGGAATCTTTCCACGAAAGATTTGACGGACTCTCCCTTTCGCTGTTTAGTAGCCAAAAGGGTGGGCATTGTGACCTCCGAATCATCTTCGAAGAAGCGCGTTAAAAAGAGCTTCTCCAAATCGCCCCAGTTCTTGATGGAGCCTTCTGGGAGGTTCATGAACCATTCAAAGGCAAGCCCTTTCAGGGTGCCAATGAATAGGCGCGCCAAGATGGCATCGTTGTCTACTACATTCCCTGTTTGGGATTTAAAGTAGTAGATATGTTGGTTGGGTGACCCCTTCCCATCGAATGCTTGGAGGGTTGGAGCCTTGAACTTAGAAGGGTATGGCACCAAGTCCCACTCGGCCGGATAAGGTCGGACCACTCCAGCTTCTTGGAGGCCTTTACGGTTGGTAAGGGCCTCGAGGCGTCGCTCCAATCGACTCATTCTTTTAGAATGAACCTTCTCATGGTCTTGGTCGTCTTTTCCTGGCGATGAGGCTTCAGACGAACTAGAAGTAGGTTGCTCTTTCCGCTTGGAATGTTCGGAAGATGAACCTTCTCCCTCTTTTCGTTTGCCCTTAGACTTTTTAGAGGGAGATTTCCTCTTGTCTTCGAGCAACTGTGCGAGCATCTGTTTGAGAGAGTCGATAGATTCCCGCTGGGCAAGAATCATATCGAGTTGTTCCTTCTGAACCTGGGCTTGCTGCTCTAGGCGTCGGGCTGTCTCCTCAGGAGTACTCGTCATGTAGGTGAAGGCCTCCTTCTCGGTGGAAGAGTTTGAGGCCTGCGATTCTGCTACAGCAGAATGAGAGTCCTTCATTTTAACGCCCTGGGCTAGGGCATTATAGTCAATTGGGGGAATGGCCCCGGTCCGGGTGCGAGTGTGTCGATACACTCCTTCCGGTTCAGAGTCAGACACGTCAGAGCTGACTGCAGGCTGTTTTCCCCTGCTCCTACTTGTCATATTCGCAGTGAGCTCTGGAACTCGGTGTCAGAGAATACCCTCCGCCTATAAGAGCGTCTTCTTTTGGCTGATGGGGAATCAGGGTCAGCTGTCTAACTAAAGACTGGTGGTTCACACCTGAACCGCAACGGCACTCAGAGAGTATAGAGATAAGCCGTTGGCAGCAGCATGATGAAGTGATTTGATTAGCACTTCTTTTCTTCGTCAAGTAATCCCTTAGATTCATGGAAAGGGGATCGAAGAGATTAGCCTCGCAACTTCGAGGGTGGGAGGCGTCTTTGCACTGTACAGCTTGGACGTGAAATTCAGAGACGCGATTCTCGCGCCGCAGCTGTACAACGCGTGTCTGGCGTCTCTGTTGAGACGAGACGCGACTGTCGCGTTGCTACTTGGTGCGTCGGGGCAAAGACGCTTGAGGATTAGTGGGCTGCTGGCCCCCACGCCTAGGGGCGCGTTCCTCTTGTACTTGACAAGGCGCGTAGGCTTCGCCTTGGCGTTTGGTGAGTTGGACTTGGGGAGTCTCGCGTTTGGGTCGCCAAACGCGAACTTCGCGTGCTGGACCTGGCGTGGCCAAGGCGCCGGATTGAACTTTGCGTCCTGCCTTAGTTGGACGATCAGAAGTTCCAACTTGCAGCTGACGCGCACGCCTCTTCTGTCGACGCTCAGCGTTTCGGTTGCGTCGTGGAGGTGGGGAGAAACCAACGACGACCTGGTGCTGAGGGAGAGGGTGGACTGGCTGAACACCAGAGATTTTGACCACGCGGGTCCCCTGAGAGACGCTAACGCGTGTGTTCCGCATGGCGCGGTTGGTCGCAACGGCAGTTGTGCCTGAGACCACGCGGGCCTCCTACTTGGCATAGTTGGCCGCGACACCCTTTGCAGCGGCAGCGCCCGAGAGAGCCTCGGATCGGGCTTCGGGGCCATTCCCCGTCGAGACCCTGCGGCAGACGCGGGTCTTTGGGCTCTTGGAGCCGGAAGAGAGAAACTCTTCATACTTTGCCTGGTCGAACTCGACAACGAGCGATTCGACCATCTTCCCCTTATGGAGGACGTCACTTGCGCCACGATTTGTTCATCGGTAACAAACGTTGTCCCCAGCGGAGTCGCCATCTCTTGTACGCGTCGGAAAGATCGCAATTGCAAAATTCTTTTAATGGAATAGAAGATTACAACGGAATAATATTCCGGTTACAAGGGAGGGAGGATGTTGAATCTTGAATCCCCCTTTGTTTAAGGCTGGGTTCTTCGTGTGGCAGTGGAGAGTGAATCTTGTTCTCCGTTGACTAGGTGACCGTCGAGACCTTCCAGGGATCTCCTCTTCGGATGGTAAATGGAGTAACTCAGTTCTGTCTACCAAAACTCTCAAAGAGAAGATAGGCAAAGAGCAACTTGTACGCAGCAAGTTGGCTTGAAGAGTCGAACTCTCTGTATATCCTTGTCGTCTGTTGTATATCTCTTCTCCCCCTTCTCTCTGTTTGTCCCCTTTTCATAGCGGCGGGGCTATTTATAGAGGTTTCAGGGGTGAACGTGCCCCCTATAAATGCTCCACAATGAGGGGTTAACTTCCCCGCTATGTGGGCGATGCCCGTAACCAGGGCAGTTATAACTGAGGCGCGGGTTTGAGCCCACGCGCCTTGATATTGAGACGCCGGTTTGGACCCTCGCGCCTTGGTGCTGAGACACTGGTTTGGACCCTCGCGCCTTGATGCTGAGACGCGGGTTTGGACCCTCGCGCCTTGATGCTGAGACGCGGGTTTGGACCCTCGCGCCTTGATGCTGAGACGCGGCCCATATTAACCTTGCGTCTAGAACTTGAAACTCTGCTTTTTAATGGCTTGTCTTTTAGTGATTCTTTAGACAGCCTACAACAATCACCTATGTGAGTATAGAGTTGGGTCGGCTCTTTGGGAGTTTCTATGGAGGCTGTGATTCCCTAAAGATACTCTCTGAAACTAAGAATGTCCAGAGCCAAAATGGACACAATCAAGAATTAAAGTTGATTTTTTGAAAGTTACTGTGTGAGGCTTATTGACTTGGCTAATACAAATGGCTGACAGTTCAAAACTTAGTTCACTGATTAGCTAGTAAGTCTGATAAAACTTTTGCTATGAAAGGTTCAAGACCTACTTCACCTATCTGGCTGCAGTTTTTTTCTAATGTACCTTTCACTATAGAGTCAGTCTCACAGTGTGTCAATTCCTTGAATCTCCATTCATTATGGGGGATTATTGGGAAAACGAAGAATTTAAGTGAATCTTTGAGCTGAATTAAGGCGAGATCTGTTGATAAAATCAACTGGATAATGGTTGGAGTGTGTTCTCCTTCTATTGGGGATGAACGTGGTATATTCACATGTTCAATACCATTTTTTAATGAATGAAATATTCAAGTCAAAAGTTAGCCTAATTCAATAGCAAAAAGGGACTAAATGTAGCTTAAATATTTAGTCCCACATTGGATATGGAAGTGTTTAAATATAAAAAGATGGGAATAAAGGGTCGCGGGTCTTGGATGCAGATCCAGATCCACCAACTCTGCTACTCGAATCTGCGCACGGTTGGACAGAACCGCTGCAACGGTTCAGACAGGAACAACTACAACGGTTCAGATAGGAACCGTCGCAACTATTCCCACTACGGGTTCCCTGGAGCATTGTAAATAGCGCTCCTTTCTGTCATTTCTAAACACACAAAAATCAGAATGTTCTCCTCTTCTTCTCTGCTCTGCATACAGAATCTGCAGATAAAAGTCAGAGATTCTAACGGAGATCTAGTAATAGATCTGATCTGAAGAGAAAACAGAATTATTGTCTAAATCTGTGGCTTCCTAAGACAAAGATTCTTCTCTTTCTCTCCTTTTCCTTATAGTGAATAATCAACAAATATTCTCCTGAAAATTTATCTTCGTCCAACTGCTTTAAATTCCAAATTATGAAGGTACTGATTAAATACAGTTCAACTGTACGGTGATTTGGTAGTGCTATCCAAATACCGTGAATGAGTGTTTTATCTTGGAAGACCAGCGTCTAGTAACCCGCTAGCACCGTAGCCGGGGACGTAATTGTCTTAAGGAGATTCGCTACATGCGTACCTCACTTCATTTGCTGTATAATTGAACTAACGTTCTTTTTACATGGGTTATACTGAAATATTTATGTTCATAATTATTACTGTATACTGAGACTGACTAATACCAGTCAAATTGGTATTTAATCAAGGAAGGTAATTGAAAGATAGTTCT
The DNA here is from genome assembly GCA_038442645.1 of Agave tequilana. Classification (NCBI taxonomy): domain Eukaryota; kingdom Viridiplantae; phylum Streptophyta; class Magnoliopsida; order Asparagales; family Asparagaceae; genus Agave; species Agave tequilana. The sequence continues at coordinate 462,147 of JAVJIF010000873.1, forward strand.
GTAATTAAGGAATGTTCTTTTGAACGGAAAACCTCCCAATTGATATTCACTGACCTGGCCAATTAAATCGGTGAAATTGATTAGTTATCAGATCTAACAATAGAAATATTCAATTTAACTTAATTTTTATAAACTAAAAGTAAAGTCTAACTTTTGAAGTTTATAAAACTATAAATTATAGTTAAATAGAACTCAACTCAAAAGGCAAACATACTTTATGAATTTTGAAAATTTCAATCATTGTTGCTTTTTGGATTTTTAAAGATAAGATTCTGACTATATACTGCTTTGTATGTGTGTTAACAAGAATATGATGCGGGACGGGGAAAATCCCCTCTCACACTTGTTCATTTCTTCTATCTTTTCCTTCATTTTCTACATTCTCATTCATTATTTGATCTCAGCGAAGCCCACTTGTTCTCTCTTATACGTTTCTTTGTTCAAGAAGAAATTTGTCTTCTTCTTTCTTCTCCTTCTAATATTTAGAATAAAATCTAAAAAATTTATTTTTTGCCTCTTCCACTCTCATCCACTTCTTCTATCTTCTCCATCCCTCTCAGATCTAAGAAACTAAACGCAAAAAAAAAAAAAAAAAATTCATTTTTCACTTTTTCTCCTGCATCTCTTACCTCAAAAAATGAACCCAAATATTCAAAAAGTAACTTATCATTTTCTCATCCTTTTCTCTTTCTTCCTTCCTTTATCTTCTTATTTCCATGTTTACGCTAAAAGCATGTAGGATAGAAGCAGTTCTAATAAAAAGGGATAACAGCTTGGTCTTGCAGCTTGGATTGCAGATTCTTTGAGTAGCGCAATGATCCCTAATAGTTAAGCCCAAAAATGGCGGCAAAGAGAAGAAGACTGAGTGAAAAGCACTAGAAGCAACTTCAAATGGGCCTGGCCCATTCAAATCACCACCAACAACAATAGCTCAGGAGGCCTGAACATAACAAAATTAGTAGGGAATATGGGAAGTTACCAGTTGTAATCGCTAAAACGTTGCTAAGAGTTATAATAAGGATGAAGATGAATCAGAACAGGCTTCTCAATTAAAACTCAAAGTTTATGTGTTTATATTTGTTTTTATTCACGTTCTGTATCCAAGTTGTTGCTTACATGCCATAAAGGCCTAAGAGTAGCTTGTAAGTTTTACTGCCTTCATTTACTGTTTTCAATATAATCTTGATCCGAGGGTGTAACAACTTAGCGGAGAAGAGTAGTGTTAATGTAATCAGTCGTTCATTAATGAAAATAGCTTCATCTTATTTATTGCATGCGTGTTTTACTTAAATATAAGATCTACTATAGACGGAAATGAGTGAAGAGTCACTTTCTGCTTGATTTTTTTTTTTATGTTTTTCCTACCAATTGTACTTTTATTCTTTATAGCGGATACGCTCCTTCCTTTTGCATTGCTTTCACATATGTTTCAATCTATTTGGTGGTTTTAGAGCTTTACAACTATTCTTATTCATCCCAGCGGTAACTTGTGCTTGTCTAGTAGCGTTGATTGGCTTCAAAATAAAGTTTGTGACTCGTTGTCCAGCGATTAAACCCCCACTTTATCGTAGCGGGCCGCCAGGACTTAGCCAAGCGCCAGTTAGGCCTATAGAGAGTTTGCCGCCAGCATGACCACGAAATTTCTAAATAAACAATCAGTTTTTTGGGTTTGATCATAATTTCTCTACTGGGCTTATTAAAAAACGTGTCTTTTTAAAAGAAAATCTCAATTGCTTAATTGAGCGCGAATTTAAAGAAAGATTAAGGTTCTTTATTCTAAAAATAGTAATATTTTTGTATGATATTAAATGTTGAAACTTTTCATTAAATGTATTTTTTTTTTTCAAGAAGGAGAGAAAGACAAAAAAAAAATTCTCATCTTTATGTGAATTGTCTCTTATTATCCAAATTGTCTACTTTTAAGTTGTAAATGTACTTAAGTGGAAAAATGTTAGTGAGAACTCAAGTCCATAGAACTCCGCCATTCTTTCTAAGGAGTCCAGTTTGCTTAGTGATCATATATGATCGCATCCAAAATAATTATAGGGAAGAGATATATCACCTTTTAATTCACAATATTTCCTTTTCCTTTCTCCCTTTTTGTTAGAATCATATATTGTCATATTGAACTTGCGAATTTTTCCTTTGTATCTGACTAGGGTCTGTTTGGTTGTCGTAACTGGCCGTAATTCGTAGTTATAATTAGTAAAGTCTTTTACAATTGTAAATGAGTTACATGTATGTAAATTTTATGGTGTTTGGTTGGTAATATAAAATTGTAAGTGAGAAAGTGTATTGTACTTTACGGTGTTTGGTTGTCATAATGTATAAGTCGTAAGTGAAAAAGTTGGCCACAAAATTAACTATTTAGTGATTTTAAAAGTTTTAATACTGCAAATAAATATTAAAAAGTTAAATATTAAAAAAAATTAATATTAATATAAAAAATATTACAAATTTGTATGACCACACAAAATTAACTGTAACTGGGCTGTAAGTGAGTGTTAGTTGAGTTACGTAAGTCTTTTACGAGTTACGGTCCAAACAAACGCCGTAGTTTATACTGGGTAGTAAGCCATTTACGAATTACGGAGTTTTACGCGAAACAAACAGCCCCTAATTCTTCTCAAGATCCTCTACAAAACCTCTCATTCGGCCGAGGGAATCTACGGGAAAATAGAAATGAAAGGCCTGAAGTAAACAATTACATTTACATTGTATGTGATTTGGGCGTAGATGAGGTCATGCAATAAAGTGAGGCATTGACATCTCTACGAACTTCATTTGGCCAAGTGCTGACGAGAGCCCATTGACATATCTTTAACAATCAAATCGAGTACCAAGGGAAATGAATGCAAGCTTCGAGAGAGTCCTGGGATGTTTGCATCCATCTATGAGCCAAAACTAGCAGCGCTCACTGTCAGTTATCACCATTAGCCACCAAAAGTACAGTACAGTACAAACAACCCCCACGGAATTAGCAAGCAAACGGCCAACTCGATGACTCATGATGACTGACCCCTTAATTTGTCTGTCGGTTTGGCTTCTGACGATGTTAGTTATAAGAGGAAGCTTCGCAACAAGTTCAGGCGAGAGCGACGCAGGCCTAATACGAACAAACTGAATACACGAGATGGACAAGTTATGGGCTCGGGCGATGTCCTCTCTATGCATGGCGGCAGCAGAGACAATAACATCATCAGAGCGGTTGTCAATTTTGCGTACTCGACCGCTATGCGTTTTTTTTTTTTTTTTCTCCTTTTTAGTTTCAGATAATAATAAAAAAAATTATAACTCAGACTTCACTCGTCACCAGTTACGAACTAAAATGTTGTTAGGATTATGACGTGAATACGTCGTGAAGATTGATTAACGATCGCTGGCCCTGCAACACTCGCAATGCACAGGAACAGCTCGATTTTGTTTCCTCTAGAGATGCAGGGAAGAACTGAAGAGTCTAAGGAAATTTCAAAACTTAGCCTATTCGGGCACACCCCGCGAGGCGCACATGCGCATTAAGGTTTTCTAGATCCGGTAACCCAATCCCCTTCACTGGGCCTCAATGGGCTTGTGTGCGCGCAAGCACCCCTAATTTCTAGCCCACACAATCCATCATGAAAGAGACTCCATATATAAACACTAAAGAGTTCTTTTCCTATCCAATATGGGACTAAAAGAACTTGGCTTAATTTGAAATACTCTCAAGATACTAACAAACGCAATAGAGATAAATAGAGGGGTCACTCGAAACATTGGCAGCAAGAATACAAGAGAAAATGCAATGGGTTTTGATATATTATTTATTAGATTTTCGATACATGCGTTGTTGTGTAACGTTGCAAGGAGAACACCTCAGAAGAGCCGTCAAATATATAATTTTGCTACTTTTTGTCTAAATATAAATCAGTCCGGCTCCTTTGAAGAGTTAGTTTTTAGTAATTTTCTCATGTGTGATGCATTCTTATGAGCTGATGGTGGGAAGAAGATGCAAGGAAAACAGGGCTTTGCGGTGGGATATCATCAAGGTTGTTAAACAGCTGAACAACCCACAACTTACTTCGCTCATATATATTTGTTTATTCGTTTAACCATAAATTATGTTCATATGTATCTATTAAGCTAATGAATGAGCCCAATAAGTGAGACCCGGCTCATTGGAGAAAAGATTGGTTAAGTTCTGCAGGCTTAGGTTTCAGATAAAACAACAAGCTTTGTTTATTTAGAAGCTGTTTGTTTGATTAGAAAGTTGAAAAAAATGAGGAATATGGTGGCTCTTATATCAGTTTTCTTCACTCACTCTCTCCTTCTTTTGTTTGAGACTAACCATGAAACAAGAAAAATTGCTCTGGCATCATCAAAAGGTCAGCAAATTGCGAATTGCAGTTTTCAATCCAAAATGGGCAGAAAATGCCTTGAAAATCTGACACTCGCTATGGGCCCACATGCTTATCTTGAGAAAGCTTGAAAAATCTGACTTGTGTCAGATTTTTCAAAATGCTTTCAACATCCAGACCCGTCCTACAAATCAATTTTTGTTAGGTTTCAAATGTTCTACACCCTTAAACTAACCAACTCACTATTTAGGCCGTCTGTTTTTCTCATGCCTGAGAAAAAAGTATTCAAACCACTTGATTTTTGTTTATAAGTACTTGAAATAATATAGATCAACTTCAATGAAGTAAATCTTGTATTCGGATGTTGGTATTTAAATAGGAAAGACTCGGCCTCAAATTCTTTTGGAAGGACCCACGTCTCTCTCTCTCTCCTCTCTCTCTCTCTCTGTCTCTCGAGCTTTTGACACACTGTATTAACAGTCGAGTCACGTCTAAGTTGAGCGAAGTCTAGCCACATTCACATTTATTTATTTATTTATTTCATAGGAAAACACAAATGTACACATATACGTGATATAGGGCAAGCAATGTTATTATTGAAAAACTACAAGTGTCAGGTCGTGCATATGAGTTTGCCCTGAAGGATGTGATATTGTGCGTCTAGATACGTCAATTGCGGTTGTTGTAAAATCACAGAGTTAACTCGTGCCCAAACAAAAGCCAACATATAGTGTTGGTAATTAGTAAGTTTGCGAATTTACCTTTTCTAACCAACCTTCTTATGCTGTAAAGCAGCCTTTGGAGTAAAAGTTGTAGGCCAATACCTTTACCTCATGTATTTATTCATTTATTTAATCAAGCATAGAGTGATGTTCAAACACAACGTTTCTTTAGTCATTGAACGAGTTTGAACGAGCATTTTCCAAGCTATTTTACAGCCATATATTATAGATACCAAGGTCACATTAACCAGGAAGGAAACCAAAATGGCAGAGTCAGAGCACATGTGATGCAACAGGCCTCAAGCTAAAATAGGCAGGGGACCCGGGGCCATGGCCTTCAGTGAAGAGGATCTACTTTTGAGATACTAAGGCCTCCCATGGGACAGGCGAAATAAAAAGTGAAGACGAGTGAGAGGCAGGACCGTTATCTGGGTTTTTATTTGCTTGGTTGATATTTGTTGATCTGTTTGGTTCTAGTATCCAATACATCCTTCATTATCCTTTCTAAAACAAGATAATACTCTACAAATAGGGCAGGATGGTCCTCTTCTTAGTCCCCCACTGTCCAGAGATTTCTTAAGCTACTATTAGGGTGGCAATTGGGTCGGGTCGACCCGACCCAATTACTGCTCGACCACCCGACCCAATTACTGCTCGACTCATATAATAATCGGGTCGGGTTGACCCGACCCGTTTATTATATGGGTCAAAAATTCAGACCCAGACCCGACCCAGACTTAATCGGGTCGACCCGACCCGACCCATTTGACCCGATTATTAAGCCTTAAATACAATTTCTTTACACTATTTTACTAAATTGTTTTGTGATATGGTTGGTCATCACACTAAACTCATACACTAGAGGTCACAGGTTCGAAATTGGGCTCACACATATTTTTGGACAATTTAATTTAGGTCAAGGGGAGGAGGCGGTGGCTGCCGTGGAGGAGATCGGAGGGGAGGAGGCCGAGGAGGAGAGAGAATAATTGTGTCTGGCGGGTCTGGCGGGTTCGGGTCGACCCAACCCATTTAATAAACGAGTCAGATGGGTCGACCCGATTACGACCCAAACCCAATTAGCCCAAACCCAGACCCGCTAACTCCGGGTCGGGTCGGATCTGACGGGTCGCGACCCGTCTGCCACCCCTAGCTACTATGGTGATCAGTTATGGTTCCTTCAATGCATGAAACGATTGACCGCCCGGTCCACCGACATGTCATTTCTGGCAGAAATTGACCTCCAACGGCTAGTTTCTCCCTTGGGCTGGTTTTTCTCTAAGAATATTGCTCATATATATATATATGTCACAGGTTCGAAATTGGGCTCACACATATTTTTGGACAATTTAATTTAGGTCAAGGGGAGGAGGCGGTGACTGCCGTGGAGGAGATCGGAGGGGAGGAGGCCGAGGAGGAGAGAGAATAATTGTGTCTGGCGGGTCAAGCGGGTCTGGCGGTTCAGGTCGACCCGACCCATTTAATAATCGAGTCAGATGGGTCGACCCGATTACGACCCAAACCCAATTAGCCCAACCCAGACCCGCTAACTCCGGGTCGGGTCGGATCTGACGGGTCACGACCCGTCTGCCACCCCTAGCTACTATGGTGATCAGTTATGGTTCCTTCAATGCATGAAACGATTGACCGCCCGGTCCACCGACATGTCATTTCTGGCAGAAATTGACCTCCAACGGCTAGTTTCTCCCTTGGGCTGGTTTTTCTCTAAGAATATTGCTCATATATATATATATATATATATACATATACATATATATATATATATATATACATATGTATATATATACATATGTATACAGAAAAATGTATATCAGCCCGCGGGCTGAGAGTACTCTCTCAGCCTGCGGTGACGTGGCTCAATTTGTTACCTCACTGACTTGCGGACCGCTTTTTAGGAAGAAGTTAAATTACCAAATACCCCTTTTCGATAACTTTTCTTATTGTTTATTATTATTTTTCCCCCTTTTTTTTTGCCGCTCTTTATAGGATTTAGGTTATTGTATATAAATTACTTTTCGCCCTATTTCCATACCTCTTTTTTGAAAGATCTAGTTTCTCCTTTTCAGCCTGCGATAAAATTTTTTCTGAAAATATAAAATCTTTTCAGATCAATTTTTTCAGCCTGCGATAAAATTCTACTTTATAGTTTAATTTAAACTTTGATCTTAGTCAGAGACTTTGGTCGCAGTGTAAATTTAAACTGCGACCTTAGTCAGAGACTTTGGTCGCAGTGTAAATTTAAACTGCGACCTTAGTCAGAGACTTTGGTCACAGTGTATATGGTTAATTGCGGCCAAGGTCGCAGTGTTGTTATTGATAAAGATGGTTGCATTACATGGACTGCGACTTAGGTCGCAGTACGTTAAGTAAGTGTTTCCTCTATATTAATATGTATAGCGACCAAGGTCGCAGTGTTGTTTTATTAAGTGTTGTTTTAGATTAAGTCATTTTTGAATCTAAATAAAAAATGAAAAGTTTGCTGATGGGACGCAACTTGGAGTCACTCAGAGAGACGCGGCCTGTCATAAAGATGGTGCAAATTGAAAAGGAAGAGCAAAATATAGTTTTTAGGTATGAGATAATATATTAGTAACAAGCATTATATAAAGGTGAATATTTGTGGAAGAACATGAATAGTAATAATAATTGTTAGAGGTGATGGTTGAGTATGGTAAGAAGTGGTAAAAAAATAAATAAATATTTATTGAAGATTTATTGCGGGAGAATCCGAAGTACAAATTAACTTTTTATAGAATTGTTTGCCTATATCTTTAGATTACGTATTGTGCACATCTTTTCTTTCTCGAGATTAACATTAGTGCATCTCTTTTTCTAGACTGTTGTTGTATCACGGTAGAAAGAATATTAATTACTTCATTTAATTCAGTGTAATTAATATAGTAATTTTTATAAGATTTGATATACGCGAATTGATCTCAGGGTCGCATGGCTAATCCACCCTAGTCGCATATTAAAAATCTTTTACATAAGGCATGGGAAAGAAGATTGCGACTTTGGTCGCAGTACTGAAGGAGGTCTCATTGTTGTACAATAGAATGCGACTAGGGTCGCAGACGTTATATAAGAAGTTTTGTTATACAATGACTGCGACTAGTGATTGAGACTGTGTCGCAGTTGTCATATAAATTGAAATTATATTTGTATTAGGTCGCATAAAAACGTTTTGTTATACTATGAGTGCGACTAGTGACTGCGACTGTGTCGCATTTGTTATATTGTATTAAGTCTGCGACCATGGCATGTTTTTTTAAATTTTCAATGCATCTGCTTATTTTACATTATATTGATCCATTTTTTTTAATTATATTTTTGGATGTATTAAAATTACGAATTTTATAACTGTAGATATATTCAACTGAAATTTTGTTTGTTCATGACTTTATTCCAGTTTAGAATTATAAAAGGGTATTTTGGTCAATCTGTTTCACGATTGTTTAGGCGGGATTTTTTTTGATTTTTTTGGCGCCAACACACTGCGGCCGATGTGTGGCATATATTCAGCCACGTCCCGCCGGCTGAGAAACTCTCTCAGCCTGCAGGCTGAGGTACAGTAACCCCATATGTATATATATATATATATATATATATATATATATATATATATATATATATATATATATGTATATATATACATATGTATATATCAGTCGACAGCTGAGAGTTCCTCTCAGCCTGCGGTGACGTGGCATATTATTAGCCACACTAGGAAGGACGGCCCGCCTATTGAAACAGTTGAAATTACTAAATGCCCCTGCGATAAAAGATAGTGGATCTGTATAGTTTATTATTTTTTATATTTCTGATGTTAGTCAATATTGTCATAATTATCTTTTATAACTGCGACCAAACTGCGACCAACTGAATATGAATCATGTCTCTTCAAATGCAACTTCATCAAATCACGAAACAATTTGAATGCTTCTTTATTAAATCTTTTTTTTACTAGGTTTTATATATTTTAGAAATGCGCCTAAGCTTGTAGTGGTCAATAAAAAATTTCTCAATAGTTTTAAAAAAAATTTACGCAGATATTATATATTTTAGAAATGCGCCTAAACTTGTAGTGATCAATTAAATAATTTCTCAATAGTTTTAAAAGCACCCTTTGTCGTAGTCTACAATTATAAATTATTATTATTTTTTTTACATATTGCATGCGAGACTGCGACTATGATCGCAGTGCTTAACGACAGCATATCGTGGATGACTATTTTGCTAGGTTAAATGTAATAACGGTGACTAATGACTGATATTATAGTCACAGTTTACGTATTATTTTATATATTTGTTCTTCACTGTGACTGTTGTCTCAGCCGCCTATAAACTATTATTATTATTTTTTTTATATATTGCATGTGATCAAGGACTGCGACTATGGTCGCAGTGCTTACGATAGCATTTTGTGGATAATTTTTTTACTAGGTTAAATGTAATAACGGTGATTAAGGACTGATACTATAGTCGCCATTTACATATGATTTTATATATTTGTTCTTCACTGTGACTGTTGTCTCAGCCGCCTATAAACTATGAAACTTTTTTTACATATTGCATGCGAATAAGGACTGTGACTATAGTCGCAGTGCTGAAGGATAGCAGTCGTAGTTTTATAATTTGTGATATACAGTAAAATATACTGATTAAAAGGATTGCGATTATGTTCGCAGTATCATTTGTTATATACTTTTAATTTTGGACTACGACCATGGTCGCTATTATTAACTTTATTGAATGCAAAGCGATTAAACTATTTATGACTGGACAGAGACCGTGGTCGCAGTTTCATATGTAATTATTATCTGAGTACTGCGACCATTATCGCAGATAAGATGCAGAAATGATAACTATACGGCATACTTTATATGTATTTTAAAAGATGAAAGATTATTTTACAGATAGAAGTAAATTTTATTTATAACATAATATGGTCAAAAAGAGATCTTACAAAAAAAAATGCATTAAAAGCTCTTAAAAGAAGACAAAATAACGTTGAATATCAGAAGATCAGGAAATCTTAATCCTCGTCGTCATCACCATCATAAGCAGATTCGTCATCTTCATTCTCCTCGTCTTCATGTTCATCACTTATTTCCTCATCTTCTCCCTCGTCGTCCGGCTCGCAGTACTCCCCAGTTTCTTCCTCTTTTTGAGGGTGCTTTGGTTTATCGATAAACTCCCAGAATGGATCGCCTCTATCAACCTCTTCTTCTGATCCGTGTCGAGAAGAACCTGTAAAAGATATGGTTAAAGAAAGTGAGCCTCCAGCATCAGAGGACATGCTTTCATCAAGCATATCTCTGTAAAGTGGCAGAGGAATAAGTTCCTCCTCACTAAGCCGCATGAAAACTTCATCATCCTCATGAATAGGAAGATCAGGTCGCAGTAACTTACAAAATTTTTTAGGGTGCTTTGGTCGCAGTTCTGAATGATAGCATGTTTTGTCTGTTATTTCTATGCGAATAAGGAATGCGACAAGGGTCGCAGTCGTGATATAAAATTGAAAGTTATATATATTAAGTCTGCGATCATGGTCGCAGTGATCGAAAATTTTATACTATGACTGCGACTATGATCGCAGACTTTGAAAACGATCAAAATTCTGTTACATAAGGCATGCGAAAAAAGACGGCGACTGTGGTCGCAGTGCTGAACGATAGCATGTTTCGTCTGTTATTTCTATGTGAATAAGGAATGCGACTAGGGTCGCAGTCGTGATATAAAATTGAAAGTTATATATATTTTTTTATTATAGTTTTGAATGTATGTGTATTGCGACTTGGATCCAATTTATAATATACATTAAGAATAAAGCAATTTTTTAGTACCTTGACCGATCATAGTCGCAGTTCATTTTAAAATTAGATGGAATATTATCCAACCAATCTGCAAATATTGTGACAGTTATGGGAATATCTGATTTTTAAAATATCTGCAAAATAATTAACCATTATGTTTCACTATTTTTTACACTATACATTTGTAATAGAAAAAACAATATACAGCTCCTCCACATTAAATTTCATTTTTCTATTCATTTCAGTTTCTTTTATTAAACCTATATGAATTGAAAATAACACGAAATAAAATAATAAAAAATTATATAAAAAATAACAGTTTTTTTATGTTTCACGCATGTTTTTTACTTTTCACAGCTGCTGTTTATTTCTCATTATCTTAATTCATTTTTTTCCATTATAATTTTGATGTAGTAGAATTAGGAATTTTATAACTGTAGATATATTCAATAGAAAATTCTCTGTAAATTACAAATATTTTAGGGAAAATTTTGTTGTGGATGAGCTTTTGCTAGTTTAGAAGTAAAAAGGGGTATTTTGGTCAATTTGATTGACGATTCTTTAGACAGGATTTTTTTGATTTTTTGGCGCCTATACTCTGCGACCGATATGTGGCATATATTCGGCCATGTCACCGCCGGCTGAGAAACTCTCTCAGCTGTCGGCTGAGGTACAATAACCCCATATATATATATATATATATATATATTATATATATATATATATATATGTATATATATATATATATATATATATATATATATATATATATATATATATATATATATATATGTATATCAGCCGACAGCTGAGAGTCCCTCTCAGCCTGCGGTGACGTGGCACATTATGAGCCACATAATTCGACAATCTAAAATGACGTCTCGTTTTTGAAAATAATTGAAATGACTAAAAGCCCCTATCGTTTGTCTTTTCTTAGAATAATGTATTAGTTTTATATTCTTTATTTTTATTTTTTCTCCCCTTTTATATGTCTATCTCTCTGTGTCTCTTCACACTGTCAGATCTTGGTCGCTGTCTTGTAAAATAAATGGTTTGAAGATGAAATTTCATAATGCGATTATGACACAGAATTCAATTTTATCTGATAATTTATTATTATGAATGCGACTAAAAGTCGCAGTTCAATTAAAATTTATTATAAAAAGACTGCGACCTTAGAAAAATAAGTTATAAAATACTGCGATAAGGTCGCAGTGTTATCAACCAAAACTTTTCATAAAGACTGCTATACATAAGACTGCAACCAATGTCGTAGTCTTCGGTCGCAGTCTTCTAACCATCTTTGGTCGCAGTTTTCTAGCCATCTTAATTACTTAACTTTTGAGATCTTGTTCACTGCTTCAATTGACTATATCTCTTGTTTCATAAGATTGTGACCATGATCGCAGTATTCTATTTAGATTATTTAATAAAAAATATTATGACCAAATTCGCATTGTTATCAAACAAAACATTCTTAAAAAGACTGCTGTTACATAAGACTGCGATTGAAGTCGCACTCTTCTAATCATCTTAATTAATTAACTTACGAGATTATTGTCACTGCTTCAATTGAGTGCGACTCTTATTTCATAAGACTGCGACTACGGTAACAGTATCCTATTTAGCTTAGCAAGGTCAAAAAAATACTGCGACCCTAATCGAAAAAAATAAAAAAAGGCTGCAACACTGCGACCAAAGGTCGCAATGTAAAATAAAAATAAATCTAAAAAATGAAAATGATATTAAAAAATTTAAATCGAAAATTTTTCTTTTCAGAAACTGCCACTTCGATTGCAGTTTCAGAAAATAAAAAATAAAATAAATAAACTGTTTCAAGTCGCAGTAATAGATTTTTATTATGATTAAAACATCTTTCGAAAAACTCGAACATTAATGCGACCATGTTGCATTTTTTAAAATAATTTATTTTTCTAAAATTTAGTAAAATTTTTTTGTTTGAAAAACTCAAAATTTTCAGATCTGTAACTTTTTTAGTGGAGGAACAGTTGTAGCCAGATTAAAAGTGAAACTGAGGGTATTTTAGTCATTGGGTAACGAAAATGATTGAGGGTCTTCTTTTACCGCCTAAATTTTTGACTTCTCTGCGGCTAATATGAAGCCACGTCATGCCGACTGAGAAACTCTCTCAGAGGTCGTCTGAGATACAGTAACCCCATATATATATGTATATATATATGGGGTTCCGTACCTCAACTGACGGCTGAGAGAGTTTCTCAGCCGGCGGGACGTGGCAACATAATAGCCACGAAATTGACATTAATTTTGGCGGACAAAAATCAGAGAAATCCCGCCTAAATTACTATCAGTCACCTCAACAGTGTCTTTGACGAAAATACCCTCCCTCACAACTTTTTACCTTATGTAAAATATTTCCTTTCAAAAAAATTTACAGATCTAAAATTTCAGTTGATCATTCTGAAGAGATTAGTTCTATTGTTTCATAAAATTCTTAGTTTTTTAAAATATATTTGCTACATATGGCGCCAAAGAAATCATCCGCGGAAAAAGGTAATGGGGAAACAAAAGCAATTTTTTAGGTTTATAGATTTTAATAGTTATATTTTTTTTCCAGATTTGATTCCGTTTCTTTCAGTTTTTTTTTTAAAACTTGCGACCATGGTCGCAAATAAGAGAGAGATTCGCAAACTTGAGATCATGAATAGCTTTTTAGATTTTTAAATTTTGTAACACAACGACAAAGGTCCAATTTTTTTCTAGTTTTTTCATTCCCTTTTCTGTCGACCTGGGTCGCAGTTGTTTGAATTAGCGTTGTAAATGTATGCGACATTGGTCGTACTGTTTTAACAATTATTTATTTTTTCATTCCCTTTTAGTCGACCTGGGTCGCAGTTGTTTAGCGTTTTAGTTGTATGCGACCTTGGTCGTACCGTTTTAAAAATTATAAATAATTTTTCATTCCCTTTTCTGACGACCTGGGTCGCAGTTATTTCAATTTGCGTTGTAGATGTATGCGACCTTGGTCGCAGTGTTTTTAAAATTATTTATTTTTCATTCCCTTTTCTGACGACCTGCGTTGCAGTTGTTTCAATTTGCGTTGTAGATGTATGCGACCTTGGTCGCAGTATTTTTAAAATCATTTGAGATGTCGCAATATTGATGTTCAATCTCTCCTTGTTGGGGGTATGGTCGCAGTCTGTTACCTAGGTTACCGTGATTGAGTATTGCGACCTTGGTCGCTATATGATGATGCAAAGGTCTCCTCATGGTAAATTTTTAGGTTTATTAAAAAATTGAAATGCGACTTTGATCGCGATGTATTATATTCTACTAGATTGGATTAACTGGACACTAAAATATTATAATGCGACCTTAGTTGATGTACGATATAATTGGTGAATTATTTTGTTTAACTAAAAAATTGCGACCAGAGCCACAGTGTAAAATATCAATCGACATAGATCGTAGTGAATTATAATTTATTAAATTCTGTTGCGACCAAGGTCGCAGTCTTATTTTATTTTAATTTTTTAAATAAACATTAAACTAATGTTTTTAATGCTTCTTCATCTATAAGTAAACAACAAGTGAAGTTTCGTCCTCTGAGATCGAGCCTAAAGCCTATGTGCGAATTCATTAGGACATTCAAAAAGCACATTCAGGGCGATTTCATAGATGCGATGAAGAAGACCCGTTTGGCCCAATCTTCATGGCCTTCTACAATGAGGAATTTGGAGGTGAAAAAGGGTCTAAAATCAAACATAAGTGTACTGAGAATTATAAACCAGTATGATAGGGATACAAGGACCTTAGAATTGGGGGCAAACAAATTGAGTTAACAGTGGAGGATGTTGCCCTAACTTTTGGTCTACCTATCATTGGGGCAGATTTTATTATAAGCAAGACATGTACAATGAAGGACAGAGGGGTTATAAAACATTATTTTCTTAATATAAAGAAGATCATGAAAGTATCTATTGAAGAAACTTTGGATGATCTTCTGGTCAAGAAAAGAAGGAGGAGTGAATTAGATGTGACCAAGGATGAACAGCTTGAGCAGCAAGTGACTTTAAATGAAATTATAAGAGACAGACAAAGACTTGCAGCTCAAAACTTTACGACAATAATCATCCTATATATGTCGGCCACTCTATTCTTTTCTGGCAGTAAATGCACGGTGCCGTGGTATATTGTGAAACAGATTGCCAATATGCAGCTGATGAGGACAATATGCTGGGCTAAAGCTGTTTGGCAATTCCTGATTGAGTCAATGGACATCTTCAAGCACACCACGTACGAGCTGCAAGGATGCTCCGTGTAAATTATTGTAAGTATGAATATCATATTTGGCAAACATTGTATGAAATTTCCTGATATCTGTGAATATTTGTGTAAACTAATTTAATTATGCATTTTGCAGTATTGGCTCTGTGAGAGGGCTCTTATTTTTAAGCCGAGGTCTGTTTGGAGGACAAAACCCTACGCACAGTAAGATGGGACCTCCAAAACATTAGCAGAGCTCTGCTTGAACTTGATCTAAATGAGCTTGATGCACATGTCGTAAGTTTTTAAATATTAAAGACCATATACTGTTGATTAAAATTTTATACATTAAAATGGACTGCGACCGCGGTCGCAGTTCATTTTATGTGCAGCACAATTGTGTGCGACCATGGTCTCATTTCCTTAATAAGTCGTTGTAAATAAACTGCGACCATGGTCGCAGTTATAATTATTCCTTTGATTTGTGGTGCGACCATGGTCGCAGTAAGGAATTATTTGTCTGATTTAATGTTTATAACTGCGTCCTAGGTCGCAGTTCCTTGTTAGCTATTCTAGTAAATGTTTCATTCATCTGCGGTACAACTATAAGATTTCTATAAGATTTCAGTTTAATTTTTTTGTTTCAGATTTTGTGTCGAATGGCCAACATCTCTAATGATGAAAGAAACATGATTGGCCTTCCTGTTGAAGGAGGAGAGGAGGAGGAAGAAGAAGAAGAAGAAGAAGAACATACACATAATGAAGCTGTTGGCCCAGAGGCCTTCCACTCTAGTTTTGATGATGATTAACTCATGAAGTTATAGTTTACTAATAATCTTGTGGTGTTTAGTTTCAGATACTTAACCAAGATATTAGTAGGTGATTAGCTTCAACAAAGGAGTTTTGGAGTTTTCACTTGGTGATTCAAGAGCCCGAGCGTCAAAGTTCATATCTAGCACTCATTGGAGTCAAGCTCGATGGATCACGTTTGGATCGAGTCGACTTGGAGACGGAGCTCTACAAGAAGACTTTGGTACAATGTTTAGTTTATGTTTAGATCCTTTATTAAAGATTAGATAGTGTGGTATGCTCAAGTTCACAACACACACACTTGTTTAAGTTTCATGTTTTGGTTTTCGGTTTTTGGTTTAACCGATCTTGGTTTTCATGAATAGATAGAATCAACAAGTTTACATGGTTTAATGTATATTAGATTTGTTCTATATACATGTATGCTTCAACTATTTAAACAAACTTAGTTTGATAGTCTATTTCATGAGTTTGGAGTTTTGGTAATTTAACAAAACTTATTTTTGGATTTAAAGTCAAAAACATTGATATATATATCTATTTAATGTATATTGGATTATATCCATATACAACATGCTTCATGTTTTTTCAATATCATGTTTTTGAATTTGGATGAGTTTTGGACAAAACGATTTTTCAAATCAAAAATCCTAGTTTTGGAAAATACGGAATTTGATTTTCGATAAAATTTTCATAACATAAAAAGAGTTCAAAATGTTTGTAACTTGGTTTGATTTTTACTCAAACAAGTTTGTATTTCAAAGAGGATATAAGAACTTTTTTTGTGGATTTTTAGAAGTTTTATGAGATTTTATTTAAGTTAAAAACCCTAGTTTTTCTGTCCCAGAATTGTCAGTCTGGCTGACTGCCGGTCGACCGGGCCAGTCGACCGTAGCAGTGGGCGGTCGACCGGGCCGGTCGACCGACGTGCACAGGATGTGCACGCAGCCTAGCTGGGGAGGCCGGTCGACCGTCCCGGTCGACCGCCAGAGAGCTCTGCTCTCTGGAAAGCCTCCGGTCGACCGGGCGGTCGACCGGGCAGAGAGCACTGCTCTCTGTTTCCAGACTCGGTCGACCGAGCGGTCGACCGACCAGAGAGCCGTTGCTCTCTGGAACTGGCACGGTCGACCGAGCGGTCGACCGGCAGGCTCAACGGTCATATTTTTGACCGTTGGCTGGTCGACCGGCCGGTCGACCGGAAGGCCAATCTGGGCCTTTTCTCTGCCAACGGGCAGATTCCAATTGGGGGTTATAAATACCCCATTTGAGGGCTGTTTTTGTTAAGATTTTCAAGAGCAAATTTCTCCTATTCTCTAGTGTTTTTACAAGTTTTAAAAGGAGTTTTAGAGCTTCAAAGATTTGATCTTCATTTGTTTTCAAAGTGTTTTTATTTCAAAAAAAATAGTCTTTTTGGGAATTTGTTTTTGGTCTAAAAATTCTATATCTATTTGAAGATTTCCCAAGTGATTTTCTTTGTTCAAAACATTTTGTTTTCTCACACTTGAGCTTATCATTCTATCCTATCTATTAGGATCTTTATTTTGTGGGAAAGATTAGTTTGTGGTCTTTTGATCACTAAGATTGTAACCCTCCTTATTTGTGATATTCCTCTTGTGTAGAGGTTGATTTTGGAGTGGTGGTTGGCTCCCTCTAGTGAGAGGTGGAGATTGTGTTTAGCTCCCTCTAGTGAGAGGTGGAGTTTGTGTTGGAATCCTCAAGTGTGAGGTGATTGATTTGTTGGCTAAGTGCCTACCCCTCTTGTGTGAGGTGGTGTTTGTTGTGGATTGTGCATTGCCTCTGTGAGAGGTTGTATTTGGTTGAGAGAGGAGTTGTGTACTCCCGGTTGTATTGCCCCAAATCCTTAGTGGAGGTTCCCTGTGTGGGAGTCCTGTGTGGACAAGTTAGTGGATTGGAAATCCTTCTGTGTGAAGGCGGGGACGTAGAGCTGTGTGTTCGAACCTCGAAACATATCCGTGTGTTAGCGTTTGATCCATTGACTCTACTCTCTCTCTCCTTTATATTGTGTCTTGCATCATTTCATATTGCTCATTCATATATTATATGCTTGGCTTGTTTGTGTGTGCCTCACTTGTGTTTAACCACGAGAGCTTCATATAGCACCTCAACTCTTATTCAGAGGAATCAAGAGGAGTTAGTCCAGAGCCCTTCACCGGGAATTCGGCTACACTCGTTGGTTACATTAAGTGTGTTGCCTATTAAGTTTTAATTTTCGCATTTTGTTCATTAGATTAGCCGTACACCTATTCACCCCCCTCTAGGTGTACTTTCAGAAGCTAACATCCTGACGGAAACGGAACCATTAAGCAGCCGAAATAGTTGAGGAACGAATGAGTGAACAAGAACCAACTATTGCAGGTTATTTGCCACCACCACGGAATGAACAAGCTGAAGAAATTGAAGTTTTGAGGAATAAAAATCAGTACTTGAGAGCATAATTTGTCAGCTAGTGTAACGCCCCGATCCCGGCGATACGGGGTCGTCACTGCAACGTATATACGTAAGTCCGAAGTACCTTCCCGTATATACGCTAAGCATCAGTACAGACAAGAATCAGAGTACGGAAGCATATGGTGCATTATACATTCCAACACATATATATATACAATCACAGAGTTATCACCAGAGGTGATGAATATTACAATAATAATACATCACAGATATGCGCAAATGCGAGAGTACAAGAGATATACATATATGAACAGCATAAAAGGGCGCTCACATACAAGTATACAAGGAAATGTACAAGTATGAATAGAAAGGGGCACTCACGAGTTTGCTAAGAGGAAACTCGAGAGGCATACAGGGGGCCTGGAAGGATGTGGCCCTGGACGGTCGGCTGGAGATCCACGCTACCGCTGCGCCACTCTAAGCAGTAACGGGGAGAATCCACACGCTCCGGGCTCCATAACCTGGACATGAGAATCCAGGGGAGTCAGTGAAACTCCCCAGGCGAGTAGGAATATGAATGCCAGGTGGCGAGTCAGGAGGAGCACAAGTGTCAAGTACATAAGACAGGAGGGTTAGAATACAAATGAAGTATATAAGAAATGATATCAAGTAGGAAATACTCAGGAGGCAGATAGGTTAGAGCAGGCATGAATAGGTATGGCATAATAATCATAAAACAGGAAATCCGAATAAAACCAATACAACAAATATAGTAAGGCACATCACAGATTCATAGCCGTTTAAGTTGCAGGCTTTAGTATGCGTCCCATTCCACATACCTCTACTTACAACTTAAAGAGCCGATTATTATAACACTTTATTATTACTCGTCTTACCCTGATATCTAGCTATGTGAACTAGCGTCCCAACGCACATAGATCCATATCCGAGTAAAACAAGGTTGTTATTGGAAACTAGCGGGGGTATCAACGAACTATGTTTACAGTGGGTCCCGTGCATGCCCGGGACCACGGTCCAGGATTGTTCCGTTGCATGGAAACGGAAGCCAGCCGCAAGGCTAAACAGGAGGGACTTATGTATGCCCTTATCATGATGGTACCAGTAATGAGGGAGCCAGCTCTCCCCTCGGTCCCCTGGAGGCCCACAGGTCAGACCGGAACATGTAGTTGCACAACATTCCTAAAAGCCACTGTAAACACGAACACATATTGATATCCGCATGTTTCCCCGACCCAATACAAGTTGGTCCTTTTTAGGATTCATTAGTTTAATTATCACTTTACGGGAATAACAGGAAATGGACATGATCAGGAATCAGGGGTACATAAGTACTATATAGTCAGGTCACTGCATATAAAGCAGGAATACAAGTCACTGATCATGATACAGGATAATAAAGTAAGGTTCCCGTAAAGGTGATAATCACAAGTCAAGTATATCATGCTGGGTGTAAAGTGATAGCATGACAGGATGATGATATTTAGTAAACAACCAAGCATATCAAAGGATTGATAATAGTCGGGTTAAGTCATGGCAAGAGATCAATAATAGTCAGGGCAAGTCATAGCATAACTAAAAGGTCTTGCCAAATAGTAGCATGGCAGGTGGTCAGGTGATAACATACTAAATGGTCAGGTGATATACATGTGTTAAAAGGAAGCATACAACTAACAAGTCTGAAGCAATGACAAGTAGTAACATGGAAGTGACTCAAAGCCCAACGACCACGAAGGGTCGGCCACGCATGGTATACGATAAAGAAGCAAGCATATCATAAGCATGGTACAAGCACAAGATGAAGCTACCATAATACAAGTAATGTAGTGCAATACATGAATATGGAAACAAGAAGCGAAATACTCATCGACCGATAAAACGGGAAACTCAAATAGAGGCGAGACTACTCGCCTAAATCACCAATATGCCAAAAGATCCAAAATCCACGGAAGCTCGGGATGCGCCATAACCTGTGATATAATTATGTAGAGTGAAGAGGAGAGAGAGAAGAGAGAAGGTAAGATGATGTTTGTCAAGTGACAAGTCAAGCAATACCAATACATGATATAAGGCTAGAGGGTAAGGTACATATTCAAGAAAGGAATCAACTATAACAGACAGCCAAAGTTAGTCGACTAGGTGGAAAAAGTAGTCGACTAACAGACATCACAAGTCGATTAACAGTCATGTCAAGTCGACTAATACTGTGATACAGAGAGTTTGGGTTTCTGGTTCAGGAAAGGTTAGTCGACTAGGGTCATATGGGTAGTCGACTAACAGACATGACAAGTCGACTAACAGTTATGTTAAGTCGACTAAATCTGAGATACAGAGAGTTAAGGTTTCTGGTTCAGGAAAGGTTAGTCGACTAGGGTCAAGGGAGTAGTCGACTAACCGAGGTTTCTAGTCGACTAATAAATAACCTAAGTCGACTAAAACTGTGTTTCCAGAAAGGCTACGTTTCAGCTAGGGTTTTCTAGTCGACTAATCTATAGGTTTAGTCGACTAATCGACTGGAAACAGCAAACAGAACAGATTTTCTAGGGTTTGTGTTTGATGATCCAAAAATCATAAATTGAAGACACAATTGAACATGATGGGTAAACTTAAGCATACTAAGAATTAATCAAGCCTTGGTGATGAAAATTACTTACCAAAAGGAGTGGTTGATGATGGAAAAGAGAGTGGAGATGTTGGTGGAGTTGATGAAGTTGTTGGAGTTGATGACCTTGTGGTGGCTTCCCATGGAGATGAAGGAGGAAGAAGATGAAGGAGAGAAGTTGGAGTAGGTGTGGTGGTGGAGATGAAGGAGATGAAGAGGAGTTGGAGATTAGGGCTTTGGTTCTTGGTGAAGAGAAGTGAAGGGAAGTGAAAAAAGGAAATGAAATGAAAAGGGAAGGTTTAAATAGGATTTTGGATTTGTGAAGGAGGTGTAATTAATGTAGATGAGAGGGGGGTTTTTGCAAAGTGGAGGAGGGGGATGAGTGTCCTTCTCTTGGCCACTTGGCCGGCCAAGGAAGAGAGAGAAAAAGAGGGCATTTAATGAGGAAGTTGGTGGAAGAAAAATGGAATTTGGAATTTTGGAAAATAGGAAAAGGCTTTGGTTTGTGGAGGAAGGAAAGAAATAAAGGAAAAGGAAAAAGGAAAATAAATTATAATGAGAAGATACTTTCTTGGGAAAGAAGATGAAAATAATGGAAGTGGCGGATTCCCGGGATTCAGTTGCGGATGCGGAAATCTTTCGGGAAAACACCGGAATCGTCCGAAATTCAAGTATCTCGGAACGACCCGAAATAATTACCAAAAATCAAGAATATTAAACTAAGAATTATAGTGAAATCCGTTTTGAGAAATACTTTATAGTTTTAAAACTAAAAATCCCGGAATCAGTTATCTACCGACTCCGATGGAATTTTCATAAAATCATAAAATCCTCAGAAAAAGAATGTAGGTAGAAAATATGATTCTAAGGAATAAATCCTAAAGGACCATCATGAAATTCCAAACTGTTTGAGAATTAAAAATCCAGGAATCGGTCAGCGGCATTGGCCGACACCGGTTTTGAAGATTTTTATTTTAATTCCAGAAAAATCTAGAAAATCATAGAAAATATATAATATTGGAAAATGATATTTAAAACTAAAATCGGTCAATTCTAATTATCAGAATGTCTAAATCGAGTAATACTCTAGGATCGGGCCTTCGGTTCAGACTAGGGCTGACTCCAAGACCACGAATCCAAATCCAAGACAAAACAACCATATAAGGAATTCATAATACAGAATAATTACAGGAAGTAAATCGAAAAAATACGATCGAAAATCTGAATACGCAACTAAGTACGTATTCTGGGAACGGGGTATTACAATCCACCCACCTTACAAAAAATTGCGTCCTCGCAATTTCGATAAGGGGTAAATTGAATACAAAGGGGACAAAGGTGGAATTTATACCGATTAAGATATGAAGCACTAGAGGTAGGGCTCTCAAGTCGACTGAACAATAATCATCCTCCGCACTTCCGGCTGTATAAATCTTCGAATAATGCTGAATAATACTGCTGATGTCGTGGCTGT
The DNA here is from genome assembly GCA_038442645.1 of Agave tequilana. Classification (NCBI taxonomy): domain Eukaryota; kingdom Viridiplantae; phylum Streptophyta; class Magnoliopsida; order Asparagales; family Asparagaceae; genus Agave; species Agave tequilana. The sequence goes on from JAVJIF010000873.1 coordinate 484,595, forward strand.
GAAATAAATAAGCCAGAATACCGAAGACAAAGAAAACCCTGATAGTCCTGAGCATAATAATAAAGAAGACCGATAATTAAGAATCCCGAATACCAGGCATCAATCACTCTGAACGATATAGTAGAGAATGTAGAATATCCGTAGAGAATTCCGACTGCTGTCTTCTGAAAGATAGCCAGATCAAGATCGATCTGGAGAATACCAAGCTTCATAGAGTTGGCCGAAGAGATCACATAATAGCTTCATTCAGAACCAGCCTCTACCTCTCTAGTCTAGTCATATCTTAAGTTGGCATAAAGGCTTCATAAAACCAAAACAGGGAAAGGATAGGAGGAATTAGGAATCAAAGGAAAGATAGTCAAGAAATAGATAACTCTGCACTTGTGGTTGGAATGTATAACCAAGACTCATGTATTCCAGTTGCAAATCTCTTTACCATTGATTTGCCTTCTGGACGTACTGAAGAGGTTTAGGGCCTAAGCTCTGATACCATCCTGTAACGCCCCGATCCCGGCGATACGGGGTCGTCACTGCAACGTATATACGTAAGTCCGAAGTACCTTCCCGTATATACGCTAAGCATCAGTACAGACAAGAATCAGAGTACGGAAGCATATGGTGCATTATACATTCCAACACATATATATATACAATCACAGAGTTATCACCAGAGGTGATGAATATTACAATAATAATACATCACAGATATGCGCAAATGCGAGAGTACAAGAGATATACATATATGAACAGCATAAAAGGGCGCTCACATACAAGTATACAAGGAAATGTACAAGTATGAATAGAAAGGGGCACTCACGAGTTTGCTAAGAGGAAACTCGAGAGGCATACAGGGGGCCTGGAAGGATGTGGCCCTGGACGGTCGGCTGGAGATCCACGCTACCGCTGCGCCACTCTGAGCAGTAACGGGGAGAATCCACACGCTCCGGGCTCCATAACCTGGACATGAGAATCCAGGGGAGTCAGTGAAACTCCCCAGGCGAGTAGGAATATGAATGCCAGGTGGCGAGTCAGGAGGAGCACAAGTGTCAAGTACATAAGACAGGAGGGTTAGAATACAAATGAAGTATATAAGAAATGATATCAAGTAGGAAATACTCAGGAGGCAGATAGGTTAGAGCAGGCATGAACAGGTATGGCATAATAATCATAAAACAGGAAATCCGAATAAAACCAATACAACAAATATAGTAAGGCACATCACAGATTCATAGCCGTTTAAGTTGCAGGCTTTAGTATGCGTCCCATTCCACATACCTCTACTTACAACTTAAAGAGCCGATTATTATAACACTTTATTATTACTCGTCTTACCCTGATATCTAGCTATGTGAACTAGCGTCCCAACGCACATAGATCCATATCCGAGTAAAACAAGGTTGTTATTGGAAACTAGCGGGGGTATCAACGAACTATGTTTACAGTGGGTCCCGTGCATGCCCGGGACCACGGTTCAGGATTGTTCCGTTGCATGGAAACGGAAGCCAGCCGCAAGGCTAAACAGGAGGGACTTATGTATGCCCTTATCATGATGGTACCAGTAATGAGGGAGCCAGCTCTCCCCTCGGTCCCCTGGAGGCCCACAGGTCAGACCGGAACATGTAGTTGCACAACATTCCTAAAAGCCACTGTAAACACGAACACATATTGATATCCGCATGTTTCCCCCGACCCAATACAAGTTGGTCCTTTTTAGGATTCATTAGTTTAATTATCACTTTACGGGAATAACAGGAAATGGACATGATCAGGAATCAGGGGTACATAAGTACTATATAGTCAGGTCACTGCATATAAAGCAGGAATACAAGTCACTGATCATGATACAGGATAATAAAGTAAGGTTCCCGTAAAGGTGATAATCACAAGTCAAGTATATCATGCTGGGTGTAAAGTGATAGCATGACAGGATGATGATATTTAGTAAACAACCAAGCATATCAAAGGATTGATAATAGTCGGGTTAAGTCATGGCAAGAGATCAATAATAGTCAGGGCAAGTCATAGCATAACTAAAAGGTCTTGCCAAATAGTAGCATGGCAGGTGGTCAGGTGATAACATACTAAATGGTCAGGTGATATACATGTGTTAAAAGGAAGCATACAACTAACAAGTCTGAAGCAATGACAAGTAGTAACATGGAAGTGACTCAAAGCCCAACGACCACGAAGGGTCGGCCACGCATGGTATACGATAAAGAAGCAAGCATATCATAAGCATGGTACAAGCACAAGATGAAGCTACCATAATACAAGTAATGTAGTGCAATACATGAATATGGAAACAAGAAGCGAAATACTCATCGACGATGAAACGGGAAACTCAAATAGAGGCGAGACTACTCGCCTAAATCACCAATATGCCAAAAGATCCAAAATCCACGGAAGCTCGGGATGCGCCATAACCTGTGATATAATTATGTAGAGTGAAGAGGAGAGAGAGAAAGAGAGAAGGTAAGATGATGTTTGTCAAGTGACAAGTCAAGCAATACCAATACATGATATAAGGCTAGAGGGTAAGGTTCATATTCAAGAAAGGAATCAACTATAACAGACAGCCAAAGTTAGTCGACTAGGTGGAAAGAGTAGTCAACTAACAGACATCACAAGTCGATTAACAGTCATGTCAAGTCGACTAATACTGTGATACAGAGAGTTTGGGTTTCTGGTTCAGGAAAGGTTAGTCGACTAGGGTCATATGGGTAGTCGACTAACAGACATGACAAGTCGACTAACAGTTATGTTAAGTCGACTAAATCTGAGATACAGAGAGTTAAGGTTTCTGGTTCAGGAAAGGTTAGTCGACTAGGGTCAAGGGAGTAGTCGACTAACCGAGGTTTCTAGTCGACTAATAAATAACCTAAGTCGACTAAAACTGTGTTTCCAGAAAGGCTACGTTTCAGCTAGGGTTTTCTAGTCGACTAATCTATAGGTTTAGTCGACTAATCGACTGGAAACAGCAAACAGAACAGATTTTCTAGGGTTTGTGTTTGATGATCCAAAAATCATAAATTGAAGACACAATTGAACATGATGGGTAAACTTAAGCATACTAAGAATTAATCAAGCCTTGGTGATGAAAATTACTTACCAAAAGGAGTGGTTGATGATGGAAAAGAGAGTGGAGATGTTGGTGGAGTTGATGAAGTTGTTGGAGTTGATGACCTTGTGGTGGCTTCCCATGGAGATGAAGGAGGAAGAAGATGAAGGAGAGAAGTTGGAGTAGGTGTGGTGGTGGAGATGAAGGAGATGAAGAGGAGTTGGAGATTAGGGCTTTGGTTCTTGGTGAAGAGAAGTGAAGGGAAGTGAAAAAAGGAAATGAAATGAAAAGGGAAGGTTTAAATAGGATTTTGGATTTGTGAAGGAGGTGTAATTAATGTAGATAAGAGGGGGGTTTTTGCAAAGTGGAGGAGGGGGATGAGTGTCCTTCTCTTGGCCACTTGGCCGGCCAAGGAAGAGAGAGAAAAAGAGGGCATTTAATGAGGAAGTTGGTGGAAGAAAAATGGAATTTGGAATTTTGGAAAATAGGAAAAGGCTTTGGTTTGTGGAGGAAGGAAAGAAATAAAGGAAAAGGAAAAAGGAAAATAAATTATAATGAGAAGATACTTTCTTGGGAAAGAAGATGAAAATAATGGAAGTGGCGGATTCCCGGGATTCAGTTGCGGATGCGGAAATCTTTCGGGAAAACACCGGAATCGTCCGAAATTCAAGTATCTCGGAACGACCCGAAATAATTACCAAAAATCAAGAATATTAAACTAAGAATTATAGTGAAATCCGTTTTGAGAAATACTTTATAGTTTTAAAACTAAAATCCCGGAATCAGTTATCTACCGACTCCGATGGAATTTTCATAAAATCATAAAATCCTCAAAAAAAGAATGTAGGTAGAAAATATGATTCTAAGGAATAAAGCCTAAAGGACCATCATGAAATTCCAAACTGTTTGAGAATTAAAAATCCAGGAATCGGTCAGCGGCACTGGCCGACACCGGTTTTGAAGATTTTTATTTTAATTCCAGAAAAATCTAGAAAATCATAGAAAATATATAATATTGGAAAATGATATTTAAAACTAAAATCGGTCAATTCTAATTATCAGAATGTCTAAATCGAGTAATACTCTAGGATCGGGCCTTCGGTTCAGACTAGGGCTGACTCCAAGACCACGAATCCAAATCCAAGACAAAACAACCATATAAGGAATTCATAATACAGAATAATTACAGGAAGTAAATCGAAAAAATACGATCGAAAATCTGAATACGCAACTAAGTACGTATTCTGGGAACGGGGTATTACAGCTAGAAAGAAAAATTGAAAAAATGGAGACTGAGAACACACTCAAGGCTGAATTAAAGAAAAAAAGAAGAGAGAGAAGAGAGAAGAGAAAAATAAAAAAGCAGCAGAGGAAATTAAAAGTGAAAGAAGAAGAAGAAGAGCTGCTGAGAGCAGCCACTGCTGCGGAGGAGAAGGAGAAGGAGAAGAGAAAGAGGGAAGAGGAGGAGCAGGGGAGGAGGAGCAGGGAAGAGGAGGAGAAGGAAAAGGAGGAGAGGAGGAGGGAAGAGGAGGAGCAGGAGAAGAGGAGAAGGGAAGAGGAAGAGAAGGAGAAGAGAAGGAGGGAAGAGGTGGAGAAGGCGAAGAGGAGGGAAGAGGAGGAGAAGGAAAAGGAGGAGAGGAGAAGGGAAGAGGAGGAGCAGGAGAAGAGGAGGAGGGAAGAGGAGACGAAGGAGAAGGAGAAGAAGAGGAAAGAAGAGGAGGAGGGAAGAGGAGACGAAGGAGAAGGAGAAGAAGAGGAAAGAAGAGGAGGAGCAGGAAAATGAGAAGAGGAGGAAGGTAGAGGAGGAGAAGAAGAGGCAGGTGAGCGCGCAGGAGGATAAAAATCGTAAAATTGTTGAGGAGAAAAGGAAGAAAGAGGGGGAAGAGAGGAAGGAGAGGATGAAAGAAGAGGAGAGGAGAAGGAAGGGAGAAGAGGAGAAGATGCAGAAAAGGATGAGGGAGCAGATGGAGAAGCAGGCAGAAGAGAAGAAGAAAAAAATGGAAGAAGAGAAAATCAAGGGTTTTAAATTTAAAGTAACTATTGCTGGGGAAGATTTCCCAACTTTTTCTTTAAATATAACTCAACAGATGGTTGAACTCCAAAAAGATAGAGCTTCTGAAGAAAAATTCAAGAACAGACTCCGGCTCAGAAGCAATCCTTAAAAAGAAAAGTTTTGAATTACTCTAAAGGAACGATAGAAAGGGGAGTCAAAGAACGCAAGCGCGCTGAAAGAGATCACAATGACTCCGACTTCGTTTATTCAAAACAAAGAAAGAAAATTAATGAACATCCTCTTCCACAGCCTGCGGCTCAGACTTCTGCCACTGGTTTCGGCAACGAACAGATTTCCGACACTCAGCCAAAAACCAGGGAATTGACTGAAACCACTGCATATAGAATTCTGCAGCCACATCAACAAGCTCTCATCAAAAATTTCTTAGACAAGGCCTTCTCTGAGTAAGTTAATTAATTTTATTTTAAATCATATCAAAAACTATTAGATATTTATATTAGAACAATATAATTCTTAACTTTGTTTTGAATATCTTGCAGTTCTACTGCATATCAGGATACTGACAACGGAATCATTGTTGCAAAAAATGACATTGAGGACCTGATATTCAGTAGAGATTTAGATGCCAATATAATTCATTTCTACATGAAGCATCTAGAGAAAAGAGGAGGATTAAAAAGTATATTCTTTCGGAGCGAAGCTTGGGTAAACATCTATTTTCTCCTTTACGGTTAATTGAAATATCAATTTCCTAATTAATTTAGTGAATTAAATTTTTGAACGTTAGATATTCTACTAGTAGTTTTTACTGTTGATAAGGCATAACGAAAGTACTGCGACCTAGGTCGCAGTCGATGATTTTATTAATCCCCACGAATATCAATTGAGTAATGAAGGTTGCGACCTTTGTCGCAGTTGCTGGCGACAGTCTTAATCAATAACAACACTGCGACCTTGATCGCAATGCATGTTAATATAACAGACGGGGTTGCTAAGAAATGCTTAAAATTTAAACATCGATACCGGTGATGGCGATCAAGGTCGCAGCGTAAAGTATATTAACCAAAAAATACTGCGACCAAGATCGCAGTCTGTTGTCCTGTCAGAATAACATCTGGTTTTCATAATGTTTTTTATACTTTGAATTTATTTTTTGTTGTTCACAACACGGTGTTGTATCTAAAGGTAGAGATCTTGAAGATTATTTCATCAAGCAGTTGTTGAAAAACTGGACAATTGATGTGCTGTACATGTTCTTCCCGATCAATCACAAACACAGTGCCAAGGATCCCGGATTTCACTAGACCTTATTGGTATTTGATTGTCATACACAAGAGTAGATTTTTTACAACTCTTTGGTCCCAGCTGAAAAATCAAGTAGTACATTAAAGTTTTATCAAACAGATGCAAGAATATTGGTGAGTTGAATTTTAATATTTCGATTACTAAATACTTGCATTTAATTTGATTAATATTGATATTTTTTTCTATTAAAATTGCAGAAAGAAAGGTTATTACAGATTTTTGAAATTGGTTTCAATAAATTAATGAAAAAAACATATATAAAATACGCAAGATGCCCCCAACAAGCAAACAGGTATTTTTTTTGGTGACATTTACTATCATATTTTTTACTTTTTTTTAGTACAGAAATCTAATTTCATTTAATGATTTCCCTGTACAATTTTCAGTGTTGATTGCGCTGTATATGTATGCAAGTACATGAAAAGTATATCATTTGGTAGTCCATCAGCTATTGATACTGTGACGGCTGCCGATGTACAGAGACTAAGAAGCGAGCTTGCATACATGATACTCGCAGATAGAGAGAAAAGTTGGGATGAAGAAATAGAAATTATAAGAAGGATGGTATTTGAAGACTGACAGTTGACAATTCATTGATGTACCTCATTTTTTTTATAAATGTAAAAATAGATGTAAAAGTGGTCTGTTTGTTTTATTAATTTAATTTATAAACATTTTTATACATTTATTTATTATAAAATCCATTGAGATTTCTTTATTTCCATTCTACTGCTGTTACACAGTGCATTTTACTAATTCGTATTGATATTAGAAACAAACATGAGTTCAGAATTTGTACTGCGACCAAAGTCGCAGTCATAACCTGTTTGAGTTGCATCGTTTCCTTATATTGCGATACTGTAATCGAGACTGCGATCGCGGTCGCAGTTACTGAATCATTTATCAGGTCCCACTGCGACCGTGGTCGCATTGTCATAATCGGGAGACCAAAGTTTTTATACACATAGCCTTTTATATATGTTTTAATTTAATTAACTTCATTAATCCTCCCTGCATTTTTCTACCATAAGATATTAAAACAATAATAATCTTCATGTGTTCAAAGTACAAAGTAACTTGCTGTAATACTATATTAACTTTTTAACTGTTTTTGAAAACTGAACAGTCACCTGGAAAGTATACAATTTATGGGAAAAGGCAGAAAATAAATTTGGGACGTGTTCACGTCGTTTGAGAGCTTAAACCTTTTGGAATTCTGGGATTAAAAATATATAATGGGTCATCATTATAGGATTACAAACATACTAAATAGGTTTTGTTCAAATTCGTCTCTTTCAATATTCGGAAACAGGATCAAAAATGTCTTCTCCACCATCTTCACTGGAAAGAAGCCAATCATCTAATGATAATTGGATGTATAGTTCCGAATCGATCCCTCGCTACGGGTCAGAGGATGAGCTTGATACAGACGACCCGTTCTGAGAGTTCATTGATGAACCAAAATACTGCTATGAAGAGGAAGAAAGCGAAGAGGAGATTGTTGGTAAAGAGGTGGAAGAGACGGAAAGCGATACGGAAGACGAACACAGTCATAATATTGAGGACGAATCTGATTATGATGGTGATGATGAGGATGAGTAGATTAGAACTTTTAAATTTATATTTAGATTTTTATAAATATATAAGCCTGTTTTGTAATGTTAATTGTGTGAATTATAATTTTTACTACTTAATCTTGGTTGAACTGCCGTACCTTTGTCACTAATTTTATTGATGTGGTAGACGCAATATGGAACTACGGTGCCAAGTTCTAAAACAGAAAGTGTCGAAGTTCTAAGTTCATTGACAAATATGAACTGCGATCATAGTCGCAGTGTTACTTTATGTTCAGTGGACTAAAGCACAACATAGGGCAGAAATATCGAAATGGATGTTAAAATTAAAAAAAAGGGATACGCTGCGACTATTGTCGCAGTAAAAGAAAAAAATATATCGTCAGCCAACTGCGACTCTGGTCGCAGTCATGAAACTGCTGTAGACATCGAGAAAGACAATATTCAAATGGGCAAATATGAACTGCGACCATGGTCGCATCGTTACTATATGTTCAGTGGACTAAAGCACAATATAGGGCAAAATTGTCGAAATGGATGTTAAAATTAAATGAAAAAGGAAACGCTGCGACTATTGTCGAAGACAAGAAAAAAATAACGTCAGCCAACTGCGACTCTGGTCGCAGTTATGGAACTGTTGTAGACAACGAGAAAGTCAATATTCAAATGGGCAAATATGAATGCGACCATGGTCGCAGTGTTACTTTATGTTCAGTGGAATAAAGAACAACATATGGCAAAATTGTCGAAATTATATTTGAGCGGAAAATTTCAACTATATTCAAATGTTATAATAATACAAAGAGACGGGGGACAATTTTAATAGCAACAAACAAATTTCCCCTACATAGAAGCACTGCGACCACGATCGCGATTATCCCCATACACTGCTTATTTTTGCGACCAAAGTCACTGTCTATGTTAAAGTAACTAAAAGGTAAACTATGTAGGCCAACTTTATCACAGTGAAACTCAAAAGTACAACTACTTACAAAAAGTACAGTAGATGTGAAAAATGATATAAAAATCTACTTATAATGACACGCCAGTCGCAGCATGCGACATGAATCTCTCTGCGTTGTGCGACCCTGGTCGCAGTTCATGACTGAAGCTGTCAAGATGAACACTTTATTGCTTCTAGATAGACGCAACATGAAACTACTTCTTCTGCAATTAAAAAGGAAAAGTAAGAATTTTAAACACAAATCTTTAGAAAAAACTATATAACAGGTTTAATTTAATACCAATAATGGACAACCAGTCCTGTAATGGCTCAGCTCTTGACAGTTTTCACATCTTCGATGCTTCACTTCCTTCGGATATAGAGAATCTTCAAAAGCAGACTTAAGCCTGGATGCAGCTCTAGGCCTCCTCTTGGTTGGTACAGGACCAATTGGATCGCGTATGGTCAATTCTTCACCATCTCGCAGAACAACGACAGATCCACTGGAACCAATAGTAGTTTTAGACTGTGATGATTGATAATTTACTGACATGGCTTTGTATTCACTAGTGGTTTCTTCAGCAAATCTTTTCAAAACTGCGTCCAACTTTGAAAGATGGATATCAGAATCGGCGACCATTTCAAAAATTGCATTAAATTTGAAACGAAGTGTTCACAATCTAGCCGTCCGTGGAGTGCCTTGACTGGGAAAAGGCCTAATGCCATTTTCAATTGCAACATTTTTGTAACGAGCATCCAACCTCCATCTCTGAAGTATATATGATTCTGATATATTTGTAACATGATTGCGCCACAAAATACACAGAATATGTCTACAAAAGATACCCTCTGTTTCGAATAATGAGCAACTACAAGACACATGAAGTTCATCAGGCTTCTCATAACTGACCTTTTCCCAGCTGTCTTTTGATTCTGAAAAATCACCAACCAGATATTTTGACCCAGGACCATCGTGTTCCAACTCTTCTGAAAACAGTGTCGTTACAACTGCCCATTCCTTTTGGAACAACTGAAAGATCTTCGGGGTATACAACTCCGAAACCTGTATCTCATTTGGATTCGATGTACAGTTTGGCACAGAATTCAAACCCCAAAAGTCATGTTGAGATTCAGAACTACGACGGGCAGCAACAGCTTAATCATATTGGTGAACAAATTCCATTAGTTTCGTGTTTGCATTCACAAAACCATCAAAGAAGGAATTAATACTCTCAGACCTCTGGCTGGTTGTCATTCCAGCACAGAAAACATCCATGAGATATGCATTAACCCAGTGTCCACGCAGTCTGTGCATCTTCAACAACCAACTGTCTTCTTCTTCTTCTAAATGATATTTTTCATTCATCAGACGTCATCGCTACTCGCATGTGCTTATATCACGGGAGGTGTACCAATGATGGAAATCAGAGACCATATCTTCTCCATACTTGTTTGTCATCGGGATTTGTTGCTCGGCAATATATTTCCGTACATGCCAGAAACAGTACCAGTGCCGAGTAGTTGGAAAAACTATCTTGATGGCATCACCAATCTGGGCATCCTGATCAGTAATAATCAACTTCAGTGCAACTCCATGATTGCACTTGAGCCATTTTTGGAATAGCCACACAAACGTATCCCTCTGCTCATCAGCAAGCAATGCACAGCCAAACAAAATTGACTGCCGATGATGATTTACTCCAGTGTGGAGCAAATGGCAAGCTCAAGTGATTAGTCCTGCATGTTGTGTCAAAAACGATCACATCACATAATCTCAAATACGAGAAAATAGCTCTTCCATCAGCCCAAAAAATGCTTCTAAGTGTGCCCGCATTATCAACTTCACTTGCAAAGAAAAATTCTGGATCGGACTCGGCTTTCTCTTGGAAATATTTGATGATCGCAATAAACTCATGGCCAATGTTATTTCTACGTTGACGAGTAAAATCAATAACTTGTTGCGGGCTTACTTCTTCACAACCTTCTCCGTGGCTCATTGTATTCACAACACGAGAAATATTTGAAGGGTGTATTCCTACATCAACCAAATTGCTCATAATGCTTCTGTTAATCTTTGATCGATGTGTCTGATGAGAGTAATGGTGATGTACCTTATCCGGGCTTGACAATTCATGTGAATGAGAATCAACAAATTTGGTGACAACCCAATATCTTCTGTCAAATAAAAAATGAAGACAAACATGCATCTCAGCAGGACACGCTACTCTAGTGTCAATTCGACGGTGCACTGTAAGCCCCTCTTGTCTTTTGTCACACAACTTCTTCACACCCTCCTTGTTGCAACAAAATTTTCTGCAAATAACTTCATGAGGAGGCCTCCGTAACTTATCTATTCCTTTTCTTCTCACGCTAAAACCTCTGTTCCTTGCATAAGAATTGTAAAAATTGTATGCTTCCACATCCGTAAAAAACTGCTTCCCAAAAAAAATATTTGAGCTTCCAGACATTTCTCCATGTGCATTCAGATCCTACAAAACAAATTGACGAACTACATAAATATAAATTTTTTTAAATATCACACGTCTGAACTGTAATTACTAAAACTGTGACCAAGGTCGCAGATGTAATGAAATCTATATAACTTCTTACTAAAAGACTGCGATCGTAGTCGCAGTTTTCCGTATGAGCAGATTTTTTAAAAGCCTGAATAATAACTGTGCAACTCTCTAATGAATATATACTGCGACCTTAAATCGTATTCTTAAGATTTAGTGTATAAACTAGATATAATTGACATAGAAACGTGTAAGAATTATAACAACAAGGACTGCGACTTAGGTCGCAGTTACAAAATAGTTTTTAAAGCCGGAGATTATTTTAAAATCAAACTGCGACCGTGGTCGCAGTTCTTAAACTTTAGAACAAGTGATTATTTTGTTCTTTAAAACGAAATATAGGTCGCAGTTCCATATATGCTATAGAGAAAGCTTCTACATTTAAGAAATTGCGGAAAAAATTAACACAATAAAAACCTCTTGATCAGTATGCAAAGATGTCAACCCTTCAATACTTTCAATATTCTGAGAGAAAGTTGAACCAGATGATATATCCTCCATATTTAGATCGGGAGATAAAGATCGCTTACGACTGCGACCAGAATTGGCAGGGGAAGTAGACTGCTGCGACGCCGACATTAAATAAAAAGGAGAAAAAGCTACGGAGCAAATCGATATTTTCAGAGAAAACTTTATGGCAGGCTAAAAAAGGAGAACCTAAATCTAACAAAGAGCGGTAAAGAAATAGGGGAAAAAATAATAATAAATAATAACCTAAATCTTACAAAGAGCGGTAAAAAAATAGGGGGAAAAATAATAATAAACAATAACCTAAATCTGACAACAAGCGGTAAAAAATTGGGGGAAAAATAATAATAAATAATAACGGGGCAAGTACCTTTTACCAAGGGGTATTTAGTAATTTAACTTATTCCTATAAGCGGAGCACAACTTAGTGGTGTGGCAAATATTGAACCACGTCACCGCAGGCTGAGAGAGTCTCTCAGCCGTCGGCTGATATACATTTTTCTCATATATATATATATATATATATATATATATATATATATATATATATTATATATATATATATATATATATATGCTCGATATTGTGTTCACACTTATATTGAACCAAGAGAGCTATTGAAGCACCTCAACTTTTAGTTTAGAGAAATCTTGAGAAAAAGTTATAGAGCTTTTCACCGAAAAATCTACATCACTCTTTGAATATCTGTTGTGTGTTAATTTTAATAAGTGTAAAAATTTTAAATTCCATATTTGATTAGCACTACACTTGTTCTCCCTCTACATGTACTTTCCTTTTCCTGTCGAAAGGAATTCTGAGCTTTGATCTTATCTCGAAACCCCCTGATTAAGCTGTCCAACTGTTTTGCTTTGGATCCAACTTATTCTTGTGTAATAATTAATAGCTTAACCTGTTCAGATATTGATTGATTGTCTTCTTATCCTGTAGGCGCTTTTGAATTATCGAAAATGACAACTCCTGACGCTCATAATTTAGATAAAGAAGTCAGGTTCGAATCTAATTCTTCATCTTTGGGAATGCTCGTTAACAATCATTTTGTTGCTATGCTCTAGTTACTTGCATTTGCGACCACTGTGCAAAACTTCCACCCCTTAGACTTCTGCAATAAGCTTCACCTGCTTATTATTAACTAATTTCATATTCACCTATCAAATTTTTATATTTTCATTTTGATGTTCCCAATTATTTAAGTTGGAACAAAAGCACTCTGCCATTAGTTAATGTGCCTATATATTAAAAGATCCATAGAATATTTCAAATTTAACTTCAGATATTATATACTATTTAAGTTGACTAAACTCATCATTTCTTTCACTCTTTGTTTCTCTCTGGCCAAGCCGTTTCTCTTTCACCAAGCTAATTCTATGACGTTAAGGGCTCTATGAAAGTGGAACTTGAGAGACTGAATGAGAGAGAAGCTGATGGGGTAGATCTATCCCCATTTACTTTTTCTAAGGCATAAAGGTATTTTGATCATCTTAACAACTAACAAGAAGGAAGATTTTGATTCCAACTTAGATGATTTGAGGGGTCAAATAAAAATATAAAAATTTAGAAATTGAATATTGAATTAATAAAGAATTCAATTGTCAATATGAAGAAAATCTATTTAAAAATTCACTCCACTTTGACAATCCAATCAAAGAAATCCTTTATATGAGCCAGTTGAAAGATTCACCATCTCATATGTTGTTGAACTGGTTAGTAGATCACAACAGACGCACTAACATTATATATGAATTATTTTTTTCTGCTAGAAAATCATCACACATTGGGATTTGAATTGACAACTACTAAGGAGTAAGCTTAGAATCTGAACAATGATCATGATGGTTGGAAATTAATAGGATCACATCAGCTTCTCTTACTCGTGTAAACTCATTTCAAGGATCAGATTCTTGGGGGAAATTTTTTTGCTAAAAGGTTTTGCTCACCGCGGTCACCGCGCGTGGTGAGCCGCCCGATGGGGTGGCCCGGTGCCCGCCTCTTCGCGCGGCTCACCTCGGTGAGCAAAATCCGGTGAGCCAAAAAAAAAAAATAATTCTTGGATTGGGTAGTTGTTTGTTTGGCAAACAGAAGAGGGACACGTGGACAGGACAGAGCTCTCAGTGGGACCACACACGAAAGGACGCTAAAGTACAGGGCTCCCGAAAATGCTTTAAAAGGCCGTTAGTTTACAAGGAAAGTTTTTGTCAGCATCCAATCAGGGCCTGCCTCGTGTCCCTATCCCAGAGTCAAAAATTTAAGCGGTAGGGCAAACAGCAAACTTAATGCTCTCTCTGTGCTTACATTTGGAAAGAGCCAGCCGCTGCTGCCCATTCAGTGCCACCTCACCCTTCCATTCCTCTCTCACACCTTCCCCTTCTTCTTCTTCTTCTCTGTTCCTCTTCTATCTTTTTCATCCTGGTTCTTCTGCCAGGATTTATAAATCATTTGGTGTTGTGTACTGCTTTGTTGCTGCTGCTGTTTCTGTTGTATAACTTCCAGTCTTTGAAGAGAGAAGGAGAGGAGAGAGAATTTCTGGATTTTTGAACCTTGTGTTATCAGTATATGCTGGCTTTGTTCAGGATTTAAAGACAGAGGTGGGTGTTTGTTACGTTTTCAGTTTCTGTGCTCTGTGTTGAGGATTGGGTTTGCCAAAAAAAAAATTCTGGACACCGGATTGATTTTAGAATATGGTTTTTGTTTGTTGAGGGGTTTTGAATTGGGGTAATTTTTGTGTGCTGCATGACTTGGGATTCTTCATTCACTCATCCAGTAATGTTGTTGGATTCTCACGTTTGTGATTTGGGTTTTCTTCCATAGCTACAGCTCTATGATTAGTTTTAGCCCGTCCAATTTTGATCAATTCAACCTATTTTTAATAACTTGAAGATTGTAGCGTATGGGTTGATGATATCTCATTCCAATTGAGTATTTCTTGCTAGGATTTTTTTTTTAAAATTTTGTATCTATCCAGTCTGCTGCTGTTTGTGGACTGGATGATCTTTATTGCTCTTTTTGATTCTAACTTTTTGTAATCACTTTGAAAGTTTGGATCATTTCATCCACTGATTGTTCCTTTTCTTTTAATATTATGAAAGGGAATAATTTACTCAGAGGAATTTCTTTAGTTCAATATCGTAATTGAAGGGTTGAGGCTGCTTTATGAATTCTTCATTCCCCTTTTTTGTTCTGATTTCTTGATAGACTTTAGAAATTATGTTTTGTACATATGCTAATTGGTCAGTGTATGTATATGCTTATACTAGTATACCGCGTTTGCGGGGAAAACCGACCGATTTTCACCGGCGAAGAAGAGCGGGGGGGGGGGGCCCACCCCACCCCAACACCCAAACCAACCCACCCCATGTCCGGATGAAGAGGACAGACGGACGGACACAACTTATGAAGGAGTCACGGGAGAAAATCTCTCTTGGTTTTGATAAATGGACTGATAACCCACCCCATGTCCGGATGAAGAGGACAGACGGACGGACACAACTTATGAAGGAGTCACGGGAGAAAATCTCCCTTGGTTTTGATAAATGGACTGATGGATGAGGAGAGCTATGTGAATTTTGAATTTGGGAACCGAGTTTATTAGGCTGGTCTTTCAGGAGTGATGAACTTGAAGTTTCTAAGGTTAGGATGTTTTTATCTCCGTGACATACTCACCTGTCAATTGCGTCTGATTTTTTAGTGTCCGTGCTTTGTACTCAATGACCATTGCTCGCTTCGGTTTTTGCTTTTCTTTTCTTGTATCCTTCGTCTTGCATCATATTTTGGCGAGATGTATCTACCTTCAATGCACTGTATTATCTTTTAATGATGCTAGAATTGAGTCTGGCATGAATATGGGTTGATGTGTTGTAGCTTTGTTTGGGGGTTACTGAATTTTGAAGAAGGGGTTCTTTCTTTCCTAAATGGGGAATTATTCCCTTAAAGGTTGAGAGGACTCTTGTTTTGACACTTTCTTCGTTAATGGCTCTGGAAATCATTAATGTTTTTCGTTTGAATTATATATGAATTGAGGTTTAGTAGTCGATATTCAGCCAATTACCTTGTTGCAATTGATTATTTTTTACTGCAATAGACGGGAACTGAATTTATGATTTACATTTATGTATCTTATTTTCTTAAAAATAAATCACTTTTTTGAGTCTCGTTAGTGATATATCTAAATTGCATTTGAGAAAAGATTCATGTCATAACTGGTCTTGACTGATGCAGTAATAACCCAGATAACGCGAAAATGAGCACACAAAAAGTGAAGCGTCGAGTGGGAAAATACGAGCTTGGCCGGACAATCGGAGTAGGAACATTTGCTAGGGTCAGAGTTGCAAGAAACTGTGTAACAGGCGAACATGTTGCCATCAAGATCCTTGACAAGGAGAAGGTTCTGAAGCACAAATTGGTTGAACAGGTCTTTTTTCAAACCTTGTACTATTTTGAATTTCCCGCATGTTCATCTTGCCTTTGGTGGTTGAGTTCTTTATCCATCTGTTCTTAATATCATAACAGGTAAGCTTGTATATAGTAGCTTGAAATTAACATGTCAACAGCAATTATTTGTTTAATGTTTGTCCGATAACAACAAACAGATGTATGATGATGAGTTAGAACTTAGAAGAACTCTTCGACGACTTATTTAATTCTGTGCTGCATTTGAATCTTGAGAATGTTTTTATATTTGGACAACTTAGTAAAAGCTTTTGTTAGTTTGGGAGGTACCGAGGTGAGATCTGGAATAGATACTTACTTATTTATGTTATTTTAGACGTTGCTGTTGACTATTATCCTAGTTATATTAAAGAGGGTTCAAAAAGCATTCATCCAAGCAACCTTTTAGATTATCATAATTCCAAGCAACTTTACTAATAGGATTGAATGCCAACATGGCAGCACACAATATCTTTTCATACTCAAAGTGAAATTTTTTAACTGAGCTGTCAAGCTGATATCTGTCAACTTTGTATAGTCTCTGGAATATGCTTTTGTTTATCCAAATTTTCAATTATTATATTAATCATTGCTACTGAGAACAAGTCATTCACTTATTGCGCTATTCCTCGTGGGATATTTTGTATTCTAGATGCACCTCGGGTTCCCTTTGTTTGCAAAGTAGCTATTGCCTTTTTTAGCCCATTCTTTATTTACAGGGTAGACGTTTTAGGGTCTATCTTTTTTTGACTTGTTCCTACTTCCTATTCAACATTATGCTCCTTGGATAATTCATCCCCGGAGAAAAAAATGTTCACTTAATTGATATTTTGCAAGAATAGTATATTTAGCTCTTCCACTCTTCCTAATAATTTATTGTCAACATTATATTGTTGTGATGCAGATCAAGCGGGAAATTGCCACTATGAAGTTAATAAAGCATCCAAATGTTGTTCGCCTGCATGAGGTAGTCCCTGAATCTCTTCTTACGCACCTTACTTGTCTTTATTGGTCTTGTAGTTTTTATCTTTTTCTTTCAATCGAGTTAGAGAAACAAACAAAGCTGGTATAAAATAATTTTTTTGTAAATCTTAAGGTATGTACGAACTACCAAGCATAAGATTTAAGGTGATAGTGAGGAATGTTACTATTTTTAAAAATATCATGATTCTTACATTTGAAGTAATTTAAATTTGATACTTTACTCTCTTTTTTTCACATCTTCCTGCCTCCATCGCTGATAAATAGATTACATATATCAGGAAGTTATACATAAAACGCTTTTCTTGAGTTTTTTATTTCTTTACAAAAAATTCGATCCTATCCATGTTGCACAGTTAATTAGGTAAAGAGATCTTTTTTTTTGCCCCAAGTAAACCTCATCCTGGATCAACCTATCCACAGTCAGAGAGGATCCCCCCACCCCACACACAAAAAAAAAAAAAAAAAAAAAAAAAACACTGTTATGAACTTCTGTTATGATCGGAACAGATAGAATTTAAGATTTTTCAGTGTGAAAATATCCTTTCTTTTAAATTTCTTACAGGTCCATGTTATACTTAAAGAACTTAGATTTATACTAAAACTAAGTTTGCATGATTCATCTATCTTGGATTCATATTTTTTGAGGAAAAAAGGGGGAAAGCAAAAGGCTTCCTCGCGCTTAATTAAATTTTTTTTAATGAAAACAGAACACGAGACCATCAAGACAATAAATACCCAGACAAAAAAGCACATACAGGTGCAATCTGGGAGGAAAACACCAAAACAGGCAAAGATGGAAAACAACCACTACACCCGCCACAAAGAAAAAAGGATCACCCGAAACAATCAGACATCACACCCAACAAACTCAAGCACCATCAAACTACCTGACCTTCGAGTCCCCTGCTAGCAGAAACTCACACACCATGAGGGCCAGGATCAGACCCATGTCCCCCACCATCAGAGTCCTCTGGGAAATGGTCAATATGTCCGTCCACAGGAAGCTGTTCCAATCTCCATCGAACCCTCTCACGAGCCCTGCCTGAAACAAGGATGTTCCAATCAGAAATAAAAGAAGAGCAAACATGATAAGCTGTTTGGGAGATTTGGCCGTCATGTTAAAACTTCGATTATTGTGTTCCTTCCCAATACCCCAAAATCCAACAGCGGCCGCAGTATCCCCTATCACCTAATCCTTTTTTTTCAAAGGAACAAACCCTCCAAGAGGTCCAAAAAATTCTCGTAGCGGAAGGCTATTGGAAGAGAAAAATTGAGAGACTGCTCCAATCCTTCCAAAATGAAAAAAAACTAAAAGGGCATTTGAGGAGAAGGCGATCAATAGACTCCTCATTAGCCGAACAAAGAACGCAAATGCCCAGTCCCTGCCAGCCTGTTTTCCTAAGATTATCGCATGTTAGGATCGCCCCATTGACTGCCAACTAGAGGAAGACTCTAATTTTAAGAGGCACCTTGGTGCCCCAAATAACCGCGGCGAATGGACAACGGATTCCACCGTCATTCAGCCAGCGATAAGCGCTCCTAACCGAAAAAACATTTTTTCATATTGGAATATTCTTTTTCATGTTGAAATATCTTGGACTCATATTGGAATATCTTTTTTTGGCTAATGGAGTAGATTTTTTTATTGTTTATTTTTATAATGTTAAGAATGAAAAAAGAATATCTTGGAGACAAATACGTTCTCAAAAACTATATCATTGTGGATGGGTTAAAACGAAGAATATTTCTTCATGCCATCAACTATTTATCCAGTGAACTTCATTGGGATATCAGGTCAATATAGTTCTCTCTTTGCAGGTAATGGGAAGCAGAACAAAGATCTTCATCGTTCTAGAGTTTATTACAGGGGAGAGCTGTTTGACAAAATTGTAAGTTTTTCATTTTATTACAGTTTATTACTTGTCAGTTGCTAGAGAGAGAGAGAGAGAGAGAGAGAGAGAGAGAGAGAGAGAGAGAGAGTGTGTGTGTGTGTGTGTGTGTGTGTTTGTTTCTGCATGTGCGTATGGCTAGGTCAGAGGTTGGCCAAACATTGGGTTTTCCCCACTTTTTGTTCACACTATTGTGTACTTCCTATTCTCTTATGTTGAAAAAATGTTGACTTATTTGATCATTAAGGTTAGCCATGGCCGAATAGGAGAAGATGAGGCACGGAGATACTTTCATCAGTTAATTAATGCAGTTGATTTTTGCCATAGCAGAGGTGTATATCATCGAGATTTGAAGGTGCGTTCGCTAAATTGTGACATTGCATATTCATCGAAGATATCTCTGATATTTTCAGAAGACATTTCCTTAAAGACACGATATTTTCTTAAAAGATGCTTGATTTCCTCATTGCAATTTTGCAGCCTGAAAATTTACTACTTGACACATATGGCAATCTGAAGATTTCAGATTTCGGGCTAAGTGCGCTTTCTCATCAAGTCAAGGTATTAATGCATTCTTCAAACCCATATCCCACCTCAAAGTGATTCTAAAATAGAAATATGCGTGCAGTGCCTGATTTTCCTGTGCTGGTGTCATCTCATATTATAGAAAAAGCCAAGAGCACTCAAAGCATTAAGATATATCCAGTTACTGACAATTGCAGTGATAGAGAAAATCATATTCTGAACATTTTGGTTGTTACTCACAACATCACTTCTTATATAAATACGAAAAAAAATTGTATTAAGAGATTTGTGTCTCGAAAAACCATGATGTTAGTGGTTATTGGTTTGACACTACCATAATTTCATTTCTCTTGGGGAACACTTTTTTTGTGAAATATATCCATGAATAATGTATCTATATATGAGTTTGTGTTTGATACCTATTTGCAAATCCATTAAAATAATATTCAATGCCATTTTGGAAGTGATTCACTGATGATGATGTCCTGTTAGGCTATTAGCTGAACAAAGAAATCCTACACTCACATTTACAAAAATTGATCTCTCTCTCTCTCACTGGTTTTTGTTTATTTCAATTTTTTGTGTGTATCAACTGGTGGTGTTGGGTTTTCATTTTTTTTTTTCTTTCTTCTTCCTTCTTTCTTTTTTTTTTCTTTTTTTTCGCCGGGGGGGGGGGGGGGGGGGGGGGGGGGTCCCACCACATTAAACTTAAATTTGTCAGTATAATCGGGATATGCAACTTGAAAAAGTATAAGTAATAGTCAAAATTAAACCATATGCTGCTCAAAATATGGGAACTATAGGTTCATGGAACAGTAAATTATCAAGATATCATTTATTGACTGAAATAACCTTAGGTTGTTAGTTTGAAATATTTCTTTCTCTTTACCATTTTCTTGATCATTGGTTAATCAACTTTGAATTTTGAATTTCAATGGTGTTTTGGCAGGATGATGGTTTACTTCATACAACTTGTGGTACTCCAAACTACGTTGCTCCTGAGGTGCTAATAGATGTTAACATTTTAAAATTTTCTCAAGAACATAACCTTTTCTTATTTTTGAAAGAAATTTTTTTTTCTATAAAACATGTTCTGAAATAAACTTGTATGTTCTTCCGGCTAGGTTCTTAATGATAGAGGATATGATGGAGCAACAGCGGACTTGTGGTCGTGTGGAGTTATTCTATTTGTATTGCTTTCTGGACATTTGCCTTTCAATGATTCTAATCTCATGAGATTATATGAAAAAGTGTGTATTGCCTAACCTCAAAACTTATGATGCTGTTTCCATTTACACATTTGTTTAATGAACACACCCTTTCTAATTGCAGATTTCAAATGCTGAGTTCTCATGCCCATCTTGGTTTTCTCTAGGTGCCAAGAGATTGATAAGAAGAATTCTAGATCCTAACCCTAGAATGGTTAGTGCTTCTGTCACAAGTTTTCATGATAACTCAACTTGAGGTGTAGTTAAAACTTAAAACTATAATAACAAAATTTATTTAGCTATCTTCTTATTGATTTTGATATCGAAATATGACTCTGATTTATTAATTAAACCAGATCCTATGATGATGATGGTCTGTGAATCATTCTCATAACCATCTCCAGTATCATATATGAACACATTGAGATGAATTTTGTTCCCTGTTCAGAATTTTATAATTGATAGCTATGGCTGTTTGTTAGTTGATTTCATGGATTGATATTGTGTTACTACTCTCGATTTTTCTCGACTCTCTTCTATAACCCCAACCACCTACATAATACACATAAAAATCTGTGTGCGCGCGCGCACAATTTTTGTTTTTATCTTCTTTTCCTTTCCTTCTCTTTTCTTTTTTATTTTTGGCTTGAGGGGGTGGGGGATACTGTTTGTATGTGTTACAGTGTTAGTTGATTTCAGCTCTCACATTGATTTCTAGTTTTTATGGCTGATCTCAGCGGATTACTATGTCTGAAATATTGGTTGATGAATGGTTCAAGAAAGGTTATAAACGTCCTGTATTTGATGAGAAGTATGATACAAATTTGGATGATGTCGCTGCTGCTTTCGAGAAGTCCAAAGAGAGTCAAAAATGGGTTTCCGTTACAGATCTAGTAAAATTTCTAATCTTGATTCTACTTGAATGTTACATAACAGTGTTTTCTCCTTATTGAGGGAATAAACAATTCCTGTACTTTCTATATCAGGATTACCATGTGGTGGAAAGGAAGGAACAACAACCTGCAGCAATGAATGCATTCGAACTGATTTCATCAATGTCAAAGGGATTGAACCTTTGCAACTTGTTTGACGAGCAGGTGTGAATATACCGGCTATGTTGCATCTTGTTACCAAAAGTTCTACATTTAAGAAAATAGTTAAATGAATGATGCAGCATGTTCTTTCCAGATTTATCCTGAAAACGACATGTCCTTCCAATTAAAACTAACTTTACACTGGTATTAAATATAAAAATCACTTGTATATAGTTATTTAGCTTTTTTATTTTTTAAAATTTTGACTTCTGTAAACATGACATTTAAAATTGTAATTATTTCATTCTCTAAAATGAGTCCAGTTCTGGCTAATTTATTAGAATGCTAACAACTTTCTTCTCAAAAAAGGTTTAGCTCTTGGAGTGATCACCTTTTATTTCATAAATTTCAGGAATTCAAAAGAGAAACAAGGTTTACATCAAAGTGTCCTGCCAATGAAATTGTCAGCAAGATTGAAGAGGCTGCAAAGCCTCTTGGCTTTGACATTCACAAGAAAAATTACAAGGTTGGCAATGTACAATGCTTAGCAAATAACTGAATCCTTCCTTTTAGACTACTAGTTCAATAAAAAATGCTATATTTATTACTTACGTCCTTTTTCAGATGATGCTGGAAAATTTGACAGAAGGGAGAAAGGGAAATCTTAATGTTGCTACTGAGGTATGTGGCAGGGTTTTGTATATTACATTACTGGTGAAAATGGTAAGTTGTTTTTGCTGACAGCTGTTCTCGGATTTTACAGATATTTCAAGTGGCACCTTCTCTTCATATGGTTGAGGTCAAGAAATCTAAAGGAGATACCCTGGAGTTCCAAGAGGTATTTTATCTTTCTTTGCTGGGTAAAATATTATTGTTTTAACTAATAGTCATGTTTTCTGATAATTCACAATCAAGAGGTTTGATATACGGTCATAACAAACATTTTATACTTTGTTCTTTTATATAATGTTTCTCTCAAGCATATAAATTTAGGCAGGGCTCCCCAGGCATTATAAGTTTAAGTGTTTTTGCCCCCTAAATTTAAATTGAAACCAATGTTGTCAAGGTACTTATTCTATTCATGGCATAATAATTGTCTTTTTTCTTGAATTATATAATGACATATTTGGTAATCAAGATTTTTTTTCTTACCTAATTAAACTATGACAACATGAAAGATGCGAATAAAAGCAATTTATAAGGAATATCAAAATTGGCTTGGAGACGGTGTATATATATAGCATTACCGAGAAATAGACAACCATATTTCATTTGTCTTCTTCTCTGAGTTACTACTGTAAACCATATTCTCTCACATTTATATTCATATCAATATTTTGCATAAAGTCATATGGAGTGGGAGACGACTAAGTTGCTCTGACCATCTTTAGTTTCAATGTCACCACAATCCAAGTCTTTTGCCATCACAATGAGGTCATGAAGAACAGCTTTTGGATCTAATAATTTGGAGAAGAAGTTTCAGTCTGTATATTCATAAAACAATTACATCAATATATATAGATGCAAGAGAGAGTAGATAGATAAGAAAATGAGTAGTAATATAAGGGGCCGTTTGTTTCGCGTAAAACTCTGTAATTCGTAAATGACTTACTACCCAGTTACAACTACGGCGTTTGTTTGGACCGTAATTCGTAAAAGACTTACGTAACTCAACTAACACTTACTTGCAGTTACCACTCACTTACAGTCCAGTTACAGTTAATTTTGTGGTCATACAAATTTGTAATATTTTTTATATTAATATTAAAAAAATTAATATTTAATTTTTTTAATATTTATTTGCAGTATTAAAACTTTTAAAATCACCAAATAGTTAATTTTGTGGTAAACTTTTTCACTTACGACTTATACATTACGACAACCAAACACCGTAAAGTACAATACATTTTCTCACTTTACAATTTTATATTACCAACCAAACACCGTAAAATTTACATACATGTAACTCATTTACAATTGTAAAAGACTTTACTAATTACAACTACGAATTACGGCCAGTTACGACAACCAAACAGACCCTAAGGTGAGATAAGTGTATCTAAAGATAAGGGTATCCTAATAATAGGATAAAATATATTTAAAGATAAGAATATCTAACACCCCCCTCAAACTCATGGTGGATCAAACATCGAGAGTTCGAACAAAATCTCGCAGAACTTAGTTGAGATCTGTGACTTGGTGAATAAATCAGTCAACTGAGCTCCGAAGGAACATAGGGAAGAGTGATCCTGTCTTTTTATATTCCTAACGAGTAATATGACAATCAAGCTCAATATGTTTTATGTGATCATGAAATACAAGATTGGAGGTGATTGCAATGACACTCTTGTCACAATGCATAAGAACTGAAGCAACCATAGAGACACCCATATTACACAGGAGGTCATGTAACCACTGAAGCTCTAAAGTAGAATCAGTCATAGCACGGTATTCGACCTTGTTGCCAGATCGAGACACAACATCCTGACGCTTGCTACGCCAAGAAATGAGAGAGAACCCAAAAAAATGTAGAAGCCTGTGGTGGAGCGTCGTATGTCCGGATCATCGGCCCATCCAATGTTAGAATAAGCTCATAGAGAAAGAGAAGATCGAGAGATGGTGCTTCGAAGATAACGAAGCATACGAAATAATGCCGCATAATGAACTGAAGTAGGAGCACTAACAAACTGACTAAGGACATGAACAGCCTGAGAAATATCTGGTCGAGTAGCAGAAAAAAATATAAGGGTCCCACTAGTTCCCGGTACCATGCAGACTGCGGTAATAGAGTACCATCATCGCGTCTGAGTTTGAGATGAAGCTCCATAGATGTGGAAACGGAAGAGGATGTAGGAGTAACAGGATCATTTAAGGTGGCGTGCTCAAGAATATCAACAATGTACTTCTGGTGAGATAGGAGATAACCATGAGACGAGTAGGCAAAACCTTAATACTAAGAAAATAGCAGAGAAAACCCAAATCTTTCATTTCAAACTCAGATTGAAGATGCCGCTTCAAAGATGCAATAATGACAGGATTACTTCTGGCAATAACCATGTCATCAACATATAAGATAGAAGCACAATACCATGGGGAGTGGAGCACCGAAGCATTGCAGAATCAACCCTACTCTGTGGGTAACCACCAGATAGGAGAGATTGTCGAAAACACTCATATCAAGCGCAGGGCGCTTGTTTTAGACAATAAAGAGCTCGTCAAAGTCTACATACATGTCCAGGTGGAGCAGAAAAAGGTGTTTTTAACATCCATCTGATAGAGTGACTATTGTCGAGAAGCATTAAGGGCAATAAGAGTGCGAATAGATGTCATTTTGTCCACAGGAGCAAATGTCTCCTCATAATCAATATCATACTCCTGTGTGAATCCTCCCCTAGCAACGAGATGAGCCTTGTACCGTTTAACAGATCCATCAGATTTTGTCTTGATTTTATATATCATGGGTGCATTGTAATGCAGTCAGTTCCTTATTCATTGCATGTTGCCATTCTGGAGATTTAATAGCCTCAGAATATGACTTAGGTTCCTATTGAGAGTTAATCGTAGAGACAAATGTTAAATCTAAGGAGAATATGTGGTAACAGAAGTGCAATATCAAGCAGGAGGGTGACAGTTGTGTGAAGGATTTCTACAAGAAAAAGGCTGATCACCCAGTGAAGTTGGAGCAGGCATAAGTGGCATATCAATAATAGTATCATTCATAGATGAGAAAAAAAAGGCTAAGTGAGTTGAAAAATTGGTGAGACAGACGGTGTATAAGTGGGTGGAGAAGGTGTGTATACATGAATAGATTGAGTGGAAGACTCCATAGATGTGCTACTTTCAAGAAATGAGAGATCCTCTTTGGAAGAAGAATGATACTAGGGAATTTTTTTCAAAAAATAACACATGTCGGGCAATGCGAAGACGTTTGGTAATGGGGTCAACACACTGATATCCTTTATGAGCAGAGTTTATATCCAAGAAAAATATATTTACTTATTTTGGAGGAACTGCAGACCATGGATGTTTTCTTTTCAGATTCCATGTCTATCTTCGTTCTTAAGTTCCAGAAGCAGAGAGATCGCCAGAATCTATTCCACTTTGCTCTGGGAAAATCTCTCTTCAAAAGACGCCTTGAGAAGAGAGGACAATTTATCTCGTTCCTGAGAAGAGAGAAGAACAAAACAAACTTTCAAAAGTACGAAGAAGGGAGTAATCAAAAGAATGACCATGCAGACAGTGTATGGAGAAAGATCAATAACTACGAAGGATGGAGTGATATTGATGAGCAGAGCTGCACTTAAAATAGCTTCTGTGCAATAACATTTTGGAAATAATATAGAAAGCAGCAGTAATCTTGTAACCTCAAGAATATGAAGGTGAGAGCATAGTCGATGGAAGCGATGTAGAAATGTTATAGGCTAATACTCCTTCCAAGAGCGTCTGTTGTGATAACAATTGGTATTAGAGTATATCAATTTTGACACAATTAGTATAAGAGCTAAAGTTTGGCAAAAAAATGTTATGTCGAAGCTAGGAAGTTCAAGGTCAAAAAGTTCAATGGCAAGAAAATTTTTGATTTGTGGCAAAAGAGTGAAGGCATTTGCTGGTGCAACAACATCTTCACAAGACTTTACAGGAAAAGTCAGAAATACCTACAAGTAAGTCAGATGAGGATTAGGAGAAGATAGATTTAAAGGCGAAAGCATAATCCAATTATGTCTCGCAGACAATGTTATGTGTAATGTGATGGATGAAGAAATAACTACAAAATTGTGGTCAAGAATAGAGATGTTGTATATGACAAAAAGCCTTTCCAATAAGTTGTATATCAAGAAAAAACTATATGGGCTATGCATGTAGGAAGAGACAATAATGTTAGAGCATTTAAACTTCTTCAACAAGATCATCATCGAGCTTCTAGCTATTGATGTTAATATTGATGAGAAGGATAAAATATTTATACTTCTTAGTTCGCTTCCACAGTCATACAATCACATCACTACCATACTCTATGGTAACAAAACTCTCATCTTGAAGGAGGTCATGCTAACTCTCTTATCTAATGAGCTTAAGAAAATGTCAAATCAATAAGAGTAGGAAAGATCGAGTTTGGTGGTCATAAGAAGGAAAGGAAGAGGAGAAGGAAAGAAAAGTCAGGACTCATCAAAAGCATATCACTTTTGTTGTAGGGAAGGTCATTAGAAGAATAACTGCAAGTATCGACAAGAGTGGTTGAAGAATAAGGGGCAAGTTGCGAGACAAACATAGCAGATTTCTATGATAACACTTCTTAAGGTAAATGAAGGATATTTAATTTGGATAGTACAGTTCATGTATGTTTCAAAAAAGAGCTATTCAACTCCTTGGTTGCTGATAGGTAGTCAAAAGTGCATATTTATCATCATATTTCCCTACTTATTCTTTTATAAAGCAATGCTACGTACGTTTTATTGTTTAATGTTGTACAGGTCTCGAGTAATTAAAGAATAAATAAATGAAGCACAATTGAAGCCCAAAAAGCCCACATGCATGATTTATTTTAGTAATTTAGAAGCTTCTATCTTATCTAACTTAATCTAAACTTGGATTTTAAATTATTAATTTAAAATCTAGGGAAGGAGGAGGAAGGATAAAGTAGGACTCTTAATTTTTATTCAAATCAAGAGAAGGAGAATGATAGAATAAGATGGATCCTTATCCTAAAACAGAGATGAACTTCTACTTGAAACTGGTTGCTTGTACTACAAGATACAGATAAAGGAGAGCAAGACTTGAAGATAAAGATAAAGGGACTAAATCCTTTTTAAATTCGAATTTTTGATAACTTGTTCCCAAGTTATCCCAAATTCTCAAGATCGAGGGTCAGAATGCATAATTCAGGAGGAGGCGCCCAGATAGACGGACCAGAGGAGGCTACGCGAGAAAGCGCGTGGCCATTGGCCACGCTTTTGCTGTGGAAACGCGGCCATAGCCGCAGAAACGCGGCCGTTTGGATAGATCTGGCAACGCGTTTTCGTGAAAAGTTGTACTGGAACTCTACGTCTTAAATTTCCTATAAATACCCTGCAGAGCAACAGAGGAGCAGATCTCAGAAGCTCAAGTCTAGGGTTTTCTTTAGATCCTCTTTCTTCCCAAATTTTCTTGTATTATTTCGTTTTTTTATTTATTTGGAGAAGAAGATTGTTGAAGAAGCAGAGGAGCTTTGTAAATGGTCAGTGACATCCAATAAAAAGGTTCTTCATTCTTTTTACTCTTCTTGCTTTTAAGCTCAATTTAGTTTTTCTTTAACTTATTCGATGTTCTTCTTTTTTGATGTAACTTTTCTTATTCATAAAAATGGCAAATAAAAATAAAAAGATGAGTAACTGATTAATCTTATAGTTTGCTAATCTCTCGATCAACCCTAGTTTAGTTAAAAGATGAACTAATTGACATATGTGCTTGTTAGAAACCCTAAGATTAAATTGGTGTCTTGAAGATGAATCAATAATTAAGTTTAACTAATTTGGGTTGCACTTTTTAAATGGTTATTTATAGTTCATATTTAAATAATTTGATAGCATAATTTTAGGTAAACTTTTCTTATGCTATACTTTGAAATTAGGATGAACTATAATTTTATTTTTTATTTGTGCACACTAATTAGGGTTTACAACATTTTTATTCATTTTACTTGATTCTCAATCAATACCCTAGGGTAGATAATTCTTCATTCAATATGATGTTCACTCTTTTAGACTAATACTTTCGTTGTGGTAGATGATTAGTAAACTATAATTCTTTTTACTTGATTAAATCTAATTCTCACGATCAATCTCTCTTTTTTCCAAGCCAATTTTAGAGAAAATTGTTCTGAAAAGCTTCCATCGCATCCTTCCCTGTGGATCGACCCGTCTAGTCCTTGCTATAAGGTTACATTGAGACAAGACTAAGATATTCTAACTTTAACTCTTTCTTTATTATTTTCTCGTCTCAATCAATTTTTGGCGCCGTTGTCGGGGAGGGAACGGTACGATATTCTCTAAAAAAAATAATTATTTTTCTTTCTGTTTGTAGGATCTGATAACAGGACAACTAGCTGCAGCTAAGGACATACAGCTACTCCTTGCCTCTGCCCTAGAAGGCAGAGCAAGAGAGCCTACTAAATAGCCGCGCAAACGCGGCAATTACAGCATTTTCGCGGCTATAGTAGATCACTACTAATTAATCTTTTGCAAGTTGCTGCAAATTGTAAAGTTCTGTTTATTACAGTTGATAATATTTCTCTGTGATCATTCTGCAAACTGCCAATTAGTTAACAGTAACCTATTAGTTGACTAATTAACAAAAAAAAATTAGACTCTTGCATCATAGGCACGTGTCTATTTAAATTTCTTTAATTTTTGTTAAAGAGTGCTGGCGACAAGGTACATTTGCATTGCATTTAGATTAGGAAGCACCCTTGGCTGATTTACTGTTTTAGTGTGAATTCCTGTCTATTGCTTTACACGTGCACTAAATCACTTTAAGGGCAAAACCCATAAACAAGATAAGGTGGGGACGTCATTACCCTTCCTTGGCCCACAAATCATATCCGTTGCACTCACAACCCTAACCCTAAAATAAAAATTGACTAGACGTTGGCCTTAGGTTAACTCGGACTCATTAGGAGATTGGCTGAAGGAGGAAGTTGTTCGAAATTAACTCTCGCCAAATTGGTGTCTATGAAGGGGATTAAGGGCCGAAAGCTCGAAGGTTGGTGGTTACTTAATTAAGGAACGTCTTTGACGGATAAGCTCCCACCAATCTTGCCACCTACTTGGCCGATTAACTTGTGGTTAAGGTCGGCAATATACCTCCTAAAGACAGTCTAAAGTTAGGAGTCGTCTAGGTCCATGCTTACCTTAGATTAAGATTTTTGAGTTTTGATTATTTTTTCTCTTTCTTGATTGATGGGGTGAACTTGTGTGTTAATTGTGCATGTCAGCTTGGTCATGAGACCCAGTCACATCTAGACTAATTAGGAACAGTTCACCACCCGAACAAAAATCCGATTCACACATGGCACAACCACCATCACTGCAAGATAGGTTCTATCCTATTAGGACCTCTCTTCCATCTTACATTCAGCTGCCTGATGTAGGATATGACCAATTTGAGCTAAAACGACAATACATCAACACTCTTCCCAAATTTCATGAATTTGAATCCGAGGGTGCATTCTTTTTCATAAGGGAATTTGAAGAAGTATGTCTAATGATGAAAATACCCAGCCTAAGAGTAGATGCCATTAAATTACGTTTTGTCCCATTCTCTTTAAAAAACTTAGCAAAGAAATGGCTCTACAGTCTAGAAGCCGGTTCCATATCATCATGGGATAATTTCGTCAAAGCCTTCTTAAAGAAGTTTTATCCCGTTCATAAAACTGCGCAAATTAGGAAAAGCCTCTTGCAGTTTAAGCAAATAGCCAACGAACCTTTATGGAAGTACTTCGAACATTTTAAGGACCTTCTTGCCAAGTTCCTTCACCAAGGGATAGAGAAATGGCGACTTTGTCAAGCTCTTTATGATGAATTAGAATATCAAACAAAAACCTTATTAGAATTCATGTGCCAAGGAGGATTTTTGAAAAAGAACGAAGACGAAGGATGGTTATTATATGAAGATTTGGCTAATAAGACCATCCAATGGGAACCAACTCCGAAAAAAATTTAGGACTAATGACCCTAGCTCTTCTAAAGGAGGTGTCCATTCTATTGAGGTAAACATAGCTACCGAAGCTAAACTAGCTGCTGTGATGCGAAGACTAAAAGCTCTTGAAACTAAGGAACTAGTCTCAGTGAACCAAGTCAGCTCAACACCTTCGGCGGGCTGTACTTATTGTCAAGCCATGAACCATGTGTTCGAGGAATGTCCCGTCTTTTTAGCTCATCAAATGTTGCCCGAGCATATGAATGCAGCCTTCACAAGGCCCGCTAACAATCCATATTCATCCACCTATAATCCCGATTGGAGAATCACACAAATTTCTCATGGAGCCCAAACAACAATGATCAACCAAGGCCAAAATTCTCCAACAATTTTCAACAATCTTCTTATCAACAAAATTTTCCCAACCAAAGTCTTCCACCCTCTTTTCAAAATTCACATATGGAAACAAGACTCTCCAATATGGAAAGAAAGGTAGACACTCTAGTTAAAAGCCAAGACACACTAGCTCAAGTCTTGACTAAGATAGAGATGCAACTGAATCAACAAGAAAGACAAAAGGGAACTCTACTAAGTCAACCATTGACAAACCATAGGAATCCTAGGCAAGCCAATGAGGCTCAAGACCCAAACCAGTGTAACTTGGTTCATACGTTGAGATCAGGGAAACAAGTTGATAATCAAGTATCCATGCCACTGGACCCAGCTCAATTATCTACTCCATCTAGTTCCACTCCATCTCCACAAAACTCCAAAGAAACTGAAGTTGATAAGTCAGCAAAACAAGTGCACCAACCTATAGCCCTATTTTTCAAGTAGGCTTTGGAGTAATAATAATGCAAATATGGAGAAAATGCTCGAGATGTTCAATCAAGTTAGGCTTAATATACCACTTCTTGATGCAATCCTACAGGTCTCTAGTTATGCCAAATTCCTTAAGGATATGTGCACCAAGAAAAGAAAGATAAATGTGCCCAAGAAGGTGTTTCTAGCCACTTAACATTAGTGAGCTATTGTCTAACCAGATCCCAGTCCCAGTCAAGTACAAAGACCCTGGTTGCCCCACCATTTCTTGCACAATAGGTCAAGTTGAAATTAGTAGAGCACTTCTCGATTTAGGAGCAAGCATTAATTAGCTTCCCTTCTCTGTATATCAACAACTTGGTTTAGGCAAACTCAGCCCAACTCAAGTTGCGATCCAGTTAGCTGATCGATCCATTAAAGTTCCAAGGGAGAGCTCAACGATGTCCTTATACGTATAGGAGAATTCATTTACCCAGTAGATTTCATTGTTTTAGAGACAAACCTGTGTCTAATCCTAGGTCCCAGACTCCCGGCATCTTAGGACGTCCGTTCCTAGCAACTGCTAACGCAATCATAAATTGTAAAAACGGATCCATGAGATTGACTTTTGGAGACATGACCAAGGAAGTCAATGTTTTCAACTTAGGTAAACACCCCTACGACATAAACGATCAACCCTTTAAGGTCAACTCTTAATTGAAAATGTGACTAGTGAGTATAGAGAGGAGATAGAACTAGAAGCAAGGTGTGATACTGAGTTGGAATCCGAGAATTTCAACCTTGATGAGATGGTCAATTCTACAATTGAGTGGGCATCAAGCCCGAGTTCGTTAGTTCAGGAGCCAATAAATCTTACTCATTCACCTATCGGGTCATCACCTTCCATAGAGTTAAAAATCTTCCCTAAGCATCTCAAATACGCCTACCTAGGTGAATAAGAGACTCTACCAGCTAGAGTTGCATCCAACTTAACTAACAGGCAAGAGGAAGATCTTATGAAAATCCTAAGGAAGCATCAGGAAGCCATTGGTTAGACAATGACCGACATAAAGGGATTAAGTCCAACTATAGTTTAACATCGAATCCATTTAAATGAAGAGGCAAAACCAACTAGGAAACCGTAGCGTAGGTTAAATCCTATCATGCAAGACGCGGTACGAGCTAAAACTTTTATATAATGGGATAATTTATCCTATTTCTGATAGCAATGGGTCAGCCCAGTCCATGCGGTACCTAAGAAATCTGGTTTTATAGTGGTAGAGAATGACAGACAAGAGTTAGTTCAAACAAGACTCCCTACAAAGATTCGAGTTTGCATTGGCTATCGTAAGTTAAATGCTGCCACCCGCAAAGATGATTGGTCGCTAATGTTACATATTTAATATCATATGTCCATACTTATTATAGAATAAAAGCCTGCATTGTCCTAATTAATTATTTGATTTATTTGCAGGCCCAATCTTTAAGGAGTTGAAGAGAAATGAGCCCAAAGCCCACCAAAATTCTGAATTAAATCAGAATTAATTCGCACTCACTAAATCAGGGCAAAATCAAGAGGTTGAAACCGGTTGAGAAGAATCCTCTCAGGATCGATCGATTAAAGCCAAAAATCCAAGGCCATTTCGTCAGAATTCTGGACCCAAACGAAGAAACAAACTGACGATAAAGGCAGAAGAAACTCCCAGAGAAACCCACCAATAGGGTGTGGCCATCTGGCCACACCCTGGCCGCGGAAACGCGGCCCAAGCCGCGTTTCCGCGGCTTTGTTGGGGAGTTAGGGGGAGCGTTTGCTCCCCCGATCTCCCCGGGATCCTGGTTGTTGGTTTTTTGGCCTATAAAAGGGCATTCTCTGTGCTGAAATTGGACGACCATGCAGATTAGGATTTAGCCTAGTTTTAATTCTTTGTAGTTTAGGTTTTTCTTTTCTTTTTATGTAACTTGTATGTAAACTTAGGGTAGAAGAAGATTCATGTAAGTAAGAGAGAGAGGCTGATGTTGAGAGTGACACCGATGTACCCTTCTCCTTTCTTCCATTGTCTCTGCAAGTAATAAAGGTAAAAGCTTCTTTTTATGTTTGTATTTTGTTTTGCTTTCCTCTTTCTCTTTCTACTTTACCTTGGTTGTATTTGTTGAGTTTACAAGTGAATTCTAAAGCGAGTATAACTAAGCTACGTGAGAGCCAGCGATAGTTCATGAAGACGTTCTCCTCTTCCAAGCTCCGCATCACTTCGTTCTTGGTATGCTTGACGATATAATGTGCACGGGGACTGAGCTCGAGTTTATGATCTATGCGTTGAACGCCTCCGAAGCAAAAAGGTAGAACTTGCAAAAGGTTTCCAAGTAAGTCATAAATCAACCTAGGTAAGTATTTCTTCACTCTTCATTCTTTCTTTTCTTTTCTTTCTTAGTTTAGATCACCAACCACCTCCTCCAACTCTTTCTTCTCCACTTCATTTGTACATCGTCGCTTCTTTCGTTTTCTGATTTTTTCACCTTCTTCATCTCTCGCTTTCTTCTTAACTTTAATATAATTCTTTTTCCATTTTCTTTTCTTAAGAAACAGAGAAGAACTATCGTTTTGTTTTCTTAAAGATTTCAATACAAGAACGTAAACGCTTCTATCGCAAAACCCTCCTTGTGGATCACGACCCGCATAGCCACTTGCTATAGCGGAAGAATTGAGCACTTGCACATCTTCTTTCTTAAGTTCTATAATCTCGTATTATGTGTGCATGTTTGACCTCAATCAAATTTTGGCGCCGTTGCCGGGGAGGGTAACGTTTCTATTGAAATCTGAATTTTTATTGAAAATTTTTTAGAACTAAACGAATTTTCTTCTCTGTTGCAGGTTATAGGGCAAGCAAAGCAGGAAATCAAAATTGCAGTAACATACAAGTGGCCTTGGGCCTCTGCTCTAGAAAGCAGAGACTACGTGCCCTCTGAATTGCCGCGTTTCCACGGCAAAAGCCGCGGATCCGCGGCAAGGACGAGTTGACTACTAACAGGTTTTTGCAGGGCTGCTTGCTTTGCAAATTCTAGTTTTCTGCAATTCTTTATTTCTTACATGCCATCACATAAGCCTGCTAATAATCAACAGTAAAATGTTTGTTGCAAAAGTTAAAAATTGATTAGACGTTTGTATTTTAGGCACGTGTCTTTTCAATTCCTTTATTTTACTGTTGAAGAGTGCTGGAGCAAGGTACGTATGCATTGCATTTAGCATAGGACTCACTTCTTGGTTGATTTATATCGCTTTGAGTGAATCTTACATATCTTGTACACTTGCACAAAATTATCTTAAGGGCACTAACCCATAACAAGATAAGATGGGGATTTAATCACCCTTCCTTAGCCCAAAAATCACATTCCAAGCACTCACTAACCCAAGCCTAACTAAAAATGAGTAGACGTTGGCCCTAGGGACATCTCGGACTCAATTAGAAGATTATCCTAAGGGAGAAAGGTGTTGGAACTTGACTCTTGCCAAATCAGTGTCTAGGAAAGGGATTAAGGGCCGAAAGCCCGAAGGTTGGTGGTTATTTAATTAAGGAACGTCTTTTGACGGAAAACCTCCCACCAACCTTGCCCTGACCTGGCTGATTAGCTTGTCGTCAAAGTCTACATTAAACCTCCCGTGGACAGTCTAACCAGTTAGGAGTCGTCTAGGTCTAGGTCTACCCTAACTTAGGTTAGAATTTTTTCTTTCTTGTTTGTTTATTTGTTTGCTTTTCTTTCTTTTTTGTGTGTATTCTATTGTGTGATATGGCTTATAATAATAATTTTTTCAACTTTAATAATAATCCATATTACACACCGAGTTCATTTTCGGATATTACCAACCCGGCATATCATGACTTTAACCAACCTAGTGTGCCGGATTGGTCTTATCCGAATCAATATAACCCATGTCCCCCATCTAATAACTATAATGTCCATAATAATTTCAACTCTTCACCGAGTCAGTGGGGATTCACCTCCCCCGAGCATAATTATCAACCAACTTGTCCTCCTTCTCCACCTAGTCCACAATATTTTCAAGAGTCATACTCAGTTCCACCCGTCCAAAATAGGAAACCATCAATTTTGGAAATGAGTATGCGTGAGTCCAAACACAAATCCCAAAATCTGATGGACTCACAATTTCACTACCACTTCCAAGACAATTCTTCATCTTTTCATCAAAACAATGAACCTATCAACTATGAAAAGATGTTTGAATCCATGACTCAGGCTCAAAACACTCGTAATCGTGACATAGATATGATGGTCGAATCTCTACGTTCTCACCGTTGGACCAGTTCTGATGTCACTAACCATTCTGTTAGAGCCGAAGAGTCATGTAGTTTTGGAAATCAAGATTCCATTTCAGAACAACCATTTGAACTTGCCCAAACTCCAAATTTTGAAAAAGATATTGACAGTTTAGCAAGTTTTCCTTTTCCTAAAATAGAACTTGAAAATGAATATGATCCTGAACCCCAACTTAGTGATTCAATTCTACTTCCTGATTCGATTATGACTCCGGTATCTTCACCTGATTTCAATCTTTTCCCGGAGTCAATATTAGATCCTGTACCAATTCATAATGAAATTGAATCACCCATCTTTGAGGATCATATTGAACTTGACCAATTATACACTTTTGAAGATCCTATTGACAAATTGGCAAGTTCTCAATTTTTTGATATTGAACTCAATGAGATATGTGACCTAAATTCCCAAATCTGTGATCCAGTTCAACTTTCTGAATCAATATTGACTCCTGTTTTGTTACCAAACTTGAGTAATATTTTAGAGTCAGTTTTGATTCCTCAACCTATCATTCATGAACTTGAATCACCAACATTAAGTCACATTCCATTGTTGGAAAATAATTGTTGACTTGAGTTTCAATTTCTTGACTTGGACCCTATTCCTGAACTTATTTCGACTCCTGAACTTTTACTTGACTTAAGTTACCTTCCTGAGTCGGTATTAGTTCCTGTACTTCCTGAGTCCAAGTCAATCATTCTATCATTTCATACTCCTTTCTGGGACGAGGTGGTTGACAAATTTGACTCCGAAATCAATTATGGAATATGGAAATTAGATGGGGTTAAATATTTAATAAAGATCCTTTATGGATACATCTTTTTAATGGGTTATATTAAAGATATTTCTGGTGGGTTCCTCCGAGACCCAAAAAAAGTTGATTGGCCGCATTTCGTGGACCAATCAGATCACCACTGGAACCACCACCTTAAGGTAACCATTTTCCTTCCCTTTCTTCTTTTTCATGCATCTATGCATTAATTCATACATTGAGGACAATGCATAAGATAGGTGTGGGGGAGGGTCTAACATAACTTTTCTTTTTCTTTAAAATAAAAAAAAATTAACATTTTTCTTTACTTTTAAAAACTTTTTGAAAAATAGAAATAATATTTTGACTTATTTTTGTAAGAAATTAAGCTAATTTTAAGGAATAGGAAAATCCAAATTAGGATTTCTTATACTTGGTCAAAATAAGATTATTTGTTTGATTTTTAGAGTTAGGAAGATAATTTGTCAAAGTAATTTGGTCTTGATCTTTACCTTGATGAAATATGCACACTTCATATACTTACACACTTAGGGTTCAAAAACAAAGATTTTTATGCCTTATAAAAAAAAAACAAGTCTAATTATTGATTAGCTAGGTGCTTTGGCCTAAGCAAGCCTTAGTATTTATGCGAAAGATGATTAGATAAGTTTGAAAAGAAAAATCCTCTGATTACGCTGGGTATTTGTGCCTAATAAAGCATAAGTATTCACGCCTAAAAGAGGTTCATATAATAAAATCCTTAGTTTTGTGGCCTTGTTTGCTCGAGTCCTTAAGTCCTTGGGGGTGTTTTCTCACCTGGTGCCCTAAGACCGTTTGGTTTGGGAGTCATCGATTAGAGGCTCGTTACATGGGCAGATTAGAAAGCCTAATAGAACTAAGGAATAATACCACCAAAAAAAAAAGTATATATAAATAAATAAGGCATAAGAGTTAGAGTTAATGAACCCTTAGTCAAAATTTTCACATTCACAAGGTGCATATAACTTAGGGTAAAGTAATAGACTAGATGAGAAGTACAATTTGACTCCTTACTTTGATTGATAACAAATTTTTGAATAGAGACTAAGTTTAGGAATGAAAAATTCGGTTTTCCTATAACTTATAGATTGCTTAGATCTTACAATCATATTTCAAATATTTTTCTCCTTCAAAATGCTTTTCGAAAATAATAACTCTTTGTTTCCCTTTCTTTATGGATTTTGTGGGTGTAATCCGCTGAAAACCCTCATGAGACAAAACTCGTCCTCTAGGGGAAACTTAGAGGTTTAACGGCTTGTTGCACATGCTCAGTGCAATCGCGTGACCTGCGAAAGTGGTCTAATAATCCTTAGTATAGTTTAGTTGTTTTGCTCGAGGACGAGCAAAAGATAGGTATGGGGTGTGATTGGTCTCTAATGTTGCATATTTAATATCATATGTCCATACTTATTATAGAATAAAAGCCTGCATTGTCCTAATTAATTGTTTGATTTATTTGCAGGCCCAATCTTTAAGGAGTTGAAGAGAAATGAGCCCAAAGCCCACCAAAATTCTGAATTAAATCAGAATTAATTCGCACTCACTAAATCAGGGCAAAATCAAGAGGTTGAAACCGGTTGAGAAGAATCCTCTCAGGATCGATCGGTTAAAGCCAAGAATCCAAGGCCATTTCGTCAGAATCCTGGACCCAAACGAAGAAACAAACTGAAGATAAAGGCAGAAGAAACTCTCAGAGAAACCCACCAACAGGGTGTGGCCATCTGGCCACACCCTGGCCGCGGAAACGCGGCCCAAGCTGCGTTTCCGCGGCTTTGTTGGGGAGTTAGGGGGAGCGTTTGCTCCCCTGATCTCCCCGGGATCCTGGTTGTTGGGTTTTTGGCCTATAAAAGGGCATTCTCTGTGCTGAAATTGGACGACCATGCAGATTAGGATTTAGCCTAGTTTTAATTCTTTGTCGTTTAGGTTTTTCTTTTCTTTTTATGTAACTTGTATGTAAACTTAGGGTAGAAGAAGATTCATGTAAGTAAGAGAGAGAGGCTGATGTTGAGAGTGACACCGATGTACCCTTCTCCTTTCTTCCATTGTCTCTGCAAGTAATAAAGGTAAAAGCTTCTTTTTATGTTCGTATTTTGTTTTGCTTTCCTCTTCCTCTTTCTACTTTACCTTGGTTGTATTTGTTGAGTTTACAAGTGAATTCTAAAGCGAGTATAACTAAGCTACGTGAGAGCCAGCGATAGTTCATGAAGATGTTCTCCTCTTCCAAGCTCTGCATCACTTCGTTCTTGGTATGCTTGACGATATAATGTGCACGGGGACTGAGCTCGAGTTTATGATCTATGCGTTGAACGCCTCCGAAGCAAAAAGGTAGAACTTGCAAAAGGTTTCCAAGTAAGTCATAAATCAACCTAGGTAAGTATTTCTTCACTCTTCATTCTTTCTTTTCTTTCTTTCTTAGTTTAGATCACCAACCACCTCCTCCAACTCTTTCTTCTCCACTTCATTTGTACATCGTCGCTTCTTTTGTTTTCTGATTTTTCCACCTTCTTCATCTCTCGCTTTCTTCTTAACTTTAACATAATTCTTTTTCCATTTTCTTTTCTTAAGAAACAGAGAAGAACTATCGTTTTGTTTTCTTAAAGATTTCAATACAAGAACGTAAACGCTTCTATCCCAAAACCCTCCTTGTGGATCACGACCCGCATAGCCACTTGCTATAGCGGAAGAATTGAGCACTTGCACATCTTCTTTCTTAAGTTCTATAATCTCGTATTTTGTGTGCAGTTTGACCTCAATCAAAAGACCATTTTCCTCTTCCATTTATCGACCAAATGCTTGAATGATTAGCTGGCCACGAGTATTATTGTTTCTTAGATGGTTACTCGGGGTATAACCAAATCCCTATAGCTCTGGAGGACCAAGAGAAAACAACGTTCACGTGTCCATTTGGGACTTTTGCCTATCGCCGAATGCCTTTCGGTTTATGCAATGCCCCTACAACATTTTAATGTTGCATATTAAGCTTATTCTCTGACATGGTTGAACATTTCTTAGATATCTTCATGGACGATTTCTCCGTCTATGGAGACTCTTTCGACCAATGCCTCCATCATCTAGAACTTGTGCTGAAACGATGCATAGAAAAGGATTTGACCTTAAATTGGGAGAAGTGTCACTTTATGGTACAACAAGAGATTGTCCTAGGTCATGAGATCTCTAGGAAAGGAATTGAAGTGGACAAGGCGAAGATAGAGGTCATAGCCAAGCTTCCCACACCAAAATGTGTGAAAGACATCTGTTCCTTCTTAGGACACGCCGGTTTCTATCGTAGGTCATCAAGGATTTTAGTAAAACTGTTAGACCCTTAACAAGCCTTTTACCTAAAGACGTGCCCTTCATCTTTGATGACGAATGTCTTAACGCATGGTAAAAGCTCAAAATGGAACTTATCTCTGCGCCAATAGTTTCTGCCCCGGATTGGTCCAAGCCATTTGAGATTATGTGCGACGCTTCTGATTTCGCCATAGGCGCTGTCTTAGGACAACGCATAGATAACAAGCAACATGTAATCTATTATTCAAGTAGGATGCTTAATGATGCCCAAGTGAACTATATTACAACCAAGAAAGAATTCTTGGCAGTAGTGTTCACATTGAAGAAATTTCGCCCATACCTAGTTGGGACCAAAACCACAATATTCACCGACCATTCTCCACTTCGATACCTAATGCTCAAAAAGGACGCGAAGGCTCGATTCATTCGTTGGATCCTCCTCCTCCAATAGTTTGATCTCGAAATTCGAGATAAAAAAGGTGTTGAAAATATCATCATTGATCATCTCTCTCGTGCTCCAAACGCCCCTTCCAACGAGTTGCCAATCAATGATAACTTCTCCGATGAACAACTTTTCGCTACTTTTAGGGAACCATGGTATGCTGATATAGTTAACTACTTAGTCATAAACCAAACCCCATCCCATTGGTCAAAACAAGACGTATATTGATTCTTATCTCAAGTCCGGTATTTCATTTGGGAGGAACCTTATCTTTTTAAATATTGTTCCGACCAAATCATTAGGAGATGTATTCCTGATGAGGAAGTAAAGAGTGTTCTAACCTTCTGTCATGAATTCGCATGCGGTGGAAATTTTGGTCCCCGAAAAATAGCTGAAACAGTTATACAGAGCAGGTTCTATTGGCCCACTTTGTTTAAAGATGCATTTGACTTTTACAAACTTGCACAAGATGCCAAATGATAGGAAGAATTTCTAAACGTAATATGATGCCCCTAAACCCAATTCTAGAAGTAGAACTCTTTGATGTTTGGGGCATTAATTTTATGGGTCCCCTTCCTAATTCATTTGGGCACCAATACATCTTGTTGGCTGTAGATTACGTATCCAAATGGGTTGAAGTCATCCCTTGCAAGATAAATGACAACAAAGTTGTCAAGTTCTTGAAAGAAAACATCTTTTCACACTTTGGAACCCCTCGTGCCATAATTAGTGATAATGATACACATTTTTGTAATATAACTTTTGAAGCTCTTATGCGAAAATATGTCATAACACACAAGTTATTCACACCTTACCATCTTCAAACCAGTGGGCAGGTAGAAGTCTCAAATAGGCAAGTTAAGCTTATCTTGGAGAAAACTGTGAATCAAAACAGGAAAGACTGGTCCACCAAATTGGTGGATGCCTTGTGGGCTGTAACGCCCCGATCCCACGGATACGGAGACGTCACTGCGACGTATATACGTAGGTCAGAAAGTGCCCCACGTATATACGCTAAGCATTTAGTACAACAAGGATCAGAGTACACGACAAAGCGTGGTATACATACATATGCCAACTTAAAAAGTACAAATACAAAGTTATACAGGATATGATAAACTATCACACATTACATGTGTCTTTTATCATAACCAAGTCCAAAAGTAAGATTTACAATATGTATACAAAAAGCTCACGAGGTGGATGAAGATCCCGTGAGTCAAAATGAGAAGACTGGCACGAAGAACAGGAACTAGTCTGCCTGCTCACTAAGATAAGCTTGATCCTCTGTGGATGGCTCCACTTCGATCCAAGCTTCGGAACCTGAACATACAAATCCAAGGGAGTCAGGACCTCCCAACAATGAACAGACTACAGCCAAATGGCTAAGAGACATGAATAAGAAAGATAGAACAACATAATGAATATCAATTAGCAAGAAATGAAAGCATGAAGAAATAAAGTCAGAATACAATGAATCCACAGTTAGAGTCTATTATTATTATTACTTGTATTACTGTGATATCTAGCTATGTGACCCAGCGTCCCAGCGCACATAGATCCATATCCTAGTAAAGCAAGGTTGTTATTGGAAACCAGCGGGATTATCAACGAACTATGTTTACAGTGGGTCCCGTACATGCCCGGGACAACGGTCCAGGATTGCTCCGTTGCTTGGTGACGGAAACCAGCCGCTAGGCTAACAGGAGGGACTTATGTATGCCCTTATCATGATGGTACCAGTAAGGAGGGAGCAAGCACTCCCCTCGGTCCCCTGGAGGCCCTCAGGTCAGACCGGAAATATGATTGTACAATATACCTAATACCACTGTAAACACGAACACATATCGATATCCGCACGTTTCCCCCGACCCACATGTAAGTTTGGTCCATTTTATACAAAAGTCATGTGTATCATGCTTGGTGTTAAGTGATGGCATGATGAAATGGAGATATTCCTTATTTAACAAGTTATGAAGTAAGACTATATAACAACAAGTCATGAAGTAGCAAGAGGTAGCATCCATCAAGTAATAGGTCATGAGGTACCAGTCATGAAGCATAAAAAAGAATAATATATCCCACATGCATCAAGGGTATGATCCAAATTCAGAAAAGAAATCAACTATAATAAACAGCCTAAATTAGTCGACTAGGTGGAATGATTAGTCGACTAATAGAGGTTTCTAGTCGACTAACAGTCTGGACTAGTCGACTAAAACTGGGAAACAGAGAGTTGGGTTTCTGTTTCAGGAAAAGTTAGTCGACTAGGGTGGAAAGGGTAGTCGACTAACAGTGAACTCAAGTCGACTAACAGATACGTAAGTCGACTAAAACTGAGATACAGAGAGATGGGTTTCTGATTCAGGAAAAGTTAGTCGACTAGGGTGGAAAGAGTAGTCGACTAACAGTGATCTATAGTCGACTAATAGTCAAGATAAGTCGACTAAAACTGTGTTCCAGAAAAGGTTACGTTTCAAATAAGGGTTTCTAGTCGACTAATCCCTAGGTCAAGTCGACTAATCGTGGTCTGAAAACAGCGTACAGAACAGAATTTGATGGTTGAATTTGAAGGCCAAAAGCATGATTTTGAAGGCACAAGTGCACATGAATTGTAAACACAAGTATACTAAAGAGTTTACAAGTCTTGGTGAGTAAAAATACTCACAAGGAATGGTTAATTGAAGCTTTAAGCGTTCCGAAAAGATCGTTGTCGACGAACTTGATCCTCGGCGATATAACCGACGAAGAAAGCTATGATCTCAATTCCAAAGTAGTGGTAGTTGAAGAGGAGATGAAGACTTAGGTGAGCTTTTGGAGTTGGTGGTGGAGTTTGAGATGGAGGAGGATTTGGTGAGGGCAATTTCTTTGGTGAAGTGAAGAAAAAGGAAAAGAAATGTAAAGGAAATGTTTATATAGGTTTTAGATTTTGTAAAGGAGTTGCAAATATGGTAGATGAGAGGGGGTTTTTGCAAATAGGGGAGGTGAGAGGTGTCCCTCTTTTGGCCACTTGGCCGGCCATGGAAGAGAGAGAGAAAGAGGGGCATTAATGAGGAAGTAGGTGGAAGTGTGTGGAGAGGAAAAAGTTGGAATTTTGGAAAATTGGAATTTTGGAAAATGGGAAGCTTGTGGCTTGTGGAGGAGGAAGAGAAATAAAGAAAAAGGAAAAAGAAAAGAATTTTAAAAGGAGAAGATATTTTCTTTGGCTTGGAAAAATATTGAAAAGACATCCCGGGTTTAAGTCGAAGATGCGGAAAACATTTCGGAAAATACCGAAATCGTCCCGAAATCAAGTATCTCGGAACGACTCGTAAAATTTACCGAAAATCAAGAATAATATTTTAAGACTCATGGTGAAATTCGTTTGGAGAAATAATTTATAGTTTTTAAACTAAAAATCCCGGAATCAGTTAGCTACCGACTCCGTTGGAATTTTCATAAAATTATAAAATTCCCAGAAAAAGTATTTAGATAAGAAATGTGATTCTAAGAAATAATGCCTAAAGGACCTTCTAGAAATTCCAATTAGTTTGTAAAATAAAAATCCGAGAATCGATCAGCGACACTGGTCGACACCGGTTTTGAAGAAATTTAATTAAATTCTGGAAAATTCCAGAAAATCATATAAAATCTAAAGTATTGGAAAATAATATTTAAAATTAAATTCAGTCAATTACAGGAAGTAAATCGAGAAATACGATCGGAAAACTGAATACGCAACTAAGTACGTATTCCAGGAACGGGGTATTACAATCCATCCACCTTACAAAAATTTCGTCCTCGAAATTTCAGAAAGTGAAAGGTAACAGTAAGGAAGGATGAGAAGAAGGATAACAGTAGAGAAGGATAGAAAGAAGGAATCTTACCAATTAAGTTGTGAAGAGTTGCGGGTAACGCTCACGGATAACATCCTCTCGTTCCCACGTGGCCTCTCCTGGCGCATGTCTGTTCCAAGACACCAACACTAATGGTATTGCCTTATTCTTCAATGTCTTGACACTTCTGTCCAAAATGGTCCTCGGTTGCTCTTGATATGACAAATCCGGTTGTAGTTCCAGTTCGGAG
Organism: Agave tequilana; assembly: GCA_038442645.1. Lineage (NCBI taxonomy): Eukaryota > Viridiplantae > Streptophyta > Magnoliopsida > Asparagales > Asparagaceae > Agave > Agave tequilana. The sequence goes on from JAVJIF010000873.1 coordinate 529,010, forward strand.
TGATCCAGGATATGACTATCATCCTTGACATACTTCCTCAACTGCGATACACGGAATACATTGTGAACTCCGTCCAACGATGGCGGTAACGCCAATCGATAAGACACATCTCCCACACGGTCCAAAATCTCGAATGGGACGATATATCTCGGACTAAGCTTTCCACGAGTACCGAACCGGATTACTCCCTTTGTAGGTGATATCTTCAAAAACACATGATCTCCTATCTGGAATTCCAATGGCCTTCTCTGAGTGTCAGCCCAACTTTTCTGCCGACTCTGAGCTGCCCTGAGGTGATCTCTGATGATTCTGACTTTATCTGTTGTCTGAATCAGGATCTCTGGCCCCAAAAGTCTCCTCTCACCGACTTCATCCCAACAAATCGGTGACCTACACTTCCTCCCATACAATGCCTCAAAAGGTGCCATCTTGATACTTGCCTGATAGCTGTTATTATAAGAAAATTCAGCCAGATGAAGATGGTCTTCCCATGATCCATTGAATTCAATCATGCAAGCCCGCAACATGTCTTCAAGAATCTGGATAGTCCTCTCAGATTGTCCGTCTGTCTGCGGGTGATATGAAGTACTGAATTTCAGACGAGTTCCTAGACTTGCTTGGAGACTTTCCCAGAAATGAGATCTGAATCTAGTGTCTCTGTCTGATACAATACTAACTGGAACTCCATGTAGACGAACTATCTCCTTCATGTACTTGTCTGCCAAAACCTCTGTTGTCTGACCTACTCTGAATGGTATGAAGTGAGCTGATTTGGTGAGGCGATCAATGATTACCCATACAGCATTATTACCCTTAGGACTACGAGGTAATGCCGTAACAAAATCCATGGTGATGTGCTCCCACTTCCATTCGGGTATTGGTAAGGGTTGTAGAAGTCCAGCTGTCCTCTGATGTTCTATCTTTATCTGCTGACAAACTAAGCACTTGGCTACATACTGGGCTATCTCCCTTTTCATAGCATTCCACCAAAACTGCTTCTTCAAGTCTTGATACATTTTGGTTCCCCTGGGTGTATGGAATAGGCTGAACTGTGTGCTTCTGCTAGAATCTTCTGTCGAACTTCTCCTTGGGGAACACAAATTCTGCTACCAAAATACAAGGCATCATCCGGATGAATACTGATATCAGTCCTCAATCCAGCCTCGACTTGAGCTCGGAATTGCTGTAATCTGGGGTCTTCCTTTTGAGCTTCCTTGATCTCATCTATCAAGGCTGACTGAATCTGCAAAGTCATGAACTGTCCTGCCTTATCAGTTCCTTGAACTATCATCAAGTCCAATCTTATGATGTCTTGAATCAACTCCTTCTGCTGAGTAATTTGGACTAGTACTCTATTCTCTGGCTTCCTGCTCAGTGCATCTGGTACTGTATTGACCTTGCCCGGATGATATTGCAAGTCTATATCATAGTCCGCCATTAGCTCAAGCCACCGCCTCTGCCTCATGTTCAATTCCTTCTGTGTGAAAATATATTTGAGGCTCTTGTGATCCGTGTATATCAACACTTTGTCTCCCAGAAGATAATGCCTCCAGATCTTTAAGGCAAATATAACAGCTGCTAGCTCCAAGTTATGAGTTGGGTAATTCCGCTCATGAGTCTTCAGTTGCCTAGATGCATATGCTATGACATGATCATGTTGCATTAGTACACACCCTAGGCCTTTTCCGGATGCATCACTGTAGATGACCATCCCTCCTCTTCCTGAGGGAGTCCTCAAGATTGGAGCTGAAATGAGTCTTTGCTTCAATTGCTCAAAGGCTGCAGTACATTCTTCTGTCCATATGTACCTTTCCCCTTTCCGGGTGAGCTTGGTCAACGGGGCAGCAATCTTAGAGAAATCTTGGACAAAGCGTCTGTAATATCCGGCTAGTCCAATAAAACTCTTAATCTCAGTCACCGTCTTGGGAATAGGCCAATCCTTCACTGCCTGGACTTTGCTGGGATCAACTGAAATTCCTTCTGCTGAAACCATGTGTCCAAGGAAGGCTATACTGTCCAGCCAAAAGTCACACTTGCTCCTCTTAGCATGAAGCTGCTCCTGCTGGAGAGTCTGCAATACTATCCTCAAGTGTTCTGCATGCTCCCTGTTGCTCTTTGAATAGATCAAGATGTCATCTATAAAAACAACTACAAACTGATCCAAATAGGGCGAGAACACTCTGTTCATCAAATCCATGAAAACTGAAGGGGCATTGGTGACTCCGAAAGGCATAACTAGAAACTCATAGTGGCCATAACGGGTCCTGAATGCCGTCTTCGGAATATCCTCTTTCCTCACCCTAAGCTGATGGTAACCCGATTGTAAATCTAATTTAGAGAATACTCGGGCTCCATGAAGCTGATCAAACAGATCATCAATCCTTGGTAAGGGATACTTGTTCTTGATGGTAACTTTGTTCAATTCTCTATAATCAATACAAAGCCTTTTACCACCATCCTTCTTGTTTGCCAATAATACTGGAGCTCCCTATGGTGAAGTGCTTGGCCGAATCAATCCCTTATCAGAGTATTCCTGCAGCTGCTTCTTTAAAATCTCTAACTCCGTCGGTGCCATCCTGTACGGAGCCTTGGATATAGGAGCTGCTCCAGGAACTGTATCAATAGAGAACTCAATCATCCTTTCAGGTGGAAGTCCTGAGATTTCAGCAAACACTCCCGGGAATTCATCCCACACCGGTATTCCCTTCTTCTGAATCTCCGAAGTAGTCATCCGAGTCTTTCTCTTGGTAGACTTCACTTCTCCACTAAATTGGAATTCAGGCTGAAGAGGGATTCTGAAATTAATCTTCTTCTCCCTACAGTCAATAACTGCATAATATTGACTGAGCCAGGTCATGCCTAAGATTACGTCGTACCCTTTGGTGTCTAGTACGAGCATATCTATGGCTAAGGTCTTGCCACAAAGTTCTACTGGACAATCAGCACAAACTCTAGTAGATATGACTACTCCATTCCCTGTACTAATCTCCCATTTGTGGTCTAAAGATTTAACAGGTATAGAATGCAATGCCACAAAATGATCTGAGATATAACAATGAGAAGCACCGGAATCGAAGAGAGCTAAAACAGGTTTTGAATGTACTCTGATGTTACCTGTTATCACTTCCTCAGAAGTCTCAGCCTCTTCTTCCGTCAGATTATAAGCTTGACCCTTCCACGCCCTGCTGCAGTCCTAGCTCCTCTCTGAACTGGGCGAATAGCTTGCTGTGAAGGAGGGGGAAGAGCTCTCCTAATCACCGGTCCCTGGTTCCTCTGTCTAAGTGGCCCTGGAAGTACTCTCTGTCCATTTGGTCCCTGCAGTGCTGGCAAAGCTTGGCCGGCTATCCCCATTCTTCTGTGTGGACAGGCTTCGATGGAATGGTCACGGGAACCACACACCAGGCACAACCCATTTGCCCTACGGCAATTCTGTCGAATGTGACCTGGTTTCTGACAATAGCTACAGAAGGATAATGGTTGGGCCGTCTGGTAGGGAGCTGGTCGGAATGGTTGCCTCATTGTCTGAACCTTTGCTGCTCTGTATGGGCCTCCTCTTCCCATTGGTGCAAATGGCCTCTTCATGGCCTGGTTCCTCATCTGGTTCACTTGCTTCTTCTCTAGCCCACGCTCCACTTCTCGAGCTATGGTGAGAACTTCTGAATAAGTCTTCAGCTGCTGGGGCATTAAGAAGACCTGGCTGTCCATCTGCAAGCCCTGCTGAAATCTACTTGCCCGCTTCTCCTCATCAGTTACCATGTATGGAGCAAAGCGGCTAAGTCTGAGAAATTCCGCGGCATACTCGTCCACGGACCTATTCCATTGCTGAAGTCTGATAAACTGCTCTTCCATGTCCTTCTGAGCAGTGGCAGGGAAGAATCTGCTATAGAAACTCTTGGAGAATGTGTCCCAGGTGACAGGCTTCTCCAATCTTGCCTCCTCAGCTAGCCACCATGTTCTGGCTATATCCTTCAGTTGAATCTTGGCAACCTCTACTTGATTTTCCTTTGGAACTCGAGCTGCATTCAACAAGTCTGAGGTATCTGTCAGCCATTGCTCAGCATCCAGGGGTTTCTCTTCACCCGTGAATATGGCTGGTTGCAGCCGTCTGAAGTCTGAAATATTTCCCGGCCTCTGTTCCTTTGGAGCTGCTAACTCTTGCCGAAGGAGTTCCGTCTGTTGCTGCTGGTTCTCCATCATTGTCTGAATAACCCTCAGAATATCGACATTCTCTCCCGCAGGTCCATTTGATGCTTGTCCAGAGTTGTTACGACCCGTCCTTCTCTCCATACCGAATTGGGGAAAAGATAACTGGAATTGGAAAAATGAAAGGAGTTTAGGACACAAGGGAAGGAATCAAGAAGGACTAGATAACTTTGTACATTGTAGTTGGCAATAGCAAATTTCATTAATTTGCTGCTTGATTGTACTATAGGTGTGAGAGCCTAGGCTCTGATACCAACCTGTAACGCCCCGATCCCACGGATACGGAGACGTCACTGCGACGTATATACGTAGGTCAGAAAGTGCCCCCACGTATATACGCTAAGCATTTAGTACAACAAGGATCAGAGTACACGACAAAGCGTGGTATACATACATATGCCAACTTAAAAAGTACAAATACAAAGTTATACAGGATATGATAAACTATCACACATTACATGTGTCTTTTATCACAACCAAGTCCAAAAGTAAGATTTACAATATGTATACAAAAAGCTCACGAGGTGGATGAAGATCCCGTGAGTCAAAATGAGAAGACTGGCACGAAGAACAGGAACTAGTCTGCCTGCTCACTAAGATAAGCTTGATCTCTGTGGATGGCTCCACTTCGATCCAAGCTTCGGAACCTGAACATACAAATCCAAGGGAGTCAGGACCTCCCAACAATGAACAGACTACAGCCAAATGGCTAAGAGACATGAATAAGAAAGATAGAACAACATAATGAATATCAATTAGCAAGAAATGAAAGCATGAAGAAATAAAGTCAGAATACAATGAATCCACAGTTAGAGTCTATTATTATTATTACTTGTATTACTGTGATATCTAGCTATGTGACCTAGCGTCCCAGCGCACATAGATCCATATCCTAGTAAAGCAAGGTTGTTATTGGAAACCAGCGGGATTATCAACGAACTATGTTTACAGTGGGTCCCGTACATGCCCGGGACAACGGTCCAGGATTGTTCCGTTGCTTGGTGACGGAAACCAGCCGCTAGGCTAACAGGAGGGACTTATGTATGCCCTTATCATGATGGTACCAGTAAGGAGGGAGCAAGCACTCCCTCGGTCCCCTGGAGGCCCTCAGGTCAGACCGGAAATATGATTGTACAATATACCTAATACCACTGTAAACACGAACACATATCGATATCCGCACGTTTCCCCCGACCCACATGTAAGTTTGGTCCATTTTATACAAAAGTCATGTGTATCATGCTTGGTGTTAAGTGATGGCATGATGAAATGGAGATATTCCTTATTTAACAAGTTATGAAGTAAGACTATATAACAACAAGTCATGAAGTAGCAAGAGGTAGCATCCATCAAGTAATAGGTCATGAGGTACCAGTCATGAAGCATAAACAAGAATATATATCCCACATGCATCAAGGGTATGATCCAAATTCAGAAAAGAAATCAACTATAATAAACAGCCTAAATTAGTCGACTAGGTGGAATGATTAGTCGACTAATAGAGGTTTCTAGTCGACTAAAACTGGGAAACAGAGAGTTGGGTTTCTGTTTCAGGAAAAGTTAGTCGACTAGGGTGGAAAGGGTAGTCGACTAACAGTGAACTCAAGTCGACTAACAGATACGTAAGTCGACTAAAACTGAGATACAGAGAGATGAGTTTCTGATTCAGGAAAAGTTAGTCGACTAGGGTGGAAAGAGTAGTCGACTAACAGTGATCTATAGTCGACTAATAGTCAAGATAAGTCGACTAAAACTGTGTTTCAGAAAAGGTTACGTTTCAAATAAGGGTTTCTAGTCGACTAATCCCTAGGTCAAGTCGACTAATCGTGGTCTGAAAACAGCGTACAGAACAGAATTTGATGGTTGAATTTGAAGGCCAAAAGCATGATTTTGAAGGCACAAGTGCACATGAATTGTAAACACAAGTATACTAAAGAGTTTACAAGTCTTGGTGAGTAAAAATACTCACAAGGAATGGTTAATTGAAGCTTTAAGCGTTCCGAAAAGATCGTTGTCGACGAACTTGATCCTCGGCGATATAACCGACGAAGAAAGCTATGATCTCAATTCCAAAGTAGTGGTAGTTGAAGAGGAGATGAAGACTTAGGTGAGCTTTTGGAGTTGGTGGTGGAGTTTGAGATGGAGGAGGATTTGGTGAGGGCAATTTCTTTGGTGAAGTGAAGAAAAAGGAAAAGAAATGTAAAGGAAATGTTTATATAGGTTTTAGATTTTGTAAAGGAGTTGCAAATATGGTAGATGAGAGGGGGTTTTTGCAAATAGGGGAGGTGAGAGGTGTCCCTCTTTTGGCCACTTGGCCGGCCATGGAAGAGAGAGAGAAAGAGGGGCATTAATGAGGAAGTAGGTGGAAGTGTGTGGAGAGGAAAAAGTTGGAATTTTGGAAAATTGGAATTTTGGAAAATGGGAAAGCTTGTGGCTTGTGGAGGAGGAAGAGAAATAAAGAAAAAGGAAAAAGAAAAGAATTTAAAAAGGAGAAGATATTTTCTTTGGCTTGGAAAAATATTGAAAAGACATCCCGGGTTTAAGTCGAAGATGCGGAAAACATTTCGGAAAATACCGAAATCGTCCCGAAATCAAGTATCTCGGAACGACTCGTGAAATTTACCGAAAATCAAGAATAATATTTTAAGACTCATGGTGAAATTCGTTTGGAGAAATAATTTATAGTTTTTAAACTAAAAATCCCGGAATCAGTTAGCTACCGACTCCGTTGGAATTTTCATAAAATCATAAAATTCCCAGAAAAAGTATTTAGATAAGAAATGTGATTCTAAAAAATAATGCCTAAAGGACCTTCTAGAAATTCCAATTAGTTTGTAAAATAAAAATCTGAGAATCGATCAGCGACACTGGTCGACACCGGTTTTGAAGAAATTTAATTAAATTCAGGAAAATTCCAGAAAATCATATAAAATCTAAAGTATTGGAAAATAATATTTAAAATTAAATTCGGTCAATTACAGGAAGTAAATCGAGAAATACGATCGGAAAACTGAATACGCAACTAAGTACGTATTCCAGGAACGGGGTATTACATGGGCATATAGGACCGCCTTTAAAACGATTCTAGGAATGTCTTCTTAAGGTTAGTCTTTAGAAAGGCTTGCCACCTTCCTGTTGAGTTAGAACATCGAGCCTTATAGGCAATTAAGCAGCTGAATTTTGATCTAGATCGCTTCAAAAATTGTAAATTTCTGAACTTGAGGAGTTAAGGAACGAAGCGTATGAAAATGCAAAGATTATGAAAGATAGGGTAAGATTTTTCATGATAAGTTCATCATGAGAAAAACTTTTGTCCAAGGACAAAAGGTCTTACTCTATAATTCTAGACTTCACCTTTTTTCAGGAAAGTTGAAATCAAGATGGACAGGGCCTTTCGTTGTTAAGACTGTGTTTCCACATGGAGCCATAAAGATATACGACCGTAAGAATAGAAATAAATCAAGGTAAATAGTCAACGTCTGAAACCGTTTTTGGAATCAGTACCGGAAGCAGACACAACCATGGGTTTGACCCAATGTATCGGTAACTCTACTTCTCTTCCAGTTCATTTCATGCATTTATACATACATGCATACATTGGGGACAATGCATAAGATAAGTGTGGGGGAAGGTACTAACGCTTAATTTCATTAAAAAATAATAATAAATTAAAAATATATAATAATAATAAATAAATAAATAAATAAAAATATATATTTGAAAAAGGAAACAATATTTTAACTTATCTTTTGAAAGAAATCCAAGTTAATTTTAGGAATTAGGAAAATCATGATTAGGATTTCTAAAAACTTGGTCAAAATAAAATAAATTGTTGGATTTTTAAGTATAGGAGGAAAAATTGAATAAGTAATTAGTCTTAATTTTTACCTTAATGAAATGTGCATACCTAATACACTTACACATCTAGGATTCTAAGACAGACTCTTGTGCATTATAAAATATATATATATATATATATATAATAATAATATAAATAAAATAATAATAATAAAAAAATTCACTAATTAAGCTGGATACATGTGCCTCAAGAAGAATAAGTATTCACGCCTAAAGGTGATTTTATAAATAAAGTCCTTAGTTTTGTGGCCTAGTTCACTCGAGTCCTTAAGTCCGTGGGGTGTTTTCTCACCCGATGCCCTAAAATCGACTGGTTTGAGAGCCACCGATCATAGGCTTGCTACATGGGTGAATTAGAAAGCCTAAGAAAACTAAAAAAAATATTATCTATATATGTATTAACACATCTAATAGTCAATTAGTTAGGTATAAGGGCCTCAAGAAGCCTTGATACTTATACAAAAGAAAATTAGATGATTTATACATATTAATATATATATATATATATATATATATATATATATAATATATATATATATATATATATATATATATATATATATATATATAAATATATATAATAAAGAGGCATGGGAGTCCAAGTTAAAGAATCCCTAGTAAAGATTCATATTCACAAGGATGCATATGACTTAGGGTAACAAAAGAGACTATATAAAAATTCAATTTTAATCCTCACCTAAAATTGATAACGAATTATTGTATAGAGATTAAGTTCAAGAATGAATAAAAATGATAATCTTAAAACTTATAGATTGCTTAGTTTCTTCAAACATAATTCAAATATTTCTCTCCTTTTTCAAAATAAAAAAATTAAATTAAATTAATCACTAATATTTCTTTTTATTTTATGGATTTTGTGGGTGTAATCACTGAAAACCCTCACGAGACAACACTCGTCCTCTAGGGGTAGCCTAGAGGTTTAACGGCTTGTTACACGTGCTAAGTGTAACCGTGATTCCTACGAAAGTGAGTTAGGATAGGTTAGTTTTTATTTTTTCTTTTTCTTTTTATTTTTACTTGAGGACGAGCAAAAAAATAAGTGTGGGAGTGTGATAGGTAGTCATAAGTGCATATTTATCATCATATTTATCATCATATTTTCCTACGTATTCTTTTATAAAGCACTGCTACGTAACGTTTTATTGTTTAATGTTGTGCAGGTCTTGAGTAATTAAAGAATAAATAAATGAAGCACAATTGAAGCCCAAAAAGCCCACAAGCCCACATGCATGATTTATTTTAGTAATTTAGAAGCTTATATCTTATCTAACCTAATCTAAACATGAATTTTAAATTATTAATTTAAAATCTAGGGAGGAGGAGGGAGGATAAAGTAGGACTCCTAATTGCTATTCAAATCAAGAGGAGAAAGATAGAATAAGATGAATCCTTATCCTAAAACAGAGATGAACTTCTACTTGAAACTGATTGCTTGCACTACAAGATAAAGATAAAGGAGAGCAAGACTTGAAGATAAAGATAAAGGGACCAAATTCTTTTCGAATTCAGATTTTTGATAACTTGCTTCCCAAGTTATCTCGAATTCTCAAGATCGTGGGTCAGAATGTAGAATCCAGGAGGAGGCGTCCAGATGGACGGACCAGAATAGGCCACGCGAGAAAGCGCGCGGCCATTGGCCACGCTTTTGCCGCGAAAACGCGGCCGTTTAGATAGATCTGGCAACGCGTTTTCGTGGGAGAGTTGTACTGGGACTCTACATCTTAAATCTCCTATAAATACCCCTGGAAAGCAACAGAGGAGCAGATCTCAGAAGCTCAAGTCTAGGGTTTCCTTTAGATCCTTTTTTCTTTCCGAATTTTCTCGTATTATTTCATTTTTTTTATTTATTTGGAGAAGAAGATTGTTGAAGAAGCAGAGGAGCTTTGTAATTAGTTAGTGACATCCATAAAATGTTCTTCATTCTTTTTACTCTCTTGCTTTTAAGTTCAATTTAGTTTTACTTTAACTTATTCGCTGTTCTTCCTTTTTGATGCAACTTTTCTTATTCATAAAAATGACAAATAAAAATAAAAATATGAGTAACTGATTAAACTTATAGTTTGCTAATCTCTCGATCAACCCTAGTTTAGTTTAAAAGATGAACTAATTGACATATATGCTTGCTAGAATCCCTAAGATTAAATTGTGTTCTTGAAGATGAATCAATAATTAAGTGTAACTAATTTGGGTTGCACTTTTTAATTGGTTATTCATAGTTCATATTTAAATACTTTGATAGCATAATTTTAAGTAAACTTTTCTTATGCTATACTTTGATGTTAGGATGAACTATAGTTTAATTTTTTATTTGTGCACACTAATTAGGGTTTACAATATATTTATTCATCTTGCTTGATTCTCAATCAATAACCTAGGGTAGATAATTCTTCATTCAATATGATGTTCACTCTTTTAGACTAATACTTTAGTTGTGGTAGATGATTAGTAAATTATAATTCTTTTTGCTTGATTAAATCTAATTCTCACAATCAATATCTTTTTTTTCAAGCCAATTTTAGGGAAAATCGTTCCGAAAAGCTTCCATCGCATCCTTCCCTGTGGATCAACCCGTTTAGCCCTTGCTATACGGTTACATTGAGATAAGACTAAGATCTTCTAACTTTAACTCTTTCTTTATTATTTTCCCATCTCAATCAGTTGCAAAAGAGAAATGGATTGTCAAGATAGTGGATGGCTCGGCTTGTAAGGTCATTGGCACTGGGATAATCAAGGTTGCAGAAAGAGATGAGATGAGGCATGCTCTGGAGGCAATTCCGTATGTTTTAGTACAATCTAATATCCATAAGGGTACCGACGAAGTAGGATGTCGGATCCAAGTGCAATAAGATGTCATCACAGTTAGGCAAAGAGACTGGGCAATCCTGAAAGGAGAGAGTTGTGGAGGACTATACAAATTGAAGGAAGAAAACTCAGTTCGAGGTGAACATTAGGGATAAGCTTAAAGAGAGCTCATCGCAAGGTGAAGCTTCAAGAAAGACTGAAATGGGACGTGAAACAGGTTAAGGTATTGCGAGAAGGAGAAAGGGTATATTCAGGCAAAGCTAGAGATGACCCAAGCCATGACGGTATATCGGTCAAAGGTCCCGGGGAGAGTGAACAAGAGTTATAGACTTCACGGTACAGTTCCAACTAAAGAAAGAATTAAGATAGTAATCCAAAATTTCAAGGTGTTTTGCTAAAATCTTAACAAAAACAAGTCAAGGATAAAGATTTTAGAATTTTGCCTTGTTTTCAAGAGAAGATGATGGTCCAAGAAAATTCAATTGCGTTGGAGAAGATGATGGCTTGAAGCAGAAGAAGCAAATCAAAGTGGAGCAGTTTTCTTTTTAGGCGCTTGTGAGTTTTCTTTTCTGGAGGAGTACGAATAGGATTTGGATTCTATTCAATGAATATTTGTTTCTAAAATTGAATGGTCTAGAATTCTTTCAAATCAAGAAAATCAACTTCTAATACGATTGACCAAGATTCTTCAAGTATCTAATGACCAAGATCATCTCATAGTCCAAAAAGGAGTTGTATTATAAAATTCTATAAATAAAGATTGTAACCCTATTTGTGTGGAAAACACCAATGAAGCCAAGAAAGAGAAGATCAAGGTAAAGGTGCATAGAGAGAAAGTATACTCTTGTAATCTAGATCTAAATTCAAGGGGAAGGTGAATACTCTTGTAAGATAAAGAGGAATGTTAGATCTCTTAGTATCAAGTTTATTAAAAAATCTCTCTCAAGTTCTCTCCACGTGGATGTATGCCAAGTTTGGGCCGAACCATGTTAAGTCCTCTTGTTATTGTTTGTTATTAGTCTTTTGTTTAGGTATTGATAGCTTACTTTACAATAGTTTTTCTTTGGCAAGTATTATCATATTATCAAGTTCCTCAAACATTGATCCCGGGAGTAACAATTGGTGTAAGAGCGTCAGTTGTGACAACAATTAGTATTAGAACATATCAATTCCGCAACAAAAAGATGGAGGGAAAGGAAGAAAAAGAGGAAGGAAGAGATATAGAAAGAAAATAGTGAGAAATTAAGAGGAGGGAGAGAGGGGCTCAAGAAGAGAGAGAGAGAGAGAGAGAGAGAGAGAGAGAGAGAGAGAAAGAGAAAACAGGAAAAAGAAAAGGAGAGAGAGAATGGTAGAATGAAAATAAAAATTAATTCTTAACCCTAACCACTAAGTCAGGGAGTATTTTTGTTAATAGTGCAGTTTAGATGTTATTAGTGTTGGGAAAACAAAGAATTAAACAGTGAATTTTTAAGCTAAATTAAGGCGAGATCCGTTGATAAAATCAATCGGGTAATGGTTGGAGTGTGTTCTCCTTCCATTGGGGATGAATGTTGGCCCAAAGGCCCATCACTCTAGTTTTGATGATGACTAACTCATGTAGTTATAGTACTAATGATCTTGTGTTTATATAGTTTAAGTTATTGATCAAGATCTTAGTAGGTGCTTAGCTTCAACAAAAGAGTTTGGAGCTTACACATGTAGATTCAAGAGCTCGCGCGTCAAGATCGCATCTAGCACTCGGATGGAGTCAAGCTCTTTGGATCGTGTTTGGATCGAGTCGGTTTGAAGAAGAAGTTTTACAAGAAGACTTTGGTTTGTGTTTAGTTTAGCTGTATTTAGATCTTGTTTAAAAATAGACTAGTGTTGATATGCTCAAGTTCACACACACAAGTTCAATAAGTTTGGTTTTTGGTTTAACCGGTCTTTGGATTTCGAATATACATATATATAGTTTTCATGTATAGATAGAATCAAAACAAGTTTACATGGTTTAATGTATATTGTGAAAGTACACCTAGAGGGGGGTGAATAGGTGTACCACTAATCTAATGAACTAAATGCGAAAATTTAAAACTAATTGCAACTACACTTAGTGCAACCAACGAGTGTAGCCGAATTCCCCGTGAAGGGCTCTAGACTAACTCCTCTTGATTCCTCTGAATAAGAGTTGAGGTGCTATATGAAGCTTTCGTGGTTAAGCACAAGTGAGGCACACACAAACAAACCAGGCATATATATATGATATGAGCAATATGAATAGATGCAAGGCACAAATAGAGAGAGAGAGAGAGAGAGAGAGAGTTGAGTCAATCGATCAAACGCGAACAACAAGATGTGTTTCGAGGTTCGAGCACAGAGCTCTACGTCCCTGCCTTCACCGAGAAGGATTTCCAATCCACTAGGAGTATCGAACTCCTCTCTCAACCAATACAACCTCCACCAAGGCAATACAAATGGTCTACCGAAGACCGGAGTACCGAACTCCACTAATCCGACCAATACAACCTCCACCGAGGTAAAACACCACAATCCACCTCTATCAAAGAGGGATACAAATCCAACACCAACTCCACCTCACCAAGAGGGAGTAAACCACAATCTCAACCTCTACCAAAGAGGGAGCAACTCAAATCAAAGAGGGTACAACAAAGTGGTATATCTCAACCACAAACAATTTTCCCACAAATAAAGATCCTATAGAATAGGATAGGAGATATAGCTCAAGTGGAAAACAAGGTGTTTGGAAATCAAATATCAAACAAAAACTACTTAGGAAACCTCTTGAAAATGATATAAATGAAGATCTAAAACAATATCCCAAAATCCTATTTTTCTTTGATTTTTCCAAACCCTAAAAACAAAATAAAGATGGATCTTTTGAAGATCTAAAACACTTTTGAAATCTTGTAAAAATACTTCAGAAAGTAGGAATTTTTCTTTGTTAAAAACCTTAGTAAAAACCTAAAGAGATGGGGTATATAAAGCCCCCATCAAAAATTAGCCATTGGGGCTGTTTGTCACTCATGGCGGCTGGCGGTCGAATGGCCGGTCGACCGTCAACGGTCAAATTTTTGACCGTTGGAAGCCAGCGGTCGACCACCCGGTCGACCGTCCCAATCCAGAGAGCAAATGCTCTCTGGCCGGTCGACCGCTCGGTCGATCGCCATTGCCTTACGGTCGACCGGTCGGTCGACCGCCCCCACCTGAGAGTGGGGTGCTTGCAGTCGGTCGATCGCTCGGTCGACCGGCCCAAGTGGCAAACCAAGCGTGCACGTTTGGTGCACATCGGTCGACCGACTCTGGGTCCGGTCGACCGACCCGGTCGACCGCCAGAGCCTGACAAGCTGAGTTCTGGGACAGAAAAACTGGGTTTAAAAATTCATAAAAAATCCCATAAAACTTCTAAAATTTCACAAAAATAGTTTTATCATTTTACATTGAAATACAAACTTGTGTGAAAAATTTCAACACAAATTTTAAACATTTTGAATCATTTTTGTGTTATGGAAAAATTACCGAAAACCAAAACCTGTATTTTTCCAAACTTGGATTTTTCAAATGAAAATCCGATTTTTCCAAAACTCATTCAAATACAAAAACATGATATTTAAACACTTTTAGGCATGTTGCATATGGATATAATCCAATATACATGAAACATAAATATATCATAGTTTTTGACTTTAATTCCACAAATATGTTTTGTTAAAACACCAAAACTCATGAATAGGCATACCAAAATAAGTTTGTCTAGGATATGAAGCATACATGTATATAGAACATATCTAATATACATAAACACATGTAAACTTGTATTGATACTTAACTATTCATGAAAACTAAAATTGGTTAAACCAAAAATCGAAAACCAAAATCCAAAACATGAAACGTGTGTGTGTTGTGAACTTGAGCATATCACACTATCTAGTCTTTACAAATGGATCTAAAACAAACTATAAACTATATACCGAAGTCTTCTTGACGAACTCCGTCTTCAAGTTGACTCGATCCAAACCATGATCCACCGAGCTTGACTCCAACGAGTGCTATATATGATCTTGATGTTCAGGCTCTGGAATCACCAAGTGAAAGGCTTCAAAACTCCTTTATTGAAGCTAATCACCAACTAATATCTTGGTTAATGATCTGAAACTAAACATCACAAGAATATTAGTAAACATAACTACATGAGTTAATTATCATCAAAACTAGAGTGGAAGGCCTCTGGGCCAACAATCTCCCCCTTTTTGATGATGACAAAACTCATGGAGTTATATATGCATGGATTAAAGTTAAGCTTCAAGGAAGCTCCCCCTTAACTCATGCATAACAAATAAGCAATAAGATATGACAATGAAGTACATAAAAAATAAATATATGCATCAATAAGGTGAGAGACAAATGCATAAAACCAAAATCCTTTTCCAAAAAAAACTTTTCTCTCCCTTTTTGTTAAAACATTACATGAATTTATTTGTTTATTGTGATGCATGAACTCAATATATGCAAAAATACAAATATGCATATATAAACTCAAAATCTTTCTCCCCTTTTTTGTCAATCATCAACAAAGTGGTAAAAGAAAGCAAAACAAAATGTTCTCCCCCTTTTTGTCTAAAACGAAAACGATATCAATAAGGGGTGACATCAAACAAATCAATAATAAGAATATATGTGATATACATTCATGAAGAGGAAGACGCTAAGTTAACCTCTGTACATATATACATTACATGAAGAAGGGATGACAAGCCCTAATTCACATAACGCATAATATGCAATGCATAAGAGGAGATGTGAGGCTCCCCCTACACACGTGCATCGTATAAAGAAGAGTTGTCAAGCTCCTCAATATAGGATACACTCAACATGAATCTATATGTAGGAGAGATGTTAAGCTCCCCTTGCATATAGGCAATATAAATCAAAACATTTTTACTGTAGAAGAATATGTTTTTTTTTAATAAATCAAAACATTTTTAATGTTTCTTATTAAAACAACATTTTGAATAAAACAAATTTTGTGATATCTAGGTAATTCAATTTTTAAAGATACCTACAGAAAGTAAACATTACAAATTTTGAATTTCTCAAATGGGTAAAACATCTTGATACCAATTGTAAATATTTTTCATTTTGAACATATGATACCAAAATAAAATCAATATTCATTTTTCAATCTTTTTCATCATAAAGTATGGGAGTGGAATACAAAACAAATGGTAAACAAAATACCAATTGAAAGATGAAATACGAGTTTTCTCCCTCTTTATGAAATACCAAATAAAACGATGTATAAGCTTGTATTAGGATACCAATTAAAAACTAATCAATTGAAACATGATAGTCATTAAAACTCAAGCTTATTATAATTAAAATTTGTGCTTAAAAATATAGGAATATAGTAAGCACAAATAAGACATATATATGTATGAAAAATTAAATACCAATCGAAATTGATACTATTTGAAGTGTAAGCATACATACATGAAAATATATGAGTATACAAACAAAATGTGTTAATATTGATACCAATTGAAAAACTCCAATGACACCAATTGAAACAACAATAATATCAAGTGTATATCTCATATTACCTACCACCCATTTCATGTACATGTTTAAAATGATTTTCAATATTAACATACAAGGCATGGTCGCCCAACCAACCGCCCGTTAATGGATAGGGTTTTCAAAAAATAGGTTTGAAAATATAATATGTTTGAAAACTCTACCATAACGAAGAATACCGCAACTAGTTAAATGAAAAAACTTGTTAACTAGTACGAAATCCTTCAAGTAAGGAATAATAAAAAAATATTTTTCATGAAACATGAAACTCACATGATAGCCAACACTCAAAGTCAATGAAGCATGAATATGACTCATGAAAACAAAACATGAGTAAACAAGAAAGGTGAGTGTACAAATAAAAAGTGAGACATATCATCATGAAACTATTCAATTAAGCTCAATTGAAATTCCTTTAAACATGCAAATATGAAAAACGTCAAAACTAGAATTCTCATTAAAAACAATTTATACTTCAAGGCATATGTATGTTTTGACAAAACAAGAAGTATACATACATATCCCTAAACACAATTGAGTTCATAATAAAGATTTGCATGAAAAGCAAATGACTCAAGGGGTATACATGTATATCTTAAGGTTTGTCAAAATAAACATATACATGAAGTAAAAACATAAGATCATAAAACATGTCCAAGATGGGGAATACAAGTTAAAATACATGAATCATCAAAACTAGACTATACTAGCACATCTAATGGGTACAAATGAGCGTTCAAGCACAAACATATAATGATCTATTTGTGGCCCACTATATGTACAAGTATATATTCTAGTTTTAATGAAAACTAATATCCAAACATATATTCAAATCATGAAGCATAAAACAAGATATAAATCAACATGATAAACATAAATACGATCATTATGTAAATCCACATGCTATTAGAACTATGATATACATAATAGCTAAACATATGTGAGAACACAAAAAAAATGATCCATATAAACATGGGTGATCTCAAAAGCTATACATGCATGTCAATGGTCTAATAAACATGGCGTTTAACATACTAATCAAAACATGAAGCATAAAACAAAAAATCATAAACATCCATATGATCATTATGTATATGCATATGCATTAGATCTAGAATATACATATTAGTTTTAAAACAAAGTGAGAACACAATGATATAAGTCCATATTAAACATGGGTGTCTCAAATAACTAACATGTATATCACTAATCTGATTAACATGGCATAATCATAATAATCAATAAACATCAAAAACATGCTATAAACAATGGCATGAAAACATGTAAATAAACGGGAGTTAGAGATCTATACCAAAATCGATGAAGGCACCTCTCTAGTTCTCCAAAACAAGGTGGTCCTCCCACCAAACTTCCCTCGAAAGTGATGCATCCAAAATGTTCTCATGAAGCTCGGAACGCATCCACCTCAAGGCACCAATACTCTCACGTCATGCGAGAACCAACACCTACATCAAATACAATAGGGGTGGTCTTTGGTACCCACACTCTTTTGGGTCCATGGGGGTTAGTCCCTTTCCTAACCCAAACAAATTTAGTTGCTAAATTTACATCATGTATACGATCATAGCAAAATCTAGCAAGGTGGCCCTTACGTCCACAATGTGTACAAGTGTACACATGAGCATACAAGGTGTGATGGTTGTGACCGTGAGTAGCATGTGTATGCCATGGATGGTGTGCATGCAAAGATGGAACTTGTTTCTTTCGAAACAAAGCTTCCAAACGTGTATGACTCAAAACACAATGGTTCAAAGTGGAGCCCAAAAATCAGTATTCTTCTTTAGCATAGATATATCATTTTAATTAAAGAAGAAGTATGGCATGCAATAGGTGAGCTAGATGAAACTACCCTAGCATGGCAAACATGAGAATCAATATTATTTTGCAAAGATTCATTTTTCTTTAAAACAGTTTCCAATTCCTTGGAAATAGAAGCAATTTTCAATTTTAAAGAATCATATTCTTTTAAAACAAAATTAACTTTTGAAGACAATTTTTATTTTTCTTCAAAATATCATTGCAATCATTTTTAGATTTTAAAAGTTCATTTTCTTTTAAGGCAAGTTTAAGTTGAGATTTCAATGAATCCCTCTCATTAGAAATCTCATCTTTCTCTTGTAAAACCAAATCAAGTCTTGAACATAAATCCTTGTTTTCATCTTTTAGTTCAAAACTCTTCTTTTTTAAACTATTATATTTTTCTATCAATTTTTCACAAACTATAGAAAGTTCTTCATTTAAAGTGTTGGGATCAACATGCTCATTACTAGAAAACTAGCATCATCACAATCTAATTGAGATTCCGAAAATACCTCAAGGGAGTCATTCCCTTGGACCATAAAGCATTGTGGCTCGGATTCTCCACTAGATTCATCCTCCGTTTGGATTGGCAATTGAAGCTAGGAGGTGGTCAACTTGTTCCACACTGCAAAGGCGGAATCATTGTTAGAAACAAGCATAAGATAATCTTTGTTAAGCGTGCTTCTAATAGCCTCAAGAGCTTGTGCATTGGCCCCTATATGATTGTTGTTACCAAGATAGCATTTCTTGGTAGCGGCAAGGAAAACATGCAAGCCTAGGGTTTTCAAATACAAGGACATCCTAAATTTCTACATGTCAATGTTGGAAACGTCAAACATGGGAGGTGACAAGCAATCCATGGGTGTGTGCAAACAAATATACGTGCAAATACAAATGATAGATTAGCAAACCAAGATCTCACTCCTAGTTGGTAAAACCAAATATCAGGAGCGTAGGCTCTGATACCAATTGAAAGTACACCTAGAGGGGGGTGAATAGGTGTACCGCTAATCTAATGAATTAAATGCGAAAATTTAAAACTAATTGCAACTACACTTAGTGCAACCAACGAGTGTAGCCGAATTCCCCGTGAAGGGCTCTGGAGTAACTCCTCTTGATTCCTCTGAATAAGAGTTGAGGCACTATATGAAGCTCTCGTGGTTAAGCACAAGTGAGGCACACACAAACAAACCAAGCATATATATATATATATATATTATATATATATATAATATATTATATATATATATATATATATATATATATTATTATATATATATATATTATATTATATATGATGAGCAATATGAATAGACGCAAGGCACAAATAAAGAGAGAGAGAGAGAGTTTAGAGTCAATCGATCAAACGCAAACAACAAGATGTGTTTCGAGGTTCGAGCACAGAGCTTTACGTCCCCGCCTTCACCGAGAAGGATTTCCAATCCACTAGGAGTACTGAACTCCTCTCTCAATCAATACAACCTCCACCGAGGCAATACAAATGGTCTACCGAAGACCGGAGTACCGAACTCCACCAATCCGACCAATACAACCTCCACCGAGACAAAACACCACAATCCACCTCTACCAAAGAGGGAAACAAATCCAACACCAACTCCACCTCACCAAGAGGGAGTAAACCACAATCTCAACCTCTACCAAAGAGGGAGCAACCCAAATCAAAGAGGGTACAACAAAGTGGTATATCTCAATCACAAACAATTTTCCCACAAATAAAGATCCTATAGAATAGGAGAGGAGATATAGCTCAAGTGGAAAACAAGGTGTTTGGAAATCAAATATCAAAGAAAAACTACTTGGGAAACCTTTTGAAAATGATATAAATGAAGATCTAAAACAATATCCAAAATCCTATTTTTCTTTGATTTTTTCAAACCCTAAAAACAAAATAAAGATGGATCTTTTGAAGCTCTAAAACTCTTTTGAAATCTTGTAAAAACACTTCAGAAAGTAGGAATTTTTCTTTGTTAAAAACTTTAGTAAAAAACCTAAAGAGATAGGGTATATAAAGCCCCATCAAAAACTAGCTGTTGGGGCTGTTTGTCAGTCCTGGCGGCTGGCGGTCGACCAGCAGGTCGACCGCCAACGGTCAAACTTTTGACCGTTGGAAGCCAGCGGTCGACCGTCCCAATCTAGAGAGCAAATGCTCTCTGGCCGGTCGACCGCTCGGTCGACCGCCACTGCCTTACGGTCGACCGGTCGGTCGACCGCGCCCACCGAGAGTGGGGTGCTTGCAGTCGGTCGACCGCTCGGTTGACCGGCCCAAGTGGCAAACCAAGCGTGCACGTTTGGTGCACATCGGTCGACCGGTCCGGTCGATCGACTCTGGGTCCGGTCGATGATCGGGGCGGAACTAGCACTCAAAATGTGTATTATGTAAAATCGATGAAAAGCTCGAATGTGCTAATGTACCCTCGATACTTCCGTTGTAGCATTGGCTCAACGGGTTGAATCCACAGGGAAGGGAGGCGATAGAAGCATTAACAGTTTCTATTCACGTCTTATGTTAACACTTCTTCTTTGTTAAAAGAATTAAAAAGAAAGTGAAAAAAAAGGAAAAGGAAATCCAGAATGTGGTAGGTGAGGAGAGCGATGAAAACGGTGATGTAAAAACTAAAATAAAAGTGGTTTGGAAAACAAAATAGAAAATAGAATGGAACAAAGATGAACTAAGAAGGATGGTAAAAACACCGATGAAAAGATAAAAGAGTTGCCTTTAAAAACAAAGAAAAAGAAACCTCATGGCTACTAACTACTAAGTGATCCACTAACCATGCTAACCTCTTCGAGATAGTTGCCTCACATTTTGATTCTCGGCCATCACAATCCTTGGCTCCAAGAGACGATACAAAGCATGGCTCATGGATGGTTCATCACATTCAAAACATTGCAACAAGAACAAGCCAATACAAGCATCACTCATTACACTACTAAAAAGAATGCATGAAATAAAAGAGAGTTAGCTTGGTTAGCAAGTTAGCAAGTTAGATGTTAGAACCCATCATCTTTGGCCATCAATGGCTCTTGCAAGAACAAGGCCTTGTAGAGGCAACCCGATTCATGTGGATTATCAAGTAAGTGGTTAGATGGTTAGTGGTTAGTAGTTAGATTGCCATGAGAAGAAAAGTTAGCAAGAAATCATGTAGAAGATGAAGGAGATTACATTGAAGAGAAAGGAGGCATCTTTACATAGAGTGTCACTCTCTATTACATCAATCCCTTGCTTTCTCTCTCTAGAAATCACTCAGCCCTACTACAATGATCTAAAAAGAAATGAAAATACAAGAAATGAAGAACACTCACCTACACTACTCCTAAAATCTGCACCTACTCCTAAAAATGAAGACTGCTTTCGTTTTGGGCCACTGCAGGGCTATTTATAGGCATCAGAAGGCTCTGGAAGACGAGACGGGGCCACGCGTCGAAAATCGACGCGTGGCTCTACTGTATTGCCGTGGAAACGCGGCTATTGCCGCGTTTCCGCGGCAATACCAGGGAGAGAGCTCCCTGGTTTTCGTCAGAATGTTCCTCTGGCTTCGTGGATTGTCAGGGTATATTCAGTTTCTGGTATTTCCACCCGAATATTTATCTGACAAGCGCAGGAGTCTAGGTTCAATGCATCTTCTAGAGAATCCTTTACTTGGCCTCAAAGTAATGCGGGATTAATTACCATAAAAGAGGTTTAATTAAGCTCTTATTCCATCTTTGCCTTGGACTTTAGATCTACCTGCAATTAAGACCAAAACACAGTTTAGACCGACAATTTATTCATAAATCTGTGTGAGAATGCGACATAATAATGCAGAATTGTAGACTAATCACACCCCGACACTTATTCTTTTGCTCGTCCCGAGCAAAAAGAAAAGAAAAAACTATACTACAAGGGTTATTACACCACTTTCGCAGGTGACGCGATTGCACTGAGCATGTGCAACAAGCCGTTAAACCTCTAGGTTACCCTAGAGGAGGAGTGTTGTCTCCTGAGGGTTTTCAGCGGATTGCACCACAAAATCTATAAAGAAAGAAGACAAATGTTAGTATTTTGAAAACACATTTTGAAAGAGAGACAAGTTTATGAAATATTTTTGCAAAAATATAAGTGATCTAAGGTCATAAGTCCACCAAAAATCATTCTTCCTTAAACTTAGTCTCTATGCAAGATCTTGTTTTCAATTAAGGTAAGAATTCAAAATTGGATTGAATATTTTATCTCTCATAAAAACCTAGATAA
Organism: Agave tequilana; assembly: GCA_038442645.1. Lineage (NCBI taxonomy): Eukaryota > Viridiplantae > Streptophyta > Magnoliopsida > Asparagales > Asparagaceae > Agave > Agave tequilana. The sequence continues at coordinate 551,538 of JAVJIF010000873.1, forward strand.
TATGCACTCTGTGATAGTGAAGATTTCTGGGATTTCAACTCTAACCATCAAGCCATTTATTTATATTATTTTTTCTTTTTTTTTCTTCCCTTAGTTTTCTTAGGCTTTCTAGTTCACCCATGTAGCGAGCCTATAACCGATGACTCCCAAACCAGATGGTTTTAGGGCACCAGATGAGAAAACATCCCTCGGGTTTAAGGACTCTAGTAAACAAGGCCACAAAACTAAAGGGAATTATTTGCTTCTTTTGACCACCGTTAGGCGTGAATAATCATGCTTCTTGAGGCACAATTATCCAACTTAATAAGTGATGTTTTATTTATATATTTTTTTCTTTTTATTTATTTATTTTTTTTAATGGCATTTTAGGTCTTTGTTTCCATCTCAAAAATGTGTAAGTGTGAAGTGTATATAATATAAGGCAAAAATTCAAGATAAAATTATCTCTCCAATTTATCTTACTTAGCCTATAATTTTAAACAAGATCCATTACTTCAACTAGGTTTAAGATGTCATAATAAGGCTTTCTTAATTTCATAAGATCATCTTAATTTTCTTAAAAATAGATCAAAACTTTGTGTCTTATATCAAAAAGTTTTTAAAGAAAGAGAAAATTCCTATACAAAAGAAAGATTTCTAAAAGTATCCTAAAAGAAGTGTAAAAGAAAGAAAATCTAAAAACTCTATGTTAGTAAACCCTCCCCCACACTTATCTCATGCATTGTCCTCAATGCATCGTGATGTATGTATGCATGAAACAAATAGAGAGGGAAGGAAAAAAATTACCTCAAGGTGGTGGTTCCGGTGGCGGCCTGATTGGTCCACGAAAGGCGACCCAATCATTCTTGCGTGGAGTCCGAAGGAACCCACCAGAAACCTCCATGATACAACCACTGAAAGATGTATGCATGTGTGATTTTTATTAAAAAATTTACCCCATCTAATTTCCAAATTTTCAAAATAATTTCGGAGTCAAAATTTTCAAAGCCCTTGTCCCAGAATGGAATGATTGATTTGGACTCAGGAAGTACAGGAACTAATATCGACTCAGAAAAATGACTCAAGTCAAGTAAAGGTTCGGGAGTCGAGATCGGTTCTGGAAGAGGTCCAAATCAAGAAGATGAAGCTCAAGTCCACATTCATTTCCCCATGATGGAATGTGACTATCAAAGATTGGTGATTCAAGTTCAGGAATGACAGGTATGGGAATCAAAACTGACTCTAAAATGTTGCTCAAATTGGGTAACAAAGCAGGAGTCAATAGTGATTCAGGAATTTGAACTGGATCACAAACTTGAGAATCAAAGTCACATTCCTCATTAAGTTCAATTTCACAAAAATGAGAACTTACCAATTTATCAAATGGACTTTCAAAAGTATGAAATTGGTCAAGTTCAATATGATCATCATAAGAGATTGGTGATTCAATTTCACAATGAACTGGCACTGGATTCAATACTGACTCGGGAAAAGGAGTGAAATCAGGTGAAGACACCGGAGTCATAATTGAATCAGGAAGTAGAATTGAATCATCAAGTGGAAGTTCAGGATCATATTCATGCTCAAGTTCAATTTCAGGAAAAGGATAACTTGCCAAAATCTCAGTGGGATCTTTGAAGTTTGGACAAGTTCAAATGGGTGTGCTGAAATTGATAGAGTTTTGCATAACTGAATTGGTCAAAGGTTGATAAGATAGAGTTTCCTCATTCCTATAAATGTTAACCAATTGACTCAATTGTTCTTCCAACCTATTGACAGACTCGGCATGTGATTTTTGATATTGTAATAAAGACTCCTGCAAGATATCCAAACTCTTATCTAGATATAATGTATCTCCAAGTGGTTGCTCTAGAATGGGAGATAAGAATCTTGGATTTGGAAATTTTGTGAATAATTTGAGCCAGTATCAATCTCCTGCCTTTTTCTGTGTATCAACAATTAGGGTTAGGCGATCTCCGCCCTACCCAAATGACGATACAACTAGCTGATCGCTCTGTCAAGAGACCCAAAGGGGAAATTCACGATGTCCTTGTCAGAGTTGGGGAGTTTATCTACCCTGTTGATTTCGTAGTTCTCGAGACACAACCTGTGTCTAATACCAATCATAGGGCTCAAACTCCTGTTATCTTGGGACGACCATTCCTGGATACAGCAAATGCCATCATCAATTGCAGGAATGGGTCAATGAGGTTAACTTTTGGTGACATGACAAAAGAAGTGAATGTTTTCAGCATGGACAGGCAACCTCGTAGGATAAAAGATCAAACATTCGAGGTTAACATTGTCAGAAACAATTGTGAGGAAAAAAGTAAAGATGAGTCACAATTTTATGATTCTCTTGAAGTGGAAAATCCTATTATCCGAGTACCCTTTCAAAAAGGGAAAATTGATTTGGATATTTTCACTTTCAGTGAGCCAACCGTGAATGTATCCCATGAGGATATAATTCAAAAACCTCCGATTGATATATCTTTTGAAGACCTCTTCGCTGACGAAATCATGTGTTTGGATGAGCCAACTCGGGTCTGTTAACTAATTGTACATCTCTAAAGGAAAATGTTCACCTCAGTTTTGAGGAGTTGTATGGAGAAGAGTTAGAATTTCTCAACATTGGGAATAAAGAAATTGAGAATGATAAAAATGGTGATGAAGAATTTCTTAGTGAAAATTATGGTGAAATGAGGATGAACAACAATAAGCAATTGAAACTGGAAATGCCTAAGGCTCAGAGAATAAGTCAACTCGTTTTCCAACTGAGCCCTCTCAAACAGACCCATTGGAACGATGGGAAACGGGCTAGAGGGATACGACCCAAAAAGCCTAGGCGATGGACACACTTGTACATATTCCTTGTAAATAATTTTTGTACACTCCTGTAAATAAAAAAATAAAAAAAATAAATAAATAAATAAATAAATAAATAAATAAATAAATAAATAAAAACTCCAAAAATGAGGGACTTTTGTGCTAATTCATCTCAAGAGTTTCACTCCATTCAAACTTCAAATCCCTAGGTTTGTAAATATTACTTTTCACCTAGGGATAAAAGTGGGACTCTCAACCTTTTCCCCCTATAAATATCCTATTTACCCTACCCCTCTTCCCTCAAACGCAAAACGCCTCCCAGATCTGAAATCCCTCCTCAAACGGCCGCTCACAGAAATTTCCTGATCCCCTACTTCCTCTAGATAGCGCGCGCTTCCGCGACCCAGGCCGCAGATCCGCGGCATTCTTGCGTCATCTGGATCGCCGCCAAAGTCTTTGCCGGTCGATTCTGGCGCTCGTGGCCGATCTGGTGCCACAGATTCCATTAGCCTTCTCCTGTGCCCTCTGCAAGCCCGGATTTTTTCCCTCACGAATTCCGGAGGCGGTTTGAATTTCGATCTCTCAATTTTATTGATTTGATCTATATTTGTAGCATGGCACCCAACATATTTGCTGAAAAGGATTTTGGAAAAATTTTGTGTGATCCTAATGGCTATGGACATATATTCCTAGATCGGATTAGGGCATGGGATTGGTATGCTTTAGTGTATGATAATTCTGAAAACGATGCTTTTTATTGTCCTGAATTGGTGGCACTGTTCTACAACTCCATTGACCATGCATCCGTAGATGTACACAATTATCAATTCACTGTGCACATGCCCTTGGCCGACCTGTTTATCACGCTTCCTCTCCTTGAGGAAATCACCAGTGTCCCTAGTGTCACACAGCATAGCGACCCTCTCCCACTTATCGATTACATGACAGTTATGGGGGCTCGCTGTACGGAGCAAGACCGCGGGCTAAAGGCCAGCACCACTTTTAGAAACGTACACTGCGTTGGACACTGGATCCAACATAACATCTTAGGTCTGGACCACACAACGTCATTAAACCGCCCGGTGTTGCAGATAATTTACGACTTGATGACTAGGCAACACATGATCTGTCTAAACAAGACCATCTTCCATGCAATACTTGCCAACTCCTCACGCACCCGTGGTGCCAAACACTCTCATCCCATTCTGATTACACGTCTGTGTAGGACTTTCCTACCGGACGCTGTATTTGATTCTTTTGATCGGGTGTTTGTGACACCAGAGCGACCCACTAGCTCTTATAACAGTTGTTTGCATGCGGTTTGGACCCCTAGTGTCCAGCCCGAGGATGTGCCGGTGGAGTCCTCCTCTGAGGAGAGTTTTCAGGAGGAAGAAGATGAGCCTGAATTTGGCATCAGGATCCCCAATAGACTCACGTGCCTTCATGTCCACCATTGGAAGGGCATGAAGAAGATTTTAGGGGGCAGGTTCGACTAAAGAAGACAGTGGAGGAGGAATCCTCTAGGTTGGACCGCATTGAGGCAGGGTTACGGCGATCTCAGTCGGCTGGACCCAGCACCACCGCTGGTCCAAAACGGCGGAGGGAGTGATTTTATACTTTACCTATTTCATGCATCTTTTATATTGCATACATTGAGGACAATGCATGAGATAGGTATGGGGGGTAGATTCTAACCTAAGATTTTTCATTTTCTTTTTAGGCTTTTTATTTTTTCTTTCTAGGATTTTCATTTTCTTTTTAGGTTTTTATTTTCTTTTAGACTTTGTGACTTTCTTTGTAGATTTTTTATTAGATTTTACTTTTTAGAAAAAATAAAAATAAAAATAAAAAAATAATAATAAAAAAAGGAAATTCTTGATCCATGTTTAAAGAATCAAGCTTGACTTTAGGGATTAAGGAAACTCTTAACTATGATTTCTAATTATAAGTTGAAAAGAGGAGTTTTGTTGAATTTTTAGGTTAAGTAAAAAAGGATAAGAAAGATAACTAGATTTTAATTCTTTCTTTAGGATATATACATTAAACATATTGAGGGATTAATCAAAGACTTTGTGACTTTATTTACATATATATATAATAAAAAAATTAAAAAAAAGAAGAAGAAAAAGATAAAAATATAAATAACTAAATAAATACTTAGCCACTAATTAAGCTGGTTAGCCGTGCCTCAAGAAGCTTGGCAAGTCACGCCTAAAGGTGGTTAAGTCCTTAGTATTCATGGCCTAGTTTACTCGAGTCATCGAACCTTAGGGATGTATCTTCATCTGGTGCCCTAAGACCGACTGGTTTGGGAGTCATCGGTAAGAGACTCGCTACAATGGTAAATTAAAAAGCCTAAGGAATGCTAAGGAAATGTAAATAAATAAATATTGTATATAAAAAAAATTAAAAAAAGAGAAAAAAATGTTATATGTATTAGTAAATAAATGAACTTAGTCTGAGAAAGATCCTTCATATTTATAAATGTATATATACTAGGATTGATGCAAAATCTGGTCTTTGATCTTTTCCTTAAAAACTTAACCTAAGTTGAAGACAAAACTCTAAATAGACGCTTATAAGAGGAATGACAAGTTTTAGGGTAACCTGAAACTTATAACTCAAGTAAGATTCTTGAAAACAGGATCAAAAGGTTTCACTAACACTTATTTTTTCTTTATGGATTTTGTGGGTGCAATCCGCTGAAAACCCTCAGGAGACAACACTCCTCCTCTAGGGTAACCTAGAGGTTTAACGGCTTGTTGCACATGCTCAGTGCAATCGTGTCACCTACGAAAGTGGTGCAATAATCTAGTTAGGATTTTTTCTTTCTTTTTTGCTCGGGGACGAGCAAAAAGCTAGGCATGGGGGTGTGATTGTTATTCATTTTTGCATATTTTTTCACATCCATACCATGCATTATATCAATAAAAATGTGTTTTTTTACTCTTTTTCTCTCTATTTTTGCAGGTCCAATATTAATGGAGAAGAGGCCATAATCCATGGAAATATCAAGAATTAAAAGGGATTAATCAAAGTCCAAAAGAGAAGCCCAAGAGTTTAGCCCAGGATCTGGAGACATCCACGCGCCCAGTCAGCATTCTAGAAGATCCACGTGGCCAACAAACCCCAACAGAACCGCAACAGAATCCGCTGGCGCAACGGCCTAGATTCTGCTGCGGAAACGCGGCTCTGGCCGCGGATCCGCGGCAGTTAGTTATATGGTCGTTGAGCCAGCGTCTGATCCCACGGTCAGGATGTGAGGTTCCCCCTCTTCTGAAGCCTATAAATAGACCCCAGGACTCTGCGAGAAAGGGAGGAGAGATTAGAGGAAAGAGCTTGTAATTTTTAGGTTTTTCTCTAGGTTTTTTGTGCTCTTATTCTTCTTCTTCCTCCTAGAAATTCTGCAAAAGAGAGAGAAAGAAAGAGAGTGAGAGCTTGTATTCAAAGGAGTGACAACTTTGAAGCAAGGATTAATCCAATCATTCTTCTCATCTTTGCAATTTCTTGTGTTTACTTTACTTGCTTTATTTCCTTCAAGTTTTACTTTCATAGCATGATGTATTGTTGTTTTCTTTCCATTGTAATGTCTAGCTAATTCTTCTAACATGACTAGCTAACCACTAACTTTGCTAACTTCTAACTCTTGGGTGATTGCTAACTCTTAATCTTGCAAATGTTGAGTCTCTTTCATCCCCGATGGGTTACTTTCATTCTTGGCAAATTCTTGTTGTAATTCCATATGATTCATGTGTGCCTCATTTAGAGCCTTGTCTTTAGAACAAGTGCCTTGATGGAACATGGACATGGAGCACCAACCATATGCTATTTGTTGTACAACTTTCTTACTTCAATGCTAACTTGATGTATGGCCTTGAATGACTAATGAATTTTGTATCTTCTTCCTTAGCATCCCTTGAGTGACACTCCTCGATTCCACCATTGAAATTCTATCTTAAGAGACGATGAAATCAATGAGGCTACAAGACAAGTCCAAGAAGATCACCCATCTATCAAGTGGGAAAGTAACTTGACCAACAAGCAAGATAAACATTTGCCGATGAATCAACATGAGGCATGCATCACCATAATGGAGATTAGTAAGTTAGCAAATTAGAAAGGTTAGCTAGTCATGGCTTCTTACATCTCAAAGTCTTTTACAAGTTTTTCTTCTTCTAGTGTTCTTTCTTAAGCAAGTCTTGTTTTCGAATTCTTTTCATTTTCTTTCCATCGTTTTTATTTTCATGCATAAATCCACCACAACTTCTTTCACCTATTTTTCCATGTCTTTTTGATTTTTTAAACAAAGAAGAACCCTCGTTTTCTTTCTTCATCATTCGATCGTTAAAGCTTCTATCGCGAGCTCTCCCTGAGGATCGACCCGTATTAGCTATACTACTACGGTGATTCGGAAGGAGTATATCAAACATTGTGAATACATTTTGGAGTGAGTAAGCACCTAAGGTTGTTTCTAAACCTTCTCTCTTTTGTTGAATATTTGTGCAATATACTCCCCTACTCTTTCCCTATCAAATTTTTGGCGTGTTTCCGCGGCAATACCAGGGAGAGAGCTCCCTGGTTTTCATCAGAATGTTCCTCTGGCTTCGTGGATTGTCAGGGTATATTCAGTTTCTGGTATTTGCACCCGAATATTTGTCTGACAAACGCAGGAGTCTAGGTTCAATGCATTCTAGAGAATCCTTTGCTTGGCCTCCAAGTAATGCGGGATTAATTACCATAAAAGATGTTTAATTAAGCTCTTATTCCATCTTTGCCCTTGGACTTTAGATCTACCTGCAATTAAGACAAAAACACAGTTTAGACCGACAATTTATTTATAAATCTGTGAGAGAATGCGACATAATAATGCAGAATTGTAGACTAATCAGTCGACGGCTCGGTCGACGCTAGAGCCTGGCAGGCTGAGTTCTGGGACAGAAAAACTGGGTTTAAAAATTCATAAAAATTTTATAAAACTTCTAAAATTCCACAAAAATAATTATATCATTTTATATTGAAATACAAACTTGTGTGAAAAATTTCAAAACAAATTTTAAACATTTTGAACCATTTTTGTGTTATGGAAAAATTACCGAAAACCAAAACCTGTATTTTTCCAAACTTGAATTTTTCAAATGAAAATCCGATTTTTTCAAAACTCATTCAAATACAAAAACATGATATTTAAACACTTTTAGGCATGTTGCATATGGATATAATCCAATATACATGAAACATAAATATATCATAGTTTTGACTTTAATTCCACAAATATGTTTTGTTAAAACACAAAAATACCAAAACTCATGAATAGGCATACCAAAATAAGTTTGTCTAGGATATGAAGCATACATGTATATAGAACATATCTAATATACATAAACACATGTAAACTTGTATTGATACTTAACTATTCATGAAAACCAATATCGGTTAAACCAAAAACCGAAAACCAAAATCCAAAACATGAAATGTGTGTGTGTTGTGAACTTGAGCATATCACACTATCTAGTCTTTACAAATGGATCTAAAATAAACTATAAACTATATACCGAAGTCTTCTTGACAAACTCCGTCTTCAAGTTGACTCGATCCAAACCGTGATCCACCGAGCTTGACTCCAACGAGTGCTATATATGATCTTGATGCTCGGGCTCTGGAATCACCAAGTGAAAGGCTTCAAAACTCCTTTGTTGAAGCTAATCACCAACTAATATCTTGGTTAATGATCTGAAACTAAACATCACAAGATTATTAGTAAACATAACTACATGAGTTAATCATCATCAAAACTAGAGTGGAAGGCCTCTGGGCCAACATATTGGATTTCATCTATATATATCTGTGCTTCACATATTTGGAAAAACTTATTTTGATGTTCTATTTCATGTGTTTAGAGTTTTATCCATACACAATTTGCTTCAAATATGTTTTAATATCATGTTTTTGTATTTATACAAGTTCGGAAAAAATCGGATTTCCATTTCAAAGTTTGGTTTTCGGAATATACCGATTTTGTGTTTAAGCCTAATTTCTATATCACAAAAATAGTTCAAATAGTTTGTAATATGTGTTGATTTTTGATCACACATATTTGTTCTTCAAATATATAACAAGAACTGATTTTTGTGAAATTTATGAGATTTTATAGAAATTAAAATGACTAAGTTTCATAACCCTTATTCCCAGCCAGAGCCTGCTAGCGGTCGATCGGACGGTCGACCGGACCAGAGGTCGTCGACCGGTCAGTCGACCGATGTGCACAAGAACGTGCACAAGACCAGCCTAGAAGGCCGGTCAACTGGGCGGTCGACCGACTGTAATTATCCAACTCTCGGGTAGCGCCGATCGACCGACAGGCTAGGTTCAGTCGACCGGGCGGTCGACCGGAGGCTCAATGGTCAGAAATATGACCGTTGGTCGGTCGAACGAAAGGTCAATTTTGACCCTTTCTGACTGCCAACGGCTATATTTTTGAGAGGTTATAAATAAGGCTTCTTTTGGGCTGTTTTCAATAAGATTTTTAGAGAGCTTTTCTTCCTAGCTCTTCAGTGTTTTACAGCAAGTTTGAAAAGAGTTTTTAAGCCTAAAAGTTTTGTTTTATTTATTTTTAAAGTGTTGGAAAAAATCAAAGAAAAGAGTCTTTGGGAAATTGATTTTGATCTTTACTTTCATATCTATCTAGTGTTTTTTTCAAGTGTTTTTCTTTGTTATTTTTCTTTCCAAAACACTTTATTTCTCACACTTGAGCTATCATCTCTAATCCTATCTATAGGATCTTATTTTTGAGAAAAAATTATTTATGTATATTGTGATCACCAAGTGTTGTTTGTGGTATATTGTGATCACCAAGATTGTAATCTCTTCTTTGCTTTGGCTTTGTGCCAATTCCTCTTATGTAAAGGTGATTGTGGTTGAGATTTGGTTTTTTTTGCCTTATCCCTCTTATGTAGAGGTGATTGTGGTTTGGCTTTATGCCTATCCCTCTTGTGTAGAGGTGATTGAGTTTTGGCTTTTTGCCTACCCTCTTGTGTAGAGGTGATTGTGGTTGAGTTTTGACTTTGTGTCTATCCCTCTTTTGTAGAGGTGATTGAGTTTTGGCTTTGTGCCTATCCCTCTTGTGTAAAGGTGATTGTGATTGAGAGAGGAGTAGTGTACTCCAAGTGTAGATTTGTAATTTTCTTAATGGAGGTCCCTTCGTGGAAGGTCCTGGTGGACATAGTGGAAATTCTTCTGTGTGAAGGCAAAGACGTAGAGCAGTGGCTCGAGCCTCGAAACATATCTTGTTGTTTACGTTTGATCCACTGTCTCTAAACTCTATCTCTCTTATATCTTTCATTGTTTTATATTGCACGTATTCATATGCTAGATATAGGTTGTGTGTGTCCATACTTGTGTTGAATCAAGAGAGCTTCATATAGCACCTCTTAATTAGAGGAATCTAAAGGAGTAGTTTCAAGCCCTTCACGGGAAATTCAGGCTCACTCTTGGTGACACATAGTGTATTGCAATTAAGTTTAAATTCCGCATCATTTGTCTTTAGATTAGCTAGTACACCTATTCACCTCTCTTTAGGTGTATTTCAATTGGTATCAGAGCTTGATGTTCTTGATTTGGGTCTAACAATCTTGAGTTAAAGATCCTCATTTTAGCTAATCATAATATTTGTTTACAAATACATATGGATTTCATGACAACTCCCATGTTTGATATTCTTAACATCCAAACTTGGAAGACAATGTACCTCAAAGCCCTAGGTATTCATATTTATCTTACCACAATTAAAGATTCTTATTGTTTAAATGGCAAACATCTTGAGGCTAATACAAAAGCCATCCATGCTTTAAAGTTAACCTTAAATGATGAATAATTATCTAGGGTTTTCAACTTTGATTCGGCTTTTGTAGTATGGAACACACTTGTCTCCTTTAGTGAACAAAAGCAATACTATATGAGGAGTGACTCGGATGATGGAAGTGATGCTTCCAATATGTGTTACATGGTCCAAGGAGATGACCCTCATAAGGTAAATTCTGAATCCGAACTGGAAGAAGATATTGACATGCCTTATGATGAGCTTGCATTTTTTATCAAAAACTTCTTGAAAACTATAATCTATTAAAAATTGAAAATGGTAAGTTGAAGAAGGAAAACACTTCTTTGTTAAAAGAAAATGATTCTTTAAAAATAAATTTGAATATGTTTCAAAAGAAAATGAATTTTTGAAAAAGGAGAATATTTCCTTGTCTTCAAAATTAAATGACATTTGTGAAGGAAACATTTAATCTGCAATTCATTGATTATTTTGGTGGAAAAAGAAAAAGAGATTGTTTTGGAAGAAAATAACTCTTTGAAAAGAAAAATTTGTTTTAAATAAAATGAAAACACTTCTAAAAAGAAAAGATTGATGATTCTCATGCTCGTGTCTCTTCTTTAAAAATTAATAATGATATTTGCATTATGAAGAAGAACATTGATTGTTTGGGTTCCAGTTTGAGCCAATGTGCATTTAATCACTCTAAACTGGAATCTATGTTTCGCAAGAAAAAAATTCCACATGTTCATGCACAAACCCCACGGCATACATATGCACACCCTGTTCACACTCACACCACTCATATGCATGCTAGAGTATACACATGTACACATTGCGGCCGCAAAGGCCATCTTGCAAGATTTTGCTTTGATAGATTAAATTCTATAAATTTTGCGAATAATATGTTTGGGTTCCATTTGTTTCTAACCCTGTGACCCAATAAGAAATGGGTACCAAAATCTCTACCTCTTGTGTTTGATGTAGGTGTGGGCTCTCACATGACATGAGAGGTATGATGCCTTGGTGGGATGTATGAGCTAGATGGACATACCAAATTGTTGCATTACTATCAAGATTGATTGGTGAGAGGACCACCATGTTTAGAAGACTTAAATAATAGTTCATATAGTTTGGTAACTATCCCTAAACTCCTATTTTAGTTTAAATGCTTTTACATTGATAATTTAGCATGTTGTGATTTTAATGCTCATTATGTTAAATGCAATGTTATTAGACAAGTGATATACATAGATAGTCTTTGAGATACACCCATATTCATATGGATTCACATTTTGTGTTCTCGCTATTATTTAACTACTATGTACATACTAGTTCTAAATCACGTGCATTGGCCTAATGATCATGTTTGTTTTGTACTCATGTGGAGATCACTTGTTTAGATGTAGTTTTCGTTAAAACTTGTGTTTATACTTGTACAAGTAATGAGCTATACTTGATTATTATATGTTTGTGCTTCATTCTCATTTGTACTCTCTACAAGTACATGTATAACCAAGTTTTGATGATTCTTTCATTTATACTTGTATTCCCTATTTTTGTACATGTTTAGTTCATGTATATGTTATTTTGTCTAAAACTATAGATATACATATATATCCTTGAGTCACTTGCCTTCATGCAAAATTCCATTTCTGACTCGTTATTTTTAAAATATATATGTATACTTTTAGATTCGACAAAACATACAAATACTTTGATGCTTGTTTAATTTTTATAAAATTTTTTTATTTTTGATGTTTGTTTTCAGTCATATTGATTTATTTCATGAATATGCTATTTACATGATTCTTGTGCACTCACATTATTTTTATTTACTCATGACTTTATTTTTTGAACACAATTTTGAGCCTTATAAATCTTGAGTGTCAATTTTTGTTTATACACATGTTTAATGAGATATATGATTTGGTATCATGTTTTGAAAGATCTTTAATTAGTTTTTTAAAAATTATTTTAAACTAGTTTCCTGATTCTTAAATTGGTAGAGTTTTCGAACATATTATATTATTTTCAAACACTTATTTTTGAAAACTATATATATATATATATATATATATATATATATATATATATATATATATATATATATATATATATATATATATATGATTTGATTGTGCTTGTTTTACAATATCTTTATATTCTTAAAGCACAAATTATGTTTATGTTAAGCTTGATTTTATTTCAAATGTTAATTGGTATTTTTACAAGCTTATGCATTGATTTTAATTGGTATTTATTTGGCATCTAAATGTACTTCATATTTCACCTTCTATTGGTATCAAAATCTACAATTGATATCTTAAAAAAAAATTTCTCGACAAATGGTATCAACTTTTATTTTGTCAACTACAATTTGATTTCATTGGTATCATAATTCATTTTGTTGACTTCTAGAAATTTCAAAATTTTTTTTAAGAGTGATTTCAAAATTTTCTTAAAATTTTTTTATATGTATTGCCTATATGCAGGGGAGCTTAACATATTCTAGATTCATGTTGAAGTGTGTTACACATATAGTAGAGCTTGACCTCTCTTCCTTATGTGGTACACGTGTGTAGGGGAGCTTTGAAAATCACCTAGAGGGGGGTGAATAGGTGATAATGCTAATCAATGCACAATTTAAAATTTATGATGCAACAATCTCACAAAGCAAGTGAATACAGCAATGAATGTAGAGAGCAAGTAATAAGAGCAATGAAAATAGAGCAAGAAATAAGAGCAAGTAAACAAACGCAAACACCGAGAATTGTTATCGAGGTTCGAGCACCCAGCTCTACTTCCCCGCCTTCCCCAAAGGATTCCAACCACTTCCACTATCACAAAGATGTTACAAATTCACCGGAGTACCCAACTCCACAATCTCAAGTACAAGTAATCTCTTAGTAGTCAAAAGACCAAAACTCTCTCTTGCAAAATTCTCTTCTCTTACAAAGGTCCTTAGAGAACAATGAGTAGGAATGAAGCTCTTGTGTGTAAGGAGAAAAGAAAAAGAAATCAGAGAGTTCTTGAAAACACTTCAGAAAATGAGAGAGAATTTCAGCACAAAACCAGAAACAAAGCTCTTTTGAATGCCTTAAACTTTTGAAACTTTTGCAAATTTTTCTTGTATTAATTGGTAAGTAAACTCTCTCCCCAAACACCCCTATTTATAGGAGAGGGCTAGGGTTAGGAGATAAACATTTTAAGGCTAATCAGAAGATATTATATTCAAAACATGTCATTAAAACATACTTAAGTGAGAAAAAGACAAAAAATAAACCAGCTTAGGAGATAGCCGTTACTGTTCAAACGGCTACCTCGGTCGACCCGGCCGGTCGACCTCAAGTTCAAAAATAAGAGCTGTTGCTAGCTATCGGTCGACCGCCCGGTCGACCCAAACATACAGAAAGCAAAAGTCTGTCAGTCAGGCATGTCTCGGTCGACCGCCCGGTCGACCGTGAAACGTGCACACGGATACGCACTGCTGCCAGAACTGCGGTCGACTCTGTCGGTCGACCGGCTTGACCTGACATAGGGTCGGTCGACCCGGACGGTCGACCGGCTCAGGTCAAAAGCCAAAACAAAACAGAATTTTGAGGAGAAATCTATTTTTAAGAAAATAGTTTTGAATAGAGATATATATATAATGGATAAAAAGGAGTTTGTAGGCTGAAGATAGTATACAAACTATTTTTGTACATATTATAGGAAATATTTTGGAAACAAGATGTGCGCAAACGTGTGTGATAGAGCTTCAAACCTATTCACTATTCTTTAACAAACTACAAAACTAGAAACAAATCTAATGATATATCTTGAGCAATCTTGAAGTCTTGAGCCATGCAATGCCTTGCTAGAGCCTTCTCTTCTATGTTCCTTCCTTGATGTGTAAAACGCCTTCTCTGCTTCATGAACCTAGAAGTTCTTGCAATAGCTAAGCAATGGCCTCCAAATATGGTACTAACCTGAAACTTATCTTAAACAAACTAATTAGTACGAAATAGCTCTTATTTGTTTTGTTATCATCAAAACTCTAAACAAATGGAGAGTGTAACCTTTTGGGCCAACAATCTCCCCCTTTTTTGATGATGACAAAACAAATAGGCTATACAACAAAATATAGGGAGGAGAAAGCTCCCCCTCAAATTATGCTATATTAAACAAATAAAAACACTGTAATTTGTAATTTGCAAGTAAACATCATGAAACCAAAAACCATAACATCATGAGATATAAAACACTTGCAAAACACTTAAACACAAATTACAAGAATTCATGAAAATACATCAAAAACTAAAAACATATATAAACTCATATGGAACCAAAACCATATGACTCATATAACCATACATAGACTCATTCTCCCCCTTTTTGTCATACATCAAAAAGGGTTAAGAAAGTATTTTTATTCAATAACACAAACATTAAGTTCACCACAAATGAATGAAATCTAGCAAAATCAAGTTGTTTAGTGAAATATCGGCGAGTTGCAAATCCGTAGAAACATAATCAATATCTATATCTCCTTTCTCAAAATGATCTCTAAGAAAGTGATATCTAATCTCAATGTGCTTGGTCTTACTATGTTGATTTGCATTCTTAGTCATATGTATAGTACTAGTATTATCACAAATATTTTTATATGGTTATAATGCAAATCATAATCAAGGAGAGTATGTTTCATCCAAAGGACTTGTGCACAACAAGCCCCCGCGGCAACATACTCCGCCTCGGCGGTTGAGAGAGCTACGGAATTTTGTTTCCTAGAGGACCATGAAACCAGACAATTACCAAGAAATTGACATGTCCCACTAGTACTCTTTCTATCTACTCTACAACCCGCATAGTCGGCATCCGAATAACTCGTCATTGAGAAATCTCCGGTTTTCGATACCATAGACCCATTCCAATTGTGCCTTAATATAACGAATAATGTGTTTTACCGCAATAAGATGGGACTCTTGGGACACGATTGAAATCTAGCACAAAGACACACACTAAACATTATGTCCGGCCTACTTGCCGTCAAATACAAAAGACTACCTATCATGCTTCTATACAATTTAATATCAACATTTTTACCTTGGTCATCCTTATCAGCTTGGTTGTAGTTGCCATGGGAGTGTTGCAAACTTTAGAGTCTTCAAGTCCAAACTTCTTTACGAGTTCCTTTGACTTGGCTTGACATATGAAGTTCCCATTTTGTAATTGCTTGATTTGGAGTCCAAAAAAGAAATTAAGCTCACCCATTGAAGACATTTCAAACTCATATTGCATAACCTTTTCAAATTCCTTGCATAAAACTCATTAGTAGAACCAAAAATTATATCATCAACATAAATTTGCACAATTAAAATGTCATTATCAATATGCTTAGTGAATAGAGTTGTGTCTACTTTGCCTTTAATAAAATTATTTGAAATGAGAAAACTAGAAAGCCTTTCATACCAAGCTCTTGGAGCTTGTTTCAATCCATATAAAGCTTTATCAAGCTTAAAATAAAATTAGGATGAACATGATCAACAAAACTGGGAGGTTGTTCAACATAAACTTCTTCATTTATAAAAATTCAAAAATGCACTTATCACATCCATTTGAAAAGTTTAAAATTTTTAAAAGATGCAAAAGCTAGTGTCATCCGTATGGCTTCTAGCCGTGCTACGGGTGCAAAGGTCTCCTCAAAGTCAATTCCCTCACTTGAGTGTAACCTTGGGCACTAACCTAGCTTTATTCCTAATGACATTACCGGACTCATCCATCTTGTTTCTAAAGATCCACTTAGTACCAATTATTGGTCTATCGTGGGGCCTAGGAACAAGGTGCCAACTTGATTGCGCTCAAATTGATTGAGTTCCTCTTGCATGGCTAGCAACCAATATGAGTCCGCCTCGGCTTCGAGGATGCTTTTGGTTTAAAATGAGAAATGAAAGCAAATTTGCCACATAAGTCATGGAGTTTGGAGCGAGTTGTTACCCCTTTAGATGCATCACTTAAGATGAGCTCCTTGGGATTTTGTAGCATATCTCCAAGCTTTAGGAAGCGGTTGAGAGCTTTCCTCTTTATCCTCTTGAACATCACCATGGATTCTTACTTTTCTTCTTGAGCGGGTGAGTCCTTCAAGGATAGTCTCTCCATGTCTTCCCTAATGGGTCAATCTCTACAACATTCTCAACAACCACATTAGATTCTTCAAACTTAACATGCATGGATTCTTCAATGGTAAGTGAAGATCTATTGAATACTCTATAAGCTTTGCTAGTAGTAGAATATCCAACAAAGATTGCTTCATAAGCCTTAGCATCAAATTTACCCAAGTTATCTTTAGTGTTCAAAACAAAACACTTGCATCCAAAACTTTAAAATATGTGACATTTAGTTTTCTAGAATGATACATTTCAAAAAATATTTTGGAAGATTCTTACATAAATAAATACGATTTGAAATATAGCATGCGGTGTTTTACGGCCTCGGCCCATAATATTGAGGGAGGTTATATTCACTTATCATAGTCCTAGCCATCTCTTGAAGTGTTCTATTTTTTCTTTCTACAACTCCATTTTGTTGTGGAGTCCTAGCATGACATTTCATGCTTGATTCCCTTTTCATCACAATAAGTCATGAGAGTTGGTTAACAAACTCACCACCTCTATCACTCCTTATTTTCAAAATCGAAAAACCTTTTTCTTTTTCAACCCTTTTTCGAAAATCTTGAAATGAGAAAAAGTTTGATCTTTGTGTTCCAAAAAGAAAACCCAAGTAAAACGGGAAAATCATCAACTAAAACAATGCAAATCTACTACCATTTAAGCTTTTAGTTTTAGTTGGTCCAAAAGATCCATATGAATTAATTCTAATGCCTAGTTGACATGATATCCTTAATTGGTTTGAAGGAAGACTTGGTTTGTTTCCAAGTTGGCACGCACCACAAATGCGGTCTTTCTCAAACTTCAAGCAAGGTATACCCTTCACCAATTCCTTAGAATTAATCCTAGAAAGATGGTCAAAAGATGCATGTCCTAATCTTCTATGCCAAAGCCAAGAATTTTCATCAAAAGCATTCAAGCATTTAGTAGAACAATCTAAATTAAGCATGTCAATGATATAAACATTATTGTCACGAAAACCGGTGAGAATACAATCATTGGTTTTAACATCAAAAATCTTGCAAGAAGAATCATCAAAAACACTTTAAGTCCTCGGTCACAAAATTGACTAATGCTAAGCAAATTATATTTCAAACCATCAACAAGAACAACATTTTCTATAGTAGGAGATGCACCAATTTGAATGTTACCTATACCGATGATATTCCCCTTGGAGTCATCCCCGAAGGTGACGGTGCCACCTTCCATGTACCTTGATAGGGTTGTAAAGTTATTGATGTATCAAGGTACCACCGCTCCCTACGTCTTGGAGCCTTGGTGTGTACCTACATCAAATAATTTAGGACTTGATTTTGGTACCCACATTTTCTTGGGTCCTAAAGAGTTAGTTTCATTAACCCAAACAAGATTATTGGTTCTATTTATTTGGTCATAACAAAATTTAGCCAAATGTCCATTCTTACCACAATATGTGCATCTATACACTCTACCATATTTAAAAGCATAATGAGTGTGTGATTTGTGAGCATGAGAATTGTGAGCATGAGAAGATTTAGCATGAGAAGTGTTATGTGTAGTGTGAGCATGAGGAATCTTAACATGTGAATCTTTAGCATGAGAGGTGTGCTTTTTGGAAAACATTTCTTCAAGTTTCTTAGTGTTAAAAGCACAATCCTTTAAAGTCTTTTCAAATCAACAATTCTAGTTTTAAAGAAGAAATTTCTTTTTCATCAATCTTCAAAATTTTGCTTTGCAAGCAACTTTGTAAGCACTAAATTCATTTTGGGTAGAAATGAGATTTGAAGAAATTTCATCTTTTTTCTTTAAATAAAGCAAGCAAGTTGATTTTTAGAAAAGCAACTTCCTTTTCCATTTAGAGCATTCAATTTTTATTATCATAGGTTTCAGAAAGTTCAAAAAGGCATGAACAAGAACTTCTTTGCTTAATTCATCATCTTCATCATCAAGAGGTTGAGGGGTTACCTTTGTGTGTTTGCCATGAACACATGTTTGCCGTATCCACCTCTTCTTCGGACTCGCTTTCCGAATCCCAAGTAGCTTTGTATGCTTTCTTTTTTCCGGCTTCTTTGGCTTGAAGGAGAAGTCATCTTCTTCTTGAACTCCGGGCAATCGCCATGATATGTCCGGGCTTTCGGCAATTATAGCAAATGATTCTTCTCTCCTCTTTTCCCTCAAACTTCCTTCTAAAGTTGAGCTTGTTCCTTCGGTACATCCTTTTGACATTTCGCACAAGAAGGAGAGCTCCTCATCTTCTTCTTCATCTTCTTCATCATCCTCAAGAGTGGATGAAGACTTGAAAAGTTATGGACTTCTTATTTAGCGAAGCGGCCTCTTCTCTTGCTTTCTTTTCTATCTCATGGGTCTTTAAGTTCCCAATGAGACTAATGAGGTCCATCTCATCCTTGTCGTTCAATTCTTTCAAGGTGGTGGCCTTGATCTCCCATGATGTAGGAAGTGCCCGAATTACTTTCGCACCTTTTGGTCATTGGAGATGTCATCACCTAAAGAAGAAAGAGCATTGGTGATTTTAGTAAATCTAGTAATCATACAATCAATAGATTCTTCATCAATCATTTTAATGATTCATGTTGGGACCTTAAGAGATCTATCTTAGCTCTCTTAACTTGTGAAGTCCCCTCGTGTGTGACCAATAAATGTTGCCAAATCTCATAGGTGGATTGGCAATGAATTACCCGTGTAAGGTCATCCTCATTCAAGGCGGTTAATAGGGAGTTTTGGGCCTTGGAGTTAGCCTCATATTCTCTAAAGTGAAGTCGGTCCAAGTGCTCTCATCACTATCGGGTAAACATAGGGTTTGGTCAAGGATTTAGCAACAAGCTATCTAAGGATTGCAAAAAGATAGTCATCCTAACCTTCCAAATAGGGAATTAAGTCCATCAAATTTAGGAGGGGTTTTGATGTTGTCGGCCATGTTTACTAGTGAATGAATGATGAATGCAAATGTTAATTAGCAAGTTTTAAGGATCTCTCTATGGATGTTAAGCTAAAACCTAGAGTCCAAGCTCTGATACCAATTGAAAATCACCTAGAGGGGGGTGAATAGGTGATAATGCTAATCAATGCACAATTTAAAAATTATGATGCAACAATCTCACAAAGCAAGTGAATATAGCAATGAATGTATAGAGCAAGTAATAAGAGCAATGAAATAGAGCAGAAATAAGAGCAAGTAAACCAAACGCAAACACCGAGAATTGTTATCGAGGTTCGAGCACCCAGCTCTACTTCCCCCCCGCCTTCCCCAAAAGGATTCCAACCACTTCCACTATCACAAAGATGTTACAAATTCACCGAGTACCCAACTCCACAATCTCAGTACAAGTAATCTCTTAGTAGTCAAAAGACCACAAACTCTCTCTTTGCAAAATTCTCTTCCCTTAAAAGGTCCTTAGAGAACAATGAGTAGGAATGAAGCTCTTGTGTGTAGGAGAAAAGAAAAAGAAATCAGAGAGTTCTTGAAAACACTTCAGAAAATGAGAGAGAATTTCAGCACAAAAATCAAGAAACAAAGCTCTTTTGAATGCCTTAAACTTTTGCAAATTTTTTCTTGTAATTAATTGGTAAGTAAACCTCTCCCCAAACACCCCTATTTATATGAG